>CM056211.1:19117500-19672500 GCA_029692085.1 Gymnothorax javanicus
ACAATGAAAACAGTCACAGCTCTCGGCCTGGAACAAAAAAGCAGCTCCATTCTCACACAATTTTAAAGCTATTTGGGGAAAAACCCCTTTTCAGGTTTCTGAGAAAGAAACTGTAGCCTTGGAAAAGGAAGGGAATCCAAACTATTTAGTTCATAGCATTTAACAGCCGGTTTTTTTTTTTTCCCCCAAAGCTAAAATCTCCCACCAACTGGAGATGCAATATTCATGTTCTCGTAGTTCGCACACAACAAGACAAAACAAAAACCACAGAGAGCAGGTTATTTATAAACCATGGATTCCTGTTTCTACTCTGTTCCCATTCTTAAAACAATATTTAACTCAAAGCCGTAAGCAGCCTTTCTTAACTCTTTGAGGAGTTTGTTCTTTAAAAATACCTTTCCCATCATTTCAGTCTTTCCTTTGGGTTCAGCTGCCAATGGAGATTATTACATCAGCGCTACACTGTTCTCAATATCATCGTGATCGTCACATATTTGCAATCTTACACACGTGACATTTTGTGAGCCACAAGTCACTGGTGGTCTGTTTCCTGGTTAATTTATTGAAAAATGGACACTGAAGCACTGCTGGAGAAAGTTCTGGAAGGTTCCTTGTGGGTTGTTGCTAATTTCTCCATTAAAAGAGCTTCATAAGGGATTTCCTATCAGGCCCTGGGAGTTTCTGCTTTAGGTTGACCATTTCAGTTTTGCTGCAGAACACAATCTGGCGCAAACTGGCTCGAGAAATTTCGCTCAGGGTTTGAGCTTATACCTTAACTCTGCGAAGGGTCAACTAGTGGGTTTGCCTGCACCAAAAAAAATTAAAGAAGGGAAAAATAAAAGTTTTTTTGGTCTGTTGTGAAAGTACACATGCTCATATAAATAAAATCCATTAAATTTTGCCAATATCTAATACCTACACCTCCTTCATGTGAAAGAGGACAAGAGAGAGAAATGAAGATGGGCCAGATGTAACTGTATACATTTGAAGATAGTATAATGTAAAAATGTAAGATTACCAAGGACTGCCCCCTCCCAAAATGACAATTTTAATGATTTCCATTGGGGAAGGGGTTTGTTTTTCTGTGGGATGTAACCCCTAGCTCCACCCAACCCCCCCTCACTCCACCCACAATTCAAACCTTACTCCCCGCCCACATTGAATCTGGAGGTTGCTTTCGAAATACTGTTGGGGTGTTTTTGCCAATAGAACTTGAGCTTCATCCAAAATTTACATAAATTCATTGACGCTTTAATGATAGGGCTGTTTGTCTTGCAAATGGAAGCCTCACCAGGTGCGAGTTCCTGATTTATTTAGCAAAATACTAGCAACTGTCCGCAATATTTATGACATTAGCGTGAAACTGGTATTCTAATTTCACCAAAAAGCTGAAAACAAGACATAGAATATCGAGCAATATTTGAAAACAAATATCACGTCAACTTGCAATGCTAAAGCAACAGACACGAAAGAGACTTCTCATGCAAGTATTTTACAGATGATAATGATGCGTCATCCTTAATTTGAAGTCTTGCTGCATTACTGCATCACTTATTTATTTATTTTTCATTTTTCACCTTCAGTTACCACCCTACAGGATAATTGCCAGCCAGTTCTTTTGGTGTAATGATTCATTTAAGCTAACTGCATTGCATTCTTTAATTACTTACGTATTAGACCATAAATAACTGGAGGACAACCCTTCATTAACCCTGGGTTTTCCATAATTGTAACATTCCAGTTTCTTGGTTTACTCAGTAACTAGGAAAAGTTACACTCTCTAATTATGTTCCGCTATTGTCCTGGTTCCCTTCCCACCATCATCAATTTGATGTCTGTCGAGGGTTCAAGAGGGGTCAAGAAGAGATTTTCTAGTGGCTGCAGGACAGCCATATGTCTGGGATGCTTGACTGACAATGGGTGAATATTCACAAATTTGTGAAATTTGCTTCATGGTTTAGACACGTGCAAAATTTTGACCCACTGATGTGGGCACCTTGTGCCTGTTTGGAGTCAAATGAATCGATAAATAAATAAACTGCATACCAACTGCAGCCCGCGGAGGTACACAGTGGATTGATCCGCCTTTAAATTTTCAAATTAAGGAATGTTTCCCTTTCTGCAAATGTGTTTTGCTGAAAACTGGGGGAAATGGACCATGGCGAGAGTAGGGGATGAGAGATCGAGTGAGACCGGAGGGGTAAGCACGGAGCAAAAGTCGTGATCACCACGGTAACTAAGAATGTAGAGCCGCAGCAGCAAGCATGGGCAGGCACAGGAAATGTTCAATATGTCTTAAACCGTTAAAACAATGCTTAAGCTTCCTTGCGAAAGACCCTTTTTTTTAGCGCTGCTCCGATGCTGTTGTTTTTGGCCGGGGTCTCTGATCCGGGGCCAGATTGCACCTCTTCTCCTACCTAGGGGTGGTGCGGGTAGTGGGATGGAGGAAGTGAACACGAGAGACGCGATGAGCAGCCTTCGCCACCTGGGGCGAGAACTACCCGCTCCTTCTGCAGCCCCGGGAGTACTGGAGGACGAGCGTGTTTTCTCAAAAAATATCCCCACCCACCTCAGGCTCATAGTGTGTATTAGCGGTCGCAGTCAACACCCTGGACAGGAGAAAGGGGAGGGAGAGAGCGCGCGAGAAAAGGCATCTCCAGTCTTGAGTCAAATTGTTCAATAAATCACCCATTTCGCAGGACCAAACAAGCACCGCGCGAGGAACCAGGAGGACGATGTAGCGCATGCAGAGAGAAGGGTCAGAGACTGGCTGGCTCAGCGCATTAATCTCGGCACTTCATTCGCGTTCCACAGTCACACGCTGGTGGATTGGGTTCGTTTGGCTTTAGGCTAAATTACAGCAACAGTAGCACCGTGCTGTTGTTTTCCATGAGCGAAGTTGTGTATCATTTGTTTTTTAATCTCGTCAAGAATGAAACGAAGCCTACAATCTAGTGGAGCTCAATGTAATCATTTGAAGGCCTTTGAAGATATTTGAATGACGTCTTGCGCTTTGCAGCAATGCGCAGATAGCCTGACAGGATAACAGGTGAAGAATTAGACCAGATTTAATCTCTTATCAACTGTGCCAGAACAGGGTTTTCAGCAATTATTTGTTTACATTTTTCATTGAAAAGTGGCTGCCTATGTCTGCAAATTCTGGATCAAGATATAATAAATGAGACTGTCTCTCCAAGTTATAAATCAAAAACATTTGTGTGGAATTGTACCAGCAAATGTGTTTAAGATCTTTTCAATCGTGACTGATGAGAGAGAGAGAGAGAGAGAGAGAGAGAGATTCACTGGCGACTGTCCTGACCACCAGTGCCCTCCCGTGGTCAAAGAGAAAAGTTAAGTCTTAATCGAAGTAAGACAATGTTCCACGCTTTTGGTTAGGGCAAGCATTTAGGTACTGTTACTAATAACCCCTTAAACTGTAACTTTTCACTTAAGTTTTCCCTTAAGTAGGTTTAAGGTCTGGAAATGTATTTTTTTTACATTGTGGAACAATGTCACATACATACTTTGTATCTGCTGGTTGCAGCGCTTCACTGAAGCTACATCACACTTACATTGAGAGAAATATTCAAACCCAGAATGTCATGTTTTTATGGCCACAGCAGTGCATCAAATGGAAAATATCTAAATCTTGTACATCATTTTATACACATTATTCTGTAATTTAGCCAGGGATATTTGGGATCATTGGACACCTTGGGGATCTCTATGAGAATTAAACATAGGCCTGAAGTTCCACAGTTTTGAATACAGCGGCTACATATGACAGACCCATATATGGGTCCACTAGTTTTATGGGGTTAAATGGCAGAAGAAGATCTTTAAATGCAGGAATTTAGAGGTCAGGAAGAAGTAACTTAGGAACAACAGTATTACTGCTCGCGAGAGCAGGGCTAAGATTCAAGACAATGCTATCCTTGGAGAAGCTGTCTGTGGCTTAGTGAAATATGTTTAGCACTAAAAAGTGTGTACCCCCAGTCCCATAAATAAAAAGTTAACTATAATATCAGCATGTATGAGATGCAGCAATTTGCGAAAAATGTTTAAATAGTTCCTTGAGGTGGTAAATTGTTTGCGTTGCTTCTTTATGTTTATAAAACAAGCAACAGACTCAGACTAAATAACTAGCATTACACTGAGCTAGTTGATGCTATGATGCAAAGAAAATTGACCAGACTTAGCAAGGCCACTCCCAGGCAATGTGGGGTTAAGGGCCTTGCAACGCACTTTGACCCATCAATTATCAGGGTCCAGTCAAACACCTTAGACCAGGGATGGGGAACTCTTCTCCTGGAGAGCCATAGCCCTGTTTGTTTTTGATGTAACACAACCGATTCAAACAATTGCTGTGTTATAGAACCCTTGACTGGCTACAGTCTATTGAATCAGATACGTTGCACAAGAGATACATCTGAAACATGCTGGGCTATGGTTTTCAAGGGACAGAGTTCCCTATCTGAGGGCTAGAATAAAGACTCCAGAAACACCACAATGGTGCTGGAAAGCAATACCAGGAGTGGGGTTCGAACCCACGCAGACATATGTCCATTGGATCTTAAGTCCAACGCCTTAACCACTCGGCCATCCTGGTGCAGATGCAGTCAACCTCAGATGGCTTACTTTTCATGTTGCGTTGTGGGTAAACTATGGTGCATGATGGGAAATGACTGTTTGCCAAATTGTCCGCCTGACTTAGATTTCTGTGCACATGATGTGCATGTGATGATCACACACGCCTCTAAAATCTCTTGAGATCATGTCGGATACGCAGTCGAGCACAGCTCCACAGAGGCACAGTAGCAGACCATCAGGGCTCTCCCTCATTGGTTAAGCTCAGACCCGTGAAAATCTCATTTAGTAAAATAGCATCTCATCCTTCCAAAGGCGGTTGACATCGTTAAGTTGTTCAGCAAAGGCTATTCCAACAACCGTTGGACAGATTGTAAGTGTCAGTTTTGTTATTCACCCCACCATTCTCAGCCAATGAAATGTGTGGTCTATTTCATGAGCGACATCTTTTGCTGAAACTTTTGGTACCTCAATAAGACAGTTGGGGAAATAAGAGCAACCTTCACCCCTGTTCCACCAACCGTTGGGGGAATAAGAGTGATCTTCCCCCCTGTTTCTCCATTGGCTGGGGGAATAAGCACAACTTTCCTTCCTGTTCCACCAACGGATGGGGGAATAAGAGAAACTTTCCTTCAAGTACCACTAACATTTGGGGGTATAGCCACTTTGAATTTTTAAATGCGTTTCACGCACCTTACAGGATTTGTCTTTTTAGCTGATTGCGCTGTGTGAACTACTGTAAAACAAAGGCAGGGAATGCTGTGTGATTTGCCAGGGTGAATTTCACAGGACTTCTGAACCAGGATGCATGGTGGAACTTGTCTGTCTCAGAGACTAACGGTTATTCTGCCCAAGATGCCCGTATCCAGTCTCCTGCACGCATCTGTACAGCCAACACAGCTAAGTACAGCAGACTGATGGTTGATAATGGAGGGATCATGCGAGAGTGTTAGAGAAGAGCAACATCTAAGATACACAGCTTTATGGCTCTACAGGAGCAGGCTTACCTACTCCTGCAAAGATCTCAGAAGATTTGAGAAAACAGCACAGTGCTAGAGAGTAATACCAGGAGTGGGGTTCGAACCCACGCGACACATATCCATTGGATCTTAAGTCCAACGCCTTAACCACTCGGCCATCCTGATACAGACAGGAATGGACTTGCATTTCAGGCACCAGCCATTTATCACCTGAGAGCAAATTCATTCCGCATCCTCATTTTGCTTTGCAGTCTTACTCAACAAAGTGCTGCAGGTTAGACCTCTTTCAAGCAGTCACATGATGCCAAATCACAATAGGTGCTTTGGGCTGATGCAGTCAACCTCAGATGGCTTACTTTTCATGTTGCGCTGTGGGTAAATTATAGCGCATGATGGGAATTGACTGTTTGCCAAATTGTCGACTGACTCAGATTTCTGTGTACATGCTGTGCATGTGATGATCACATGAGCCTCTGAACTCTCTCGAGATCAAGTCAGATTCGCAGTCAAGCGTAGCTCCACAGAGGCAACTGCGACAGTGTGGCCGACCATGCGGGCTCTCCCTCATTGGTTAAGCTCAGACCCCTGAAAACCTCATTTAGTAAAATAGCATCTTGTTACCCCTTTTCCGCCAAAAAGAACCTGGTGCTAGTGCTGTGCTGGTGCTAGTGCCAGTGCTTAGTTGGTTCAACCCACGCACCTCCTAAGAACCTGTTTGGTTTTCCATCGCCGAGGAGCCAAATTAGAGCCACGCGATTACGTCACTGTAATTTACGACCAGCAGATCAGGAGAGAATGACCGTTGTTCGAGATCTGCGTCTCTCTCAGCAGCACTCACGTAGCCTAACATCTGGCAGTACAGAAATACAGTATGGACGGCGGGAAACCATGAATAAAAATGTAAAACTGAAATAATGCTTGTGTTTCTATGCTCAGTAATACTATTATTGTCATTGAGGTTTTATCGTTTTCAGAAGGAAAAGGAATATAGCCGATTAGATTGCAATGATCTTGTACTGGATTAAGATCAGATATTTAAAAAGTAGCAATATAAGGCGCATACCATATCTTGCATTGTTGTCCGTGCATGTTAAAAATACCGAAACCTTGTGCAGAAATAGCGTGTAATGATAGGAACACGCTATCCATCTTTACTTTTCCCAAGGAAGCAGACTGGTAATAAATAAACGAGCAACTGTCGTATTTCATTCCAGCTTCGTAACTTTGAACGATCTAATGTAGTTTCGTTTTGAAATGACATTCAAGCTCGCTAATGGCAATAACAGTAATTCTTATTAAAGCGAACGCCCTATCAGATATAAGACATATGCCAGCTAACTCATATTCGTAATGTTGGTAAACCCCGCCCCATCGTATTACCAAGACGTTGCTTACTAACCAGTTTTAAGGCCAGAAAGTGGTGCTTAGGTTGTGGAAAATGAAATATAAACGCTGGCTCGATGCACCAGATATAAGACATAAGTGTCTTTCAAAGATGGTCGTTTTTAAGTTGTTCGAGCAGAACTCCAATTTTTAAGGCAAATGCTATTCCCCCAACCGTTGGGCGAATCGTGAGTGTCAGTTTCATTATTCACCCAACCATTCCCAGCCAATGAAATGTGTGGGATATTTCTCGAGTGACGTCTTTCGATGGGGAATAAGGCGGTTGGGGAATAAGAGCAACCTTTTCCCCTGCTACACCAACGGTTGGGGGGATAGCCACTTTGTATTTCTAAATAAATGTTTCATGCACCTTAAAGAATTTCTCTTTTTAGCTGTTTGCACTGTGTGAACTACACTACAACAAAGGCAGTAAATGTTTTGTAATTTGCCATGGTGAATTTCGTGAGACTACTCTGATGTACAATGGAAGACTGCAGTATCTGCAATTGGTGAACATATACAGATACTGCAGTCTTCCATTGTAGGCTGTAACTGAACTGGGATGCAAGGTAGACCCATGTCCAGTCTCCTACACGCATCTGCATAGCGAACACACCCAATGAGACTGATGCTTGATAATGGGGCTATCATTTGAGAGTGTTAAAGAAGAGCAACATCTAAAATGTACAGGTGCATGGTCTTACAGGAGCAGACTTCCATAACCCTGCACTTGAGAAAAGACCTCAGAGAACTTGAAGAAACACCAGTGGGAGAGAGTAAAACCAGGAGTGGGTTCGAACCCACGCAGACATATGTCCATTGGATCTTAAGTCCAACACCTTAACCACTCGGCCATCCTGGTACAGGCTTGAGGGAATTCCCCCAGCAAAGTGCTGCAGGTCAGACCTCTTTCAACCAGTCCCATGATACAAAATCAAAATAGGCGCTTTGGGCTGATGCAGTCGACCGCAGATGGTTTACTTTTCTTGTTGGGTTGTGGGGAAATTATGGTGCATGATGGGAATTGACTGTCTGCCAAACTGTCAGACTGACTCAGATTTTTGCGCACACGACGTTCATGTGACGATCACTCCAACCTCTGAATTCACAGTTGAGCGCAGCTCCACAACTGCGCAACTGCAACAGTGTGGCTGACCATGTGGACTCTCCCTCATTGGTTAAGCTCAGACCCCTGAAAACCTCATTTAGTAAAATAGCATCTTAGTCTTCCAATGATGGTCAATGTTGTTTAATTGTTTAGAGTTATAAACTCTAATTTTTAAGGCAAACGCTATTCCCCCAACCGTTGGGCGAATTGTAAGTGTCAGTTTCGTTATTCACCCATCCACTCTCAGCCAATGAAATGCGTGAAACATTTTGCGAGAGACATCTTTCGGTGAAACTTTTTGGCGCCTCACTAAGACGGTCGGGGGAATAAGAGCAACATTCCGCCCTGTTCCACCAACAGTTGGGGGAATAGCCACTTTGAATTTTGGATGGAATGGATTGCATTTATACAGCACTTTTCTAGTCAGATGACACAAAGCGCTTTACAATTATGCCTCTCATTCACCCTGATGGAGGAGGCAGCTGTGCAAGGCGCCAACCTGCACATCAGGGGCAGTGTGGGGTTCATTGTCTTGCTCAAGGACACTTCGACCCGTTCTCTGGAGGAGCTGGGGATCGAACCGCCTAGCCGGTCTACCTCCTGAGCCATGCCGCCCCCCATACATTTTAAATGTATGTTTCATGCACCTTACGGAATTTTTCTTTTTCGCTGGTTGCTCTGTTTGAACTACAGTACAACAAAGGCAGGAAATGCTGTGAGATTTGCCATGGTGAATTTCAAGAGACTACTGAACCAGAATGCGAGGTAGACATGGTCTGTCTCAGAGACTGACGGTTAGAGTCCACCCAAGATGCCCACGTCATGTCTCCTACACGCATCTGTACAGCGAACAAACCAAACTGATGCTTGATAACGTGGTGATCATGTGAGAGTATTAGAGAATAGCAACACCTAAAATGTGCAGGCTTCTCTACCCCTGCACTGGCACAAAGATCCCAGAAGATTTGAGGAAACACCACAGAGCTAGAGAGAAATACCAGGAGTGGGGTTCGAACCCACGCAGACATATGTCCATTGGATCTTAAGTCCAACGCCTTAACCACTCGGCCATCCTGGTGTGGATGCTTGCAAAATCAGATACTTCAAAGTTAAAGTTAATTGCCTGCTGTTCATATCAAGGGATGATCAACCGCTGCCGGCTAGAATATTAATCCAGTAGAACCTGATTTAGAATGATATGTATGAAATTGCCCTCTCGGTTCAGCAGAAATTATTTTTAAAAGCCGGCTGACTGTGCCAAAGGTGGGAGAGTGATGCATATGAAGGCCTCAACTCTGAGGAGCGGGGGAACGTGTGAAACAGCTGATGTGTTTTAACACGCTTTTGGCCACGCGTCAGGAATGACATCATCTTCGCACAGCCGACTACGCCCAAGCTGCGGCGAGACTGGGACAGACTGAGGTGGTATGAAAGAAAAGAGGATAGCACTCCAAGTTTTAAAATTTATTGCCAGACTGAGGTGGTAAAATCTTACGAAGTGCGCTGTGCAAACCCGACGCCTTTGATCTGCGGCGGTATAGTCTGTGGAACGGCCCATAGTCTAATGGCTGAGCTGTTCACTTCAGACTCAGAAGGAAGGTGAATCAAGTCCAAGTGTCACATGTGAACCTGATTGGCCCTTAATTCTGCATTCCTTATTCTGATTGGCCCTTAACTCTGCATTCCTTTTTCTGATTGGCCCTTAACCCTGCATTACTATTTCTGATTGGCTCTTAACCCTGCATTACTTTCAGGACGATTGGCCCCTGCTTATACTAATCAACTGTAAACCGTTCTGTATAAAACCATCGGCTAAATAACAGTCACGCAAAGTGTGGAAATTCAGGTCCGGTCCAGCTACTCACTTTATGTTTCACCCGTAACTCTTATGGACAACACGTAATAATTAGGCAGCATACACGTAATAATTAGACAGACCCTGAATTATTGTGAACAGTGAAAGCTCTGGGCTGGTTTCACCGAAGCACATAAAGCCTGGTCTTACGATAAAATAAACTTTGAATTAATACATTCAATAAAAGACTCATTTTGTCCAGGACAAAGCCTAATCTGTGTTGCTGAAACCACCAAAATATTACATTTAGTTAGATGGCTAACTGTGACTGTGGACCTAGCCTAATATTACAGTTGGTTAGCTGGCTAACAGTGTCTGTGATACCAGTTTAATATTACATTTACTTGGCTAATTGTGTTGGTGAAACCAGTCTAATATTAGTCAGTTAGCTGGGTAACAGTGTCTATGATGCGAACCTCATACTATAGTTAGTTAGCTGGGTAACTGTGTCTTCGATACCAGCCTAATACTACAGTTAGTTAGCTGGGTAATAGTGTTTATGATACCAGCCTAATACTACAGTTAGTTCGCTGGGTAATAGTGTTTATGATACCAGCCTAATATTACAGTTAGTTCGCTGGATAACAGTGTCTTTGATACCAGCCTAATACAATGGTTAGTTATAGCTGAATTACTGTGTTGGTGAAAGCAGCCCTCAGAATGAAAAAAAAGCAGCACTTAGATTCTTTTAAACTCTGCACTGTGGTTTGCAGGACAGTGTGGTTTGATTTCACAAGGGTTTTATTTTTGTTGTGGTTCATGAAAGCATATAGCCTCCACTGTCTTCACCACAGACGGCCATTTTCTTTTCTTTTTTTTTTTCAGAAGCTTCCTGTTCTTGTTTTAAGAGACAAGGCACCCCCAGTTTACAATAAGTGTTCTCACAGTGCCACAAGAATGTTTTGCCAGTGGTATTACATTGTCTTAGCGATATAGCGGAGGTTTTTCGCATCAACTAAATTGATTTGTGATCTCACATAGCGGAACAAACAGCCGCAGGTCCATTACAGGGCTAAAATAGCACCAGCTTAACAGTTTAAGGCGGGCGCTACCCAGTTATCTCTAGAAAGGGCTGCAGTGGGTTTGGGTTTGTACTTTAGCCCAACAGTAGAACAGCTGTATTCAAATATCCAGGTCTTGATTGAAGCCTGCAATTAGTAACTTGGTTGAGTCAAGTGTCTTACAGCTGACCATAAAACCAAAATTGTGCGCCCACACCAGGCCATTTTGGATTAGATTGGACACCCCTGAATTGAGCCGGTCATTCTCTCCATTTAGAGCTGGGTGCTCTGGCAGCCTGGGAGAATGGATGACCTGGTCAACTTCCTCCTCGTATAACCAGACTGTTTGGAATTAGCTCTCAGAGAACTAAAGCCCACGCTGAGGAGCTCTCTGCTGATTCAGGGAATCAGAGAGCAGTCTCTCATAAGCGCTTGCAGCATGGTCAGGACACTTGGCCAGAAGGGATGGTTTATTGAAGTGTCAGCGTTCCCAGAACAGAATTCTGCGCGCTCTGAAATGTTCGAGTCGCATAGCGCCGAATTGGTTACCCATGAGTTTCTACGCCCACTACCGATGTTTCGTCTTTGGTGCAGATTTGATAAGAATAGACGCCTTATCGCCCCCCCCTTTTTTTTTTTTTACATGTGAGATATTTGGAAAATGCTCTGCAACCTACATGTTCTCTTTGCCCTGATTTGAGCATGACTAATGGACTGGGCTGTGTGTCTCATGTTAGATTGTGTTTCACGCTGCGCTTCGGGAATGTAGCCTGACTTTCTCACCCCTGTATCCAGTTTTCAGGTCAGACTCCTCTCCTGGGCTGGGTGTAATGTTACCCCCCCCAAAACAACGGCCATAAGACCCGGGGACTCAGGCTCTGAGGCTATCAGGAACACCGTGTGAAGCGGTCTCTCCCACAATGCCGAGCTCTGACGCCGTGTCAGAAAACACATTCTCCTGTCACACACGAACATGCCGGGAGGGGACGAGACTCAACTGTATCTTCAGCAGGAGGAAGTGCTGAGAATAAACTAATGAAAAAACCATAAAGAAGAAAACCGGAGGTGTTTTTGCTTGTTTTGTTTGCGCTGATATAGCGACAGTATTTCAATGTGCACATATGAGTGAAATTGTCCGCAATTTCGGGAGTTCGGTGCTTGTGTGCGCATGTGCATGTGCGTGTTTGTGAGGGTGAGTGTGTGTGAACCTGCTTGTGTATGGGTTAGAGTGTGTGTGTGTGCATGCGCGTGTGAGATTGTGCGTGTGTACCTGCTGGCACACGGATGAGTGCGTGTGTGTGAGTACATGCGTGTGTGCATGTGCCTGTGCATGTTTGTGTATTGGTGTAAGTGCGCGCGTGTGTGTGTGTGTGTGTGTGTGTGTGTGTGTGTGTGCATGGTTGTGAGTGATGGTAAGATCACATCAGGTAGCTAGATTACTCATCCAAGTAAGACGGTGGATTATTTGCTAATCACATTATTGGCTCTTATAAGACTTGGATTTAGGTACTTCAGTAAAGAGCTCCTGTGGGAGAGAGAGAAAAATATGACTCAGCTGATTCAGGGATGAGTGTACAACCCAAAAACCATTCTGGGAAACCAGGTGAGCTTCAGGGAGTGTTCTCACAAAGGTGAGAATATAGAACTAGTGAATTTCCCATCAAAATCAAGAGCACAGTTTAGCCACATATTACCCATAATGCACAGCTCAGCTACCTATTACTCATAACAGACAGTGCAGCAGTATGTTTTCAAAAAAAACATTCAGTATAGTTACATTACCTATAATACATAGTCCCGCTACTCATTCATGAAGCACAGTACAGCTCACCTTATCACGCTCACAACTGCCGATGCTAAACTATGAACCATTCCCTCACAATAGATTACATGCTCTCTTTATCAAATCTTTTTATGCCAATTTAAGAAACTGCCAGAATTATTTGGACCTCGCTCCTGTGAAAACAAAAATTCAGTTCCGTTTCAATGGCTAATAGAGTAAATCTTTCTGCCCAACTTGCCCCTCCCAGTACCAACCTGCCATTTCCTATATTGGCATGTCAACCGTGGTACAGTGCATTCTGACTGCTTAGCTGTGGCCCAAATTGGCCCAATCCTGTGACCCTTCCCCCACTGCGTGTGGCAAATTGGGTAATGCATGATTTCAAGCACTCATTTTGTTACATCAGTGAGGGCTTATTCCCATTTTTAATTTTAGTGTCCCCCACCAGGAGTTCTTAAGCATTTGCGTCACCAAATGAACTTGCAGTTAGGCAAACAGAAAAGGGTTCTATTCCTCCTTGATGCAATACAAAAATATTTGCCATAATTTAGCATATTTCTTCATGTGCCCATGATGTTACCACTTTATAATTCATAGTTCCAAAATAGGTGTAGTTACACACATACATTTTTGCCTTAGGGGGAGAGTTAACTCCTTAAACTCTAATTTTCACTTAAGTTTTCCCTTAAGTAGGTTCAAAGTCAGAAGAACCTTTTTTTAAATCCTGGGACAATATTATTAAACATTTGCAGGCCGCGCATCTGCTGAATCCTGAAAAAAATTTAATGTGGTTAAACTGTGCTGTATCGCTATCGCAAACATGTTTCCTGATAATTTCGCGTAAGCCGACACTGTGCGGAGATTTGTCTATTCTGTTCTCAGAATCTGTGGTTGAAAGCCCAAAATCCCTAGGACAGTTTAGATCAAAGTCCAACCTCAACCCCCAACCCACCCATTTCTCCACAGAAAGTTCTAGAATGCCTCATTCTTGCCCTTTACCTGCAGCATTCCGTGCAGGTGCTCTGGGTCGTGCAGGCGGGATAATTAGGATCGGCCCTTCTCGACGGTCGGCGCTTTAGAAAGCGGCGGTGCACTCGCATTCTGGGCTTTTCATTGGATACTGCACCCAGCCCTGCCCCGCCATTGTTGCCGTGGGGATGAATGCGTTCTCACGGGGGCTGCCTGCTGACCGCGGCCTTGCAGGGGATCGTGGGACTTGGTATCAGGTACCACGGTGACCGGGCTCTTCAAAGCGCCCCCGCTCGAGGGTTCTACGGATGCCGTTTATTCACCGGCCATAGCTAAAAGAAAGCAGTCATGCAAAGCCGCGCCCTTTTGCTCTTTTGTTATTGTAGAAAAAACATGAAAAGAAAAAGGGAAAATGAGGAACTCAGGTAAAAGCAGGAAAACTGAATGGGCCAGCTCGCAGTGTGATGGTCAGGGGAGAGGAGAAAAAAAAAACGATGTATAACGGGGGAATTTTGGAGGCATCTCGGTGACATAGACCGCGCCATTGATGCATGTGGGGGAAAAAACTTTCAGGGACACAATGGACTCAGACAGCTGATCTTTTAAACTGCCACTGCTCCCCCCCCCCCGCCAAGTATGGCCATCAACACATTCCCAGGCATCAAATTGGGCGTCCTCTCCAAAAAAAAGCCCCCCTTATCTCAAAGAGATGTCCTTGCCCACCAAAACAGGGATCTACCAGACTACACCCAATGCTTTCATGTTCGGACCAGTGATACGCCACAAATCAAAACTGCAAGCAGGAAGCGAATATTTACATAAATAAACTTGGCTAAACTAATTATGAGGCAAAATAGGAAATCTTTTACAAAACAGAGGGCAGTGCAGCTACCTAGTTTCTGGAAAATCGCTGCTCTGTTTACTTAACTGATACATCAAACTTTTTGGTGAATTATTATTGTGATGAAAGTATTTTTTGTTTTAGTTTTACCCTGTTGCTGAAAGTACACATTATGGTATCAATGTGCTTATTCATGGACTTTACATCCCAGTGCAGTTTAATGCAAGAGGGATCAGTCCATGGCAGTGCCACAGGATTCCCATTACATCCCGGGATCTATGTGCTTTTCTTACAGTTTGAATGACGACAACTTTTGGGGAGTGACCACAAAGTGGTGGAGGGAGTGACTGAAGTACCCAATGACAACCCTCGCCTCTGTATTAGAGTCTCAATGGTGTGTGGGCCCTGATTTTAAGTGGAAAACTGTGTTATAAATATACTCCTTTCCACACACATCTAAAATCAAAAACCAAATCAAAAAGAAAATCATGTCTGTGTGACAAACATTATGGAGCTCACTATATGCAGTAAAATGAAATTCTGGAAGCAAATTTAGCAAAGAAAAAAAAATTCTTCTGACCGCAGGCATGATCTCCAGTTGAAACCAGGAGGAGTGGCCTTTACGGTAAACGGAACAAGAGCGACCGCATGTTTCGCACGAGCGATGTCGTGTTTGGCCTCCTTTATTTTTCTCTGCTCTGACATTTATGGTAAAAAGGGCCTTTTTACAGGCCCTAAGTTCCATTTGGCAGCAATGTGAAGTTGGACAGAGTTTCAGTGAGAGAGAGAGAACAAGAGAGACAGAGAGAGAGAGAGCCCATGTTCTGGAATGTTCTCCGCGAGGCACAGGCGAAATTCCACAGCTGACACACTTAAACCAATTACAACCCCTTATCTGATATTGACTCAATGAATGCCTCATGATGTCAAACACGGCTTTCAGCAATCAGACCCCTAAATGAAAACCATGTGTCAGGGTAAACGATGCAAAATTCGGTTTCGTAAAATAAGTTGAAAGGTCTTGTGTTTGTTATTGGAAGGTTTCTGCATTCCTACACAAAACCAGCATCATGTCCACTGTACGTTTGGCCGAATAAGCCCCTCAGAGAATGGTGCAGCGATCAGTTTTAATTTGCCAGCTGAGTCATCTCAAAAAACATATTCTTCCAGCTTTGTTTGAAGTTACTTATGAGTAAAGCACTTACAGGTGGTATCCTGCAGTCCTGTAGGTCTGTGTGGATAATTCAGCATGCATAATGGGGCCATAAATTAAATTATCTGTTTACAGATGGGAATATTGCAGTAAATGTGAAGTATGTAGCCATCTTGCGCCAGACCTCCAGCAGTTCTCCAAATTTCCGTCCGTAGAATTGTTGTGATTGGGCATATATATAGTGCAAAGCTGCCTTTGACGAACAGAAGGAGTCTTGGACAGCCGAGATGTTTTCGTGTTTATTTTGGAGAAAATGAGAAACTGGGAAATCCCAGATGAAGTGGAATTAATGTCTGGAATTTTAAGTTTGTTATTTTTGTGATAGCTGAACTAATGAAATAATAATAGATGGTTTAAAAAAAAAAACACGCTTTCACTGAGTCAAACAGTCAGGTAACAATGTTTGGTCACACTTTAGATGAAGTGTTACTCATAAAGCCTTTATACAGCATGTATAATGCCTTCATAAATGAGACATAATGTCTTCATATATCACACATAAGCAAATGTCATGCTCTGTTAAGGATGAAATAACACATCCTTATTCAGCACGTGATGCCATACGTGATATAACTGACGATGTCACTTAGTTAGTGGCTAAATGCTATAAAGGGTGACATTGTCAGCTAAGTGACAGTGTCATTGTCACATCTGGCATCATATGCTGAATAAAGATATGTTATTTCACCCTTTACAAAGCATGAAATTTGCTTATGTATGATTTATGGATACATTAGGTCTAATTTATGAAGGCATGATAGAAAGCCTTCATAAATGTATAAAGCCTTAATGAGCAACACTTCATCTAATGTTTTACATCGGGCAAGTAACCTGACAACTGTGTTACGCATGAAGGAAGTCGCCAGGTGACAGTAATCTACATTCGACAAGGAAGCTGGCAACTGTGTTCCACACCCAGCATGTAGCCATGCAACAGGGTTCCATATTTATCTATCAAATTAAGTTGTTCATTCCTCATCAGGGTTGCAGTGAGAGAGACATATCTCTGCCCACTGTGGGCAAAAGGCAAGAACGCACTCTGGACAGTTTGCCAATACCACACAGGGCACACACACCATTCATACCCATACTGACAGGCAACTTTAAGTCTAGTTATAAAGTCTAGGCAACTTAAAGTAATTAACCTTGCATGTATGCTTCTGCGCGGAAACAATGTGAACACAGGGAGAGCACACAACCTCCATATGGAAAGGTCCCAGGCCAGATTTGCACCCAAAACCATCTTGCTATAAGGCAGCAATGCTACCCACAGCACCACCACTTGACCACTTGAGTTACTGCAGCAACAGCCAAAATAAATATTTTAATGTCAAGCCATTTTGATTTAGTTGGTTGGGTATAAATTTCAAATGCGTGTGCGTGCATGTCAGTGTGTATGTGTGTCTCTGTGTGCGAATATGTTTGTGTGCATACACATGAGAGTGTGTGTATGTGTCTATATGCGCATGTGAGTGTGTGAACCTTCTCCACCATGTAACTTCATCTTCATGAAAAAGCCTCACTTTTCCCATCCTTGATATCTGATCTTTTCCTCGTCTCTTCGTTTCTATCCTCAGGGCTCTGAGATTCAATTCGCTTATATCTTATCGCTCATATCTTCCAATCTCCGGGAGGCTCAAAAAACACAGCAGGCAGACAGAAGCTGCCAAAGGCTGAACTCTGACCTTTGAACTCCCACCTTTGACCCTTTACTTTGGGTAAAGACTGGATCTGTTAATCATGGCTGCAGGCACTTACTGGAGACCTCTGTACTGGCCAAAACTAAACCAAGGACAGATTCACAAAATGAAATTAGTGTAACATTTTTGGTACATAATCCTATATATGATAGCAGCGAGGCACCTCACATATTATTGTTTTGCAGGCTGAAGAATCATGTATTGTCATTTCAAAACTTGCCAGTGTGCCTTGAGTGTAAGTTTAGCTGTCAAAGATACATTTTATGCTGCTAAGCAGGTGAACTGGATTCAACGCAGCATTTACAGTGGGTATTTTTTCCACTGACCTGAGTTATGAACCAGTCAATGGCAACATGCATCCCACAAGGGCACAGATACACATAAAAGTGAAATTCAAAGAAGAAGAATACCCACACACAGGCTATGAGCAGGAAAGCCCTCTCTTTATGGTAGCAGTGATATATAACTAGACAGCTTGGCTGCTTCCGTCATGTAATTAATGTGATATTTTGCTTGTAATAAGCTGGAACCTCTCATCTTCCACTTTGAGGAAATTAAGGTACAGGTTTCTTACACTATATATCAACAAATAAATGAAGTTTCAACCTCAAGTTAGCATCCTTGCTGCCATAAAATTGTAAGTAAAGGGAACTTGATGAGGCAAGTTCAAAATCTACAGTAACTTCAAACACAAAACTTGCTTTCTAACATTCAACATATTTGCTAAGGCATCACAGACACTAACTCTATGTTTGAAACAAAAAAAATTTTTTCTCTGTAATCTAAGTCCCATGAAGATTGTGGATTGACAGACGTAAGCATCTGGAACGCCACATCAGTGCCATGTCTGGTTACAAGACTGGCGACCATCTCGGCCACAAATCACCCCGGCCGGCCGTTATTCCGCAAAGGGACGCAAACCGCTATTGACCGCACTCTCCCCAGGCCGTAAGTGTCTGGGAAAAAAGGAGTTTTTTTTTTTTTTGTAAGAGGGTGTTACAGGAGGGTTTGGTCAGTAGTCCAGACTCTGACCCCGTCCTGATGGACGGTGTGGGAAAGCTCACTCAGCCCGAGGGCTGGCTGGCCCCGCCTCTCAGCAAGATCCTTCACCCTTTGAAGACAAGCTTTTAATTTGGATTCTTTTTTTTGTTGTTGTTGTTGTCGGACGTCTCAGTCTGTGCGCAAGAACTCTGCTTTCAATTAGCAGTAGTTGTGGTAACTTAATCGGCACTGGAATTCTCAGTTAGCTCTTGGGTATTCTGATCATCTGTTTGGGATCTTACATCTTGATAGGTTTGAATGGTTTCATGTAAATCTGCGCACATGTAGACCAATTGATTATCAAGTGATTATCTCATTAGATCAAGAATAATTACAACAAAAATCAACATACTCACATACACACATGCGCGCGCACACACACTCACACACACACCTAGTGGTACAGACACAGATGCCTATAATACAGATGCTCACATGCATACACACCGCACATGCCGAAACTTAGGCATGTACCATATATTCATGCAAGCACACGAAAGCACTTATAGACCATGTACACATTCACACACTCACATGCATTACATACATGCAGATTCTTATACGCACTCACACGTGCACACATAAACGCACACACACAAGCACACACACACACATGTGCACACACACAGACACACGCGCACGCACACACATATAAACATACACACATGCACACGCGCACACACACACACACACAAACACACACAACCAGTGGCCTTCTCCAGGCTTCTTGCATTACTAAATCTGGTGCGAGGCTTCACCTGGACAGTGCCTCCCTCAGGGCCAAATGTGTTTCTTATTTATCATACCAAATATATTTACCCCCCCCCACAAGCCCCCAGGGAAAAACCATCAGACTCTGCAAATCTACTTCCTGCCCATCACCAGGCTCCAAAAATTTGAGGCCACTCATTGGTTGATTGTCCCTGCCTCCCGAGGCTCGAAGTCTTATTGGATAACTGCATCAGCATCCCAAAACACAAAATCTCTTATTGGAGGATTACACTGACCACCCCATACACAAGTTTCCCTAGTGGATGATTGCATCAGACTCTCAAATTTAGAGGTCCCTTAATAGGTCAGCCTCATGATGCTATTTGGATAATACAACCAACACGGTTGTATGCAATAAACACAGCTTTTGGATGACATTTGTTATTTCACAAGATTACATCTGCAGTGCATGTGTATGCCAACAGAGATCTATTGTGCATGTTCAATCTTCTTTTGTCACAAATGGGGAGGATTATTGCACCGTACAGATAGAGGATGGTCAACAAAAATGTTAAATATCTGTTTAACATGTTTTGTTTAAACCCAGCAATCAGAATACAGTATTTTTGAGACTGGTTGAATCTCACCCCCAGGGATAACCATCAGAGCAGCCCTGACAGTAACACACATTGTCTGGAGGATGGATGCCTAAGAACTGACACCAACAGAATAAGAGGATGGAAACATCTCAGTCACATACAGCATACCTCTGAAACATGGAAACAGTCTCAGCCCTCCAGGAAGTGCTACAGGTCATTATCCACCAAAACCTTCCCGTTTAACAGCAGTCCAAGGATGAGTTGATTCAATTTTGGAAGTGATCTGGAACTTATTCTGGATTCTACAAAACCCAAAACCAGTGAAGTTTTGTGTAAATAAATAAAAACAGAATACAATGATTTGAACCTATATTCAATTGAATACACTGCAAAGACAAGTTACTTAATGTTCGAACAGGTAAACTTTGTAATTTTTTGCAAATTTTCATTTGGAATTTGATGCCTTGTTTCAAAAAAGCTTGAAAGACTGAGAGAATGCTCATCAAACACTTATTTGGAACATCCCACAGGTGAACGGGCTTTGGGAACAGGTTATGATTGAGTATAAAAGCAGCTTCCTGGCTCAGTCATTCACAAACAAGGATGGGGCGATCACCACTTATGAACAAATTCTTTGTCGAACAGTTTAAAAACAACATTCCTCAACGATCAAGAAATTTAGGGATTTCATCATCTATCCGTACTCGAAAAGGTTCAGAATCTGGAGAAATCACTGCACGTAGGACAAGGCCGAAAACCAACATTGAATGCCCGTCCTTCGATCCTCAGGCGGTACTGCATCAAAACCGACATCTGTGTAAAGTCACCACATTTTCAGAAAACCACTGTCAGTAACTACAGTTCGTCTAATGCAAGTTAAAACTCTACAATGCAAAGCGAAAGCTTTATCAACAGCACCCAGAAACGCCGCGTCACTGGGCCCAAGCTCATCTAAGATGGACTGATGCAAAGTGGAAAAGTGTTCTGTGATCTGATCCACATTTCAAATTGTTTTTGGAAACTTTTCCGGACTGTTATAGGCGCAAAGTTCAAAAGCCAGCATCTGTGATGGTATGGGGAATTAGTGCCCAAGGCATGGGCAACTTACATCCTTTTTAATGCTGAAAATCCCATACAGGTTTTGGAGCAATATGTTGCCATCCAAGCAACGCCTTTTTCATGGACTTTTTTCATTAAGACAATGCCCACATTCTGTTTACAACAGCATGGCTCCGTATGTTCTCCTAGACTGGCCTGCCTGTAGTCCAGACCTGTCTCCCATTGAAAATGTGTGGCGACATTATGAAGCGTAAAATACGACAACGGAGACCCCAGACTGTTGAACGACTTAAGCTGTACATCAAGCAAGAATGGGAAAGAGTTCCACCTGAAAAGCTTCAAAATTGGTCTCCTCAGTTCCCAAACGTTTACTGAGTGTCGTTAAAAAGGAAAGGTGATGTAACACAGTGGTAAAAAGGCCCCTGTGCCAACTTTTTTTTGCAATGTGTTGCTGCCTTTAAATTCTAAGTTAATGATTATTTGCAAAAAAAAAAGTTTCTCAGTTTGAACATTCAACATCTTGTCTTTGCAGTGTATTCAATTGAATATAAGTTGAAAAGGATTTGCAAATCATTGTATTCTGTTTTTATCTACGATTTACATAACGTGCCAACTTCACTGGTTTTGGGTTTGTAGATCCGGAGGAAGTTTAAATATACCTGAATAGAATGATTGTCCCTTATGTAATTATTAGATTTTCATAAGAGTTTCAGCATTGAATAGAATCTACACTGGTGTAGATTTGATTATAGTCGTTGGAGATCTGGATAATATTCTTGTAGATCCTGGATCCAATTATACTGACAAATTGCGTGGCAGAGGAATGCTCCCTACCGATTGCCCCTCTAGTTTTTGCTGTGTGGCTAATAAAATGCCTAATCGAGACTAATTTAAAGTTATTGATTTGATATTTTATTCGCAGATGCACGAAGAAAGATAAAGGGAACATCCTTTTCGATAATCCCTGGATTCAATGTCTTTTTCATGTCTTTTTTTCATTATGGTTTACCTTTGTTTACTTGTTACAATGTTCTCCTTCAGTCTGGATCGACGGTGCAGACAACAGTGAAGTCTTGTGTTTATTTGCTGAGCGACATGGAGCGTGACATCACATGAACAAAGAGCACGCATCGCCTTATATTTTGTGAAGCAGTTTGATGGACCTCTGTTTTTTTCAAAATGACATTGAACAAAGCAAGCCTATATTTTGTACAGTAATCTGTTTTTTTCATGAATACTATGTAACCCTGTAGATCAAACACAATGAAATGTGTGGCAAACTCGATGACAGTACCTATTTCACATCAAGAAAGGAGAAGGACAAGAAAATCTCTTCTCTATCTCTCCCTCCTCTTTTCCTCCATCCTTTTCTCTGATCTGTTCATTCTTAATCTCTGTTCATTCTTGTGTTTGCACTATTTTAGCCCAGGAGAGAGTCAGTATGCACAGAGCCTTATTTTCAGTACTATTTAGATGAAAAATAGTATCAGTGGTAAGTACTGCATACCAATCTGTGAATTAGTGCGTTTGAACAACTGAAATAGAAACATGGACCAACACACAAAACAGGAATTGCCTGCAGACAATTGGAAACATTTACAGCAAAGACAGTGCCAGTGATTTATCAATGTGTTACCGTTTTTGAAAGATTGCGCTGTTGAACTGCACTACCCGCGACCACACAGACACAAAGTATTCTGGATGCTTCATAGCATGGGTCCTTGTCAACCATAGTGTCATTCAAGAGAGAAAATGTTCTTGTCAGTCAGGCCTTAACATTATACGGACCTGGCGCTACTGTAAGAGAGACTCATGCCGAGACAGAAATGGACTGCCTCCATTTAGCTCCAAAACCACATAAACCTACTCCACACTTTACCTTTACTCAAATCCCAGTGAAGTCTATAGTCACGATTGCAAGTCGTTACCCCATGATTTGGAAGTCAAACAATCTCTAAATCTTTTTAAGTCATTACATGACTAGGTATCCATCGTCTGCACATAAAAGATCAGCCAAGAAAATCTATATCAATCAAAAAAATAATGGAGAAGATTAAATTAAGGCTTGATAATAGATGTACAGAAAAAACCCCAAAGCTATTTTCAATCCGCTATATGACATATTCGCTCTGGAAAATATACGTTATGCCTTTTTTAATCCAAATCAATTTTTTTCCTGTTTCATTTTTATTTTACCACCCAGAATTTGGTCTATGGAAAGAAAGAGCCTGGTAAGGTTGCTAGGCTTGCAAAATAGATCCTGATGTCAGATATGAATGAGTGCGTCATGCTGCAGGTGCTTAAAAGCTTGACGTGAGGGTGCACAAACCTTGTAAAAAATGATATAATTGGCGTTATTTCAAGGTTAGAGCCACCGTCAATCACGCAAATTCACACTGCTGAGACTACCGCCTCGACAGCTATAAACACAGCGGATTGGACGCTGTCCAATTTTCCTTGGCCAGATTTCTCGGTGAAATATATCTGCCGAGTGATTTCTGTCCTGATATAGGTGGTTGTGCAGTCTTCAACCCCATTGCATGAACTACAGCTTTTACTGTTGAAAGCGACACCGGGAAATCCTATGTAAGCTATATAATCGGTCACTTATGTATATGTGCTAAAATTTAGGGCATCATCTTTTGCCATGGACCACATTATTTTCACTTCCCGAAATAATTTCCCAATATGATCTTGGTCTACGTATTTGGTGTCAGGCTAATTCCAAACCCGAAGTTTTTGGAACTATTGTTACCTTTTTAAAGCAATGGAGCGACATTAGAACCTCCATCAAACTTTTCTCAAGCATGTATGAGCAAAGGCACATCAGATTCTAAACCGCACTGACTTTTTGCAGTATAGGTTTTCACATATGGTTTGAAATTGTCTGAGCAATGATAACATTACGGGGGTTTCCTTAATATCCTCAATGGGATTAATATTTTCATGGGTGAAAGCGAGTTTTCCCAGGAAACATATACCAAATCTGCAGTCGTTCAGTCCTCCGGAAAATTTGTGTTTGAAGACTGCGGCGACTATACGTGTAGAATTCTCTTCTTTAAATGGGCCGCGCAAAGCTAGCGAGACGAACCGGTAGCTGTTAGTGCTAATATTATTTTCTGCCTTTATCTAATTGAAATGAGAATGCTAGTAAATAGTATGTACAGTCAAATATATCAAATTGATGTATGCTGAGGTGGGCTGGCCAGAGGTGGGCCACTGTGAAATTGCACACGCTTTACTACAGCAAATAAAGTTTGCCGAGGGCCATTTTTAGGGCAATTAGTTGTTATTAGTCACTATTACAGTTACTGGTAATGGCTTGTGTAAGTTTATCGAGTGTGAAACTTTGTAAAACAACAGACATTAGGAATGCTCACGTTCAAAAAGAAATTACAGACTTGATCTAGAATTAATGAAAATCTTTTGCAGATGCAGCAAGGCCATTACTCAATCAGATCATCTGAGAGTTAAATATTACGAAGAATACACTTTATTGGCATATCATCTGCATATTTCAGACACTTTAGGTGTTACTGATGAGTAATAACTAATTTGAATGATAGCAGCTGTGAAAACAATAAAACAGATAGTAATATCTCCATAGCAAATTAATCCATTCAAATAACTCTCGAGAGGGAATAACCCCAATAGCGTGACCTTCAGGTGTGAGTGGTGATAGTTTCACATCTTGCTTAAACAAAACTGGCATCTTTATTGAACACACGCTGTTACATTTTACCCCAGTCATGCTACACTGAAAAAAAAAAAAAGTTTGAAAAATTTTGCTTAATAAACATAGAATTGCTCGTGACTAGGATGGTCCCCTGCAGTTTCATCAAATCATACCCTTTTTGCATCGAAAAGGGTACATTTGGGAAATTATGCTCTAACGGTAAAAATGTACCTCCAGTGTACCTTTAAAGTATCTGAGAATATGAAAACAAATCTGGAAGTTTTTTAATCAGCTCTGGATGGATACCAAATGTTCATTCTCTCTCTCTCTCTCTCTCACTCACTCACTCTAAAAGGCGGGAACTTTGATCCTGTTTTTGTGTTGTTGAATGAAGTTGCTTGAGAGGACACACACAGCTACGTTTCGAAAGCTTCCGTGTCATGTCGCCGGGCCCCGAGGCCTCAGTGTGAGGTGTGGAGTGTGTGGGAACAGCGGAGTGCTAATGTTTATCATGCGACCTAATCACCGCTGACACTCGGGTCGGGACTCTGGGGGGATTGTGGGTGGATAGGGCAGTGCCTGAGTAATCAGGAGCAGGCTGGTCCTCCTGGGCTCCAGTTACAGACAATAAGGAAATATTTAATTCTGTCTCATCACAGCTAAAAGCAACTGTGTTGCACAGGTACTAGGCGAGACCCAAGGACAAATGGCCTAGGTGTATATCTAATTCCACTGCCATGTCTGTAATTATTTGTAATGCAATTCTTTAAAGCCTGTAATTCATCTTACAATTCACTCTATACGGATGTAAATTATAGAGTGGACTAGAAGTATTAATTTTAGGGTACGTGCTATAACAGCGAGTGAGCAGTGACCAAATTAAAGTTGTTTAAAATTATGTCACTGTCAAAATGCGCAGACCCTCACTGTATGTGTGCGTGTGTCTGCGTGTATATCATACTTTCGGACTCTGCACTGCACCTACAATTTGGTTCTACTACCCTCGTGCTACTTGTTGCTTGAGATTGAATACCGATGTGACCACACACATTTCACCTCAGTTTCCCAACCCTTATCCTATTCCTTTTTTTTTTCCTTTGCTCTGGCAAGGCAATAGGGGCTGTCAAAAAAGAATTGGGTTTCTCAATTTCCCATCAACCCGGAACTGCAGTCGGAATGCTAAAACAGACCTCCAAGATTAGTTCATCGCCTCGTGCGATTCAAGCCTGGCAGCCCACCTGGAGAATATTCTTGGATGATTGCAATTGCGATTTACCCAGTAGTTCTGGTAGAAGGAAAAGCTTCTGCTGTCATACAGCTACATACAACACTCGTCCTGACCTGCCAAACCCTCCCATTATGTCAGACATAACTCTAATATCGACACTGTTGCTGAGATTCTCTTCCCTGGCAAGTGGGGGGAAAACTATTTCTCTTTATTTTACATAAATTTAGCACCTGCAACCCCACCCCAATCTTGAATGCTCCGACGCAACTCATGCTGCCGTGACGACAGAGCGCAGATACAGTGGTTAGCAGTTTTCCTCCAAAACAAGTCTCCATCAGCGACCGCTTCATTTTACTTGTGGTCACAGTTCTATTGCCATTTCATTTCACTTGTGGTCACAGTTCTAGCATGCACAGAAGGAAGGAAAAGGAAACCCGAACGTGTGTTTGCTTTTTAAGGCATCTGGATGGCCTGCAGTAGGTTCATAAGCAACAAGCAGTGCAAACCCAAACTGTCAGTATCCCTCCCATATCCCTAAGCAGCACAAAGCCAGGTATGCCCTGTTCTTGTGAGACGGCTTGCCACTGTTGGTGCTGACAGGGCTGGATTTTATCCAAAAACCGTGAAAGTCGCCCTTGCACAGCAAGTTTGCCTTTACCAAGTTAGCCAACCCAACAGCTGTTGGGAACAATTTCACGCGTGACGCCATTCTCCATCGCTTGGTAGGGACAGGGATATCCCTCCCCTGGCTGACCAAGGTTCACAGGGTCTAACTGTGTTTGCTCTGGCAAATAGCAAGTTTTATAGAAGTGATCTCATTTTGAATTACACGTTGTAGTTTTTGGCTGACGGAATGAGGTGTTCTCATTTTAGTCCCGATAGGAAGGCTCTTAACTTTTCGCTCATGCTTTCCATGACAGGGTATTCAGTACATTTAGCAATTCATTAATGCAGATTTTTTTTTTTTTTTTTTTTGTATGACCCAAAATATAAATATCTGTGTAATAATATTATTGGCTAACATCTATTTAAAATATAGGACATTCAGTGCTTTGTCTTGACCAAGCTTAAATCATCAGCTGTGATTCTCAAAGGCAAATCCAAGCACATATTTTAGTGACATCTTATTTGAAGACTTCAGTCAAAGCATGACATAAAGTTCATAACTTGTTGGTTTTGGGTTTCATTTGACATGATATGTGTGAGAAAAGGACTTTCTGTCTCAAGGTATTTGGAGCAAGAGTGAAGAGTGTGCTGGAAGGGGAAAGTATATTATCATTATATTCATCATCATCATTGTCGTCCAATGATGGTCCTCGGCTGAAATTAGAGGAGGAGAGAAAAAAATTCTCTTTAATTAATAAGTGATCTTTACCTGTTTCCAATCATTTTCCTTGATGAACAAGTTTTCCAAGTATTAGAGTAATCCACTGACAGATAAACTCACAACTTCCTTCTCAATGGAACGCTACGGCAATTAAATAGTAAATTTAGTTCCAAAAAATGTTTTATTCGCTTTACCAAAAAGATAAACTACTCTTTTAACTTTTATGTTTGTTTTTTAATACTCTGCAATGCTGGATATCTAGTCTGCACTTCATGATTATTTAAATTACCAAAAAGAAAAAAAAAAAAAAGAAAATTAGCAATAAGTATCCATAAATTAACTATATTGATTAAAATTCAATTTTGCATGAAAATGATTATGATTATCATAAAATGATTATTTCTTGTCATACCTAAACAAGAAGAATTGGCTACAGTTGAGAGCATTGAGTATTTCTCGAGATTTCATAATATTGATTTAAACAAATAATTCAAAACAGGTGGACTGATCATTAGTTTAAAGGTATATTCTCATTTTCTCCAATTTTCGCCTCACCAGTCGCCACCTTCATCAAGCAAATATGCATACAGTGAGTGTTCAAGAAGTAAAATTTAAAGCTGTAATTATAGGTCTTAAATATAAATCAGAGAGTATTACATTATCTAACATGGATTAACGTTTAAAAAAAAAAAAACACTCAAAATAAGTCGGGCTACATATTTGTGGTATAAGTACATAAAGGGTAAACATCAAATTGTGGCTTTGCACAGCACTAACCTGTTTTAGACATGAAAAGCACCGACACAAGATATAGGCGATGTTTTGTATTGCAGGGCGTTTTCCGTTGACAGAACGGTGGACTAGCTGCGGTCTTTATAATCATGCTCCTGTTTAACCTC
The DNA here is from genome assembly GCA_029692085.1 of Gymnothorax javanicus. Classification (NCBI taxonomy): domain Eukaryota; kingdom Metazoa; phylum Chordata; class Actinopteri; order Anguilliformes; family Muraenidae; genus Gymnothorax; species Gymnothorax javanicus. The sequence goes on from CM056211.1 coordinate 19,145,461, forward strand.
AGGCATTATCGCGTGCAGGCTGATTTCAGGTGTATATATTTTTAATGAATTCCCAACCTAAAAGTGATCATTTTTGTGCTTTATGTGCCTTTCTGCATAATACAGTATAAAATGACTCTCTGAACCCCAAAAAAATAGGGCCTTTACATTGGTAAAACACCTAAATATATTTTCATAAAAATGCATTCTTTCTTTTTTCTTATTTTATTTTGTGCGCCTTTATAGTTTTTATTGGCATCATCCTGTCCAAGCTTATGAAAATATGGCAGCAATTGTGTAGTTCGTCATTAGCCAGAGCATTCAATACCTCTGCTGATATGACAAGGAGTAAAAAAAAAAAAAGAAGAAAAAAGCTTAATCGCAACCAGTGGCTGAACCGCTACTGCTCGAAGTGCAATCATGGGGAATCGATCTGTAGCTGAGGTTATTTATTCCCCGCCTACGGGCAGTGGAATTAGATGGATGAACTTTGCCTCAGTGGCCTGCTGGAGAATTCTCTGGAGAGTTTGTTCTCGCACTTGCCAAGAAAAGTGAGATGGGGAGGGATTACATACTTGTGTGTGTGTGTGTGTGTGTGTGGTGGGGGGCACAGTTCTATCAATCATTTGCAGAAGGGGGGGCTGAATCCATGCGGGTTCACCCTCGGGCTAAATGACCTTGTTTGGCTTAATAATGTTAAACTGTTACTTATTGATTGAAAAGGCTTCAGTTTTCAGACCTTGAGGTGTTTCATCTGGTTTGAATTCAGGCTTGGCGTGGGTGAGAGTGGACTTTGGGGAGGTAAGGCAGCTGAGTAGGGGGGTAAGGATGAATCTACACAATCCCCTGGTCCTGAACACAGTCCGCTGCTGAGCGCAGCCCTGACAGAGGATCTGGGTCCTTTTCCCTGACAGTACGTCACATGTTCTGCATGGGATGGCTGCAGAAATGCTTAATCTATCTGCTGTTGCTTGAGGGTAAGTCAGGAGCCTAGATGGCCTGCTTTTATTAATATGAGACAGGAACACACTCTCTCACACACACACACACACACACACACACACACTCACGTGCATGCTCAGTCTCTCGCACAAACACACACGTGCGCGCACATATGCATGCTCATTCACATGCACATACACACATATGCACAAACACACACACACACACGCACACACATATGTGCATGCTCAGTCTTTCACACACACAAACACACGTGTGCTTGCACATATGCATGCTCATTCACACACACATACACACACACATGCACATAGAGACACAGACGCACTTGCACACTCACACACGCATACCCTCACATGCCCTGCCGTCTCCCCCTCTCCCTCCATCCCTCCCTCTATCCCTCTCGCTTTCTCAGTCGAGTGAAACTCAGTTTATTTCACTGGCATGACCACATATTACACTTTGTATTGCCAAGGCTTTCTGCCCACGTTTAACACCCAACAATACATGAGTATGAAAGGCGACAAACAATCAACGGTAACCGTGCAAGTGAACAGGGGCTCCTCTCTCTCTCTCTCTCTCTCTCTCTCTCTCGCTCTCTCCCTTTCTCTCAGACACACCCCTCGCTCCTGAGAGCTCCTGAACCGTGGAGACACTCTGTGGAGCTCTCACTCTGATCTGCCATGGTGTTCCCTTCCCCTCCCACCTCCCCCCGCCCACTCCTCCATTCCCTTATTCCCTCGCTCTCTCTCAGGCTTTTAACACAGGAAGTACCCCCCTTGCCCCCGACACAAACACACACAGACACAGGCACACAACACCCACACACACCTCAGGGCTGCTTGTGCAGGAATTGTCCAATTAGAGGTCAAACAGCCATAATGTGCAAACTCAACTTCCATGCCCCAAATCCCAAATCCTGCTGGCGAAGTTCCTTTGTATAAACTATGGATCATGTTCACATACGCAAAGGCAAAGCCTTCGGCATTCAATCATTTTTTAATTAAGTGGTTATTTTTTGTCATAATTAGGGCCAGGATCCTGGTATTTTGTCTTGAATGCTTAACTTTTCTTTAAATAAAGTGTGTGAAAAAAAATCTTCAAAGTTTATTCATAACAACACATGGTAAGGTGATGATTGGTTAAAGAATACAGTTCTGAACAAGCACTTCCTCAGAATTGCTCCAGGGTTTACAGTAATCAGTTCTCATGGGTGAAAAACTTGTCAATATTAATGATGCTATGCTCTGATAGAGAAAAACAACCTCCCTGACAATAGTTTGTAAAACCTGTTTAATTGTTTGAATCCACAGCTTGCGTAATCGTTTGCATTTACCGTCTGATATGCGCTGTGCAGTGACCTGGGTTTACCTCATTTCAAGACACAGCTGTGATACAGAAAATGCGATTCCCGCAAGTAGACAAATGAATCATTGGAAGCGATCTTTGCACAGTTATAATAACCGCTGATTATTAGTATGATCCCACAGTAAGTAATGATGAACGCATGAACATGATCTTCATTTGGAATGACAGCTAGTTTCTCGAACATTTTTCCACAGCAGTAATATCAGGCTACCGCAATGGACTTTCTCAGAAATGGATATAAAGATGTGCTCAAAGATGTGCAAGTAATAAAATGGGAGAAGAAGATTCTCTTGTGGACACAGTGTCCGGTGTTTCTTCCTCAATGAAAGAAATAAGTGATAGGAATATTAACCCTTTAAAGTCTAACTTTTCACTTAAGTTTTTGCTAACAGAGGTTATAAGTCAGAAAAAGATTTTTTTTTTCATATTCTAGGACAATGGCACATACATATTCTGTATCTGCTGGTTGCAGCGCTTCGCTGAAGCTCCATCACACTCATGTTGAGAGAAATATTCTAACCCATGATGTCTTGTTTTTTGTGGCCACAACATAACATCAAATGGAAAATATCTACATTTTGTATATGGGTCTGTAGATTTTATGGGGTTAAAAATAAGGCTTTATATAGCCCACTTTTAAAGAGAGCTGTTTTCTTCAGATGACAATCTGCCCACTGCAGTTAAACTACAGATGGAGACAGTCCACACAACCTCATTTTCCAATATTACATTCATTTCTGTACGAGGGTCTTGCCGTAATTTTACACAGGAAAAATGTTAACACCTTGTGGGTCATTTCTTTGTCACACTTGATGTAGTCAGTCCACACCCATGTGCCTGATGTCAAAATTGGTGAAATCAGACACAATTAAAATAATAGTCATAATTTTTTTTTTTTCCGTCCTCTTCATAATCACCATCATGATTGTCATAATTTTTGTCATCCTCTGCTAAGGGGTGGTGACATTTTTTTTTCCGACCACAGCTGATTCTACCCTCTCTGACTCAGAGAAACCATGGGAAATACTGCAGCAATTTGCTAAAATTTCACTATTTTAATACTTTTCTGTATTTGACACTAACTTGAGCCAACCTTATTGAAGTCATTGAATTTTGCTTAATATGATTTGGCGTGAGCACATGGGAAGCCATTGGTCTATTCCATTTTAGAAAGGCTTGGTAAGTCTAACTGGTGTCTTTGAAAATGATCATCTGACTTGGCTTTTGATGAAAGCTCGATATTCTCACTGGCCAGCTAGGCTTAATTTTGGGTTCTGCCATTTAATTTGGACCCTTTTCAATGGAATGTTTCATGCTTGTCATACTAGCCTTAGGGTGCACTGGTGGGCTCTTGGAGCTAATTAATAAAATTATGTGTTGGAATGACAAGTCAGAACAGTGCTGGAGGTTGACGGAATTAAGAACTGCACAGGTGTTCTATAGACGAATGATTCTGCATTGTGACATCATAATGCCCTAGAGCCCCGGCAACAACTGCAGTTCAGAATTACATCCAATCCCAGAACAGACCTTGTTTTCATAGCCTTCACGGGCATGACTAATATTTATCTTGAAGATTAAATTGCTTAAATATAATTTCTGACAAATTATATCTCAGGAATCAAAGGAATAGCCTAGAGAAAAGGCTTCCAGTGCATTCATTTTTGTTGCCAACTCTCCTGTGGTCCAAAAAGCCATCATCTCCAGAACATATGATCATACTTCATCTGTTACTGACTCTAGGTAAGATGGAGGACAGAGTTTCTGAAAAATAACCACCACATGCCTCAGTGAAATGCCAGAGCTTGTTTGAAACAAATCAATTAATAAACATATTAGAACAAAATGATTAGGCCAGACTCTCATTGATTGCTTTTTGCTGTTTTTGGATGAGAAAGCAATGATTATGATTAATTTTGCAATTTTCCATACATGTCACGCAAAACCACAGCTTACATTAACCATAAACCACAGTAAGAAAGCGGATACTATTTCCTATTTTTGGCATTTCCTATGCCAAAACAAAATGAATGATTAGCTTTCTCAAGCCTTTGGTTTACGGAAATACATTAAGTAAAAGCTACTGAGCGGTCTCGCGCGAGCCCAGACATTTTTGTTTGAAAGACGCGCAGTAGCAGACACTTTGTTTTATGAGTGAGGGTGAAAATGCATGATGAGACACGATTGATGTGCAGTCTGTGTCGTCTGAAATCAGCTTGGCTTTATTAGATGCCATGACTCATAACCGCTCATGTGAAAGTAGCCTCCACACTGGAGGATTGGCACCTGATGCAGTCAAATGCCCGTGAGCTTGCTGTCGATTCAGCATGTTTTCCTCTGCAAAGACATAAGAGCTCAGGAGTTCTCATCATTATTCAGAAAGGGTCATTGTCAATGCAGGACTTAAATTCCAACCAAGCAGTTACTCGCCTGATGCTACCAGAGTCATTAAGAAAGATGTTGATTTGCAAAATCAATTGTGTAACGGCTTAGTTAGAACGAGCACCTTAGCCCACACTGACACTTTAAGGATCAGGTTGAGAACCCCTTATCCCAAATCATGTGAGAAAGAAAACATATTACTCTGAATCCTGAGTCATGTTCCCTGCAGAGACAATAGCCTATACACTGATCTCACACAATGAGAGGTGGATTGAATTCAAGCTGGAGCACTTTGAAGACATTAGAAAATAGTGAGAAGGACCTCTGGGTGGCTTATGTGGTGGGAAAATATCCTAAAACATTCTAAATTCAAAGTAAAACCCTAATCTCAATTCAAGAAGAAAACCTTTTAAAAACTGCTGTACAAGGAGTAGCGGTGAAGAAGCAAAAACTTATCAAGCTGCCAAGAAACCAGAGATAAGCCAAACTCTGCAGAACCCTCAAGGCCGGCCTAATGAGCTAACCTTCTGAGCATGCGCACCTGAGTGTTCTGGAACCATCCATGATCCAGATAAGTTATTGAACTTTAGCTGAACCCAAGGTTTGGGAGGCTCATATGTGGTCTTCGAGCATCCTTGGAGGCTTAAAATTAATTTACACTATTATGTAATGGCAAACTTGTTACTAAGGGTGGAGGGTTGCTATATGACAATGTACCAATCAGAATTAATAATGTTGGACAAGGTAGAAAAAGTCACGTTTAAGCCAACCTAAAGAAACGTGCCAAAAGGCCAATAAATATGAGGGTTCGGACAGCCGGAGGGCAGTCGGCGTGGGGTGATTGATGAAGAACGAATGCTATGTGGTTTGCGCAGACCAGCCTGGGTTTCTTTGTGCTTCTTCTGGATGTATTTACAATAAACCCAATTACATCAGACTCTGGAGAATGGATCTATTTTTTGGAGATAGATTTGCAAGGGTCCGTGGAACACTTTATCCACTTTCTCAGACTAAGTCTTTTCCTACAACACTTACAGCTAGGACGTCCAACTTTGAACCCAGTGGTTGGGTGTTCGAATCCGGCTATGGCTGGAGGTCTGCGTGGTTAAAGCAACAATTAGAGTAGCCTCGCCAGGGATAATAAGAATAAGCCAGTTAAAATTTGTTAGTTCATCTGGTCGGCCAGGCTCATGTCGCTGTATTAATTAAATTCTTTGCAGACTATGTGATCATCCGATGGCATAGGCAGGGTGTAATTGGTGGTGCGACGGCATAGAGTAAAGAATTGAGGGCTATTCGTCATGTGCCACAGTTTCTTCCTCCTTACTCGATGGGGGCAGGTCGCTTTACGGTCGGCTGAACAGTTCGGCTGTGTTTAAGGTGGGAAAAATGGGGAACAATCCAAAAAATATGAAAAAAGAAGATTGTGAAGACCCTTAGGCAGCCCCTCTAAGTTCATCATTCAAACTACAAACCTCAGTTATTAATTTATAATCAACTTAGACTTTCCTTGGGCTATTCACAGAGAATGGAGAAATTATAGACCAGGGCAGTGTGGATGTTCATACCTGCGCATTCTAAAATTCTAAAACTTTAGCCCCAGGCTAGCAACAATATTCCTGGATTAGCCCAAGATATATTGCACATTGTGCTAAAATGGCTAACGTCAACAGTGCACTTACGTGAAGGGTAAACAAAAATGTCTGTGCAAACGCTAGATAAGATAGCTGTGCATAACCACGAATAACCTAAGGATGACGACCGTGCCATTTACATTAAAGGAGCACATTTAGCCCTGAACGACAAGCTGCGTAACATCCACAGTGCACTCAACACTGAGCTAATCCTGGCCTGTTCCCCCTTTAGAGTTCTGGCCTTGATATCACTGCCCCATGGTCGGAGCTCTCTCGGGGTGAAAGGTTATGGGTTGGGGTGGTGAGATAAAGACAGGGCATCCTGACGGTCTCCTGTCTCTCCCTGTCTGCTCCTGGGATGTCCAGACATGCTGGCATCTCTTTGAAGAGCTGAAATCTCGGGGTATTAGCGTTAGTTTCCTGAGAAAATCCCACATAGCCAATAAAATCTACCTAAATTACCAGTCTAAAAATAACTCTTCGGAAAACAACAATCTGCACAATGTTAAAGATCTAAGCTCAGGGATTATTTTTATTATTATTATGTTTGCTCCTGTCGTGTTGCAGCGTACGTTGATTCAATACATAACAGATGGAGAAGACTTTTCTCGAGGGTCAGGAGAAAATTTGGCTGGCCCTAGAATTTCAGCTGGGAACCAAGGTAGGATTTCAACTCCAGAACATTCCGAACCTGGGGTGCGTTTCCCGAAAGCACAGATGCTAACTACGCTTTTGAGAAACGCACCCCTGCACGGGTCGGTATAGAATAGGATACCGTACAGCCTCATCTCAGTCTTATATGCCATCAATGCCCAGTAAACATACAGACAGGAGCTGACAGAGACCAGACGCTCCCAGCGCAAGAAATAGGACTAAAATAGGGCCTGATAAACCTTGTAGCTCAAAATCATGGTGTATTACATGCGTGGATGTAGGGGGTTTGGAGTTTTGGAAAGGCCCGTTTCACTGAGAAAGCCTTTTGAGTCACCGCTGATAATTCTGAAGTATTTTAGGTGTTATGCGATTTGGTTTTGGTGATGTCACTGCTAATTAAAACAGTCAAACTTGATTAGGGGTAGATTAGCTGTAACTGCGTTTACTGTACTGCAGGCTGAAGAGGAGAGGGTGTTTTCCTGATGTAGACGTAGTGCTCGCCGCGTTGTGACTGACTGCTTATTTTGTTGAGTCATTTACTTACAGGTATTATCTGTGGCTAACGAGATTAGCCGTTACTGTTTGGGAATAGTGACGGACTGCGGTTTGATATTGTGGGAGGTAGAACAGGGCTTGACTGTAGTTTTAGAGCTGTGGGTCCCAGCTCTTTACGTGGAGGTCTAGTGTCCAACAAGACTTCATTGCAGCTCAAATTAAGCTCTCCTAAGGGTACCTATCTGTCGCTCAATGCAGGTATCGGGTTGTTGAATGAGCTGGTTTGTTAGCGCTGCAGCCAAGAGTCTAAGGCGTTCATCTTGGTCCCAGGAGGCTGTTGGTGCAAGCTCTACTGTAGCCATAATAAGATCACTGCAGCTGTCAGGCCCCAGAGCAAGTCTCTTAAATCCAACATTGCTTGAGGGAACCTGACCCGTTCTTAGACTAATCAACTGTCAATCAGTTTGGGAAAATGCTGCCATTATATAATCTTAATGTGATGCAGGGTCTCGAAGGCAATATCACAGAACAAATCTGAGGCAGATTCTGCAGATTAGTGACAGATTAGTACTTACCTGGGCTGACAGCTGACTACCGTCCTCTCTTTTCAGGCCGTTTTATATTTGTAATGCGTGTCTGAGGACAGTATCTGTAGAGCAAAATGATGTCATGGAGACAGAAAAATATGTACCTGTGGAATATTTGTCACTGTGTTTGGTTCTCTTACATATTTATTGGCTGGCTGGGCTAAGAGTTTGGTGCTTGTCATAGATATAGAGAGTCGAATCAGTAGGATTCGCTGGAAAAATAAAATAGATTCTTTAAACACTAAATATATAATTACCATGGAGATGACAGCTTGCACCACAGATGGCATAAAAGCATCTGTGTTGCCTGATGCTTTTTGTAAAACGTTTGTTGACACATGTCCTGCAAGTATAAAATGGTCCCACTAACAAGCATCCCTTCATTCCATCTGCTGTGCTGACATCACTGCAGGATAACACAAGCATGAAATACGCAGATCTCCTGACATGGGATGGTTGATATCTGGCCTGGAAACAAAACATGGAGGAGAGATGTACAGACGGACAGGAGAACGGACGGAAATATGAAAAGGCACATCTACACAATAAGATGTACTCATATATAAAATTTCAGTGAGAAATATTGAACGGTTTGGGAGTTCTGGCCCGGAAAAGAAGCATAATAGATAGACAGCCAGACGTGTGGAAGGACACTCATTCCTATATTGCCTCCCTCTTCGTGGCGGGGGATAAAAGTGAAATGACCGAAAGACTCGAGTGTTTCCGTACTGAACGCTTGGTGTGAAATCCAAGATGGGAGTTGAACGTATTATACGTAAACGTGTTTAACCTAAATAGTTGATAAATTTGTGGTCATGGAAGAGAGTTTTCACGCTGGATCGTGTTTTTGGCTGTCAAGCCCGAGACATCAGAGTGGTCACCTTAAAGTTAACATATTTTCTTCACGTAAGTACAACTTGGTTCACGACTACAACCCCTCTTCCACTGTTGGTCATAACATTGGTAACTCCTTGATAACATTCTCAGTGTTCAGCACTGACCTGGAACCTGTGCGCTGACACTATGAATGTGCTGCTATTGGCTATTTTGAATGATCTGGGGTCAGTGCAATGGAATAGCATGGGGAGCACAGTACCAGTTTTGACAGCTAAAACTCTCCACCACTGATCTGAGACCTGTAAGTCGGCACCAGCAAATGTGGTATCTCCACAGGACAAATCACCTGAAAATCTCAAGGTAAATCTCCCTGATATTGCCCCTACAAGGGCAAATTTGGTCCTGGGGGACTGTCCCTACTCACTGGGCCCCAAATTCATTAAGAATCCCTGTCCCAGTATGAGGAATTATTGGGGTGCGGGAGGGTTATAAAAACCGCTTCAGGCAAGCTTCCGATTTCATTGGCTGCGAGGCCGAAGCGCAGGCCCTTTTAAATCCGTAAATCAGTCGCTAAGAAGAGGCGGCAGACGTTCGCGAAAGCCCCCAGGATATCTGCGTCTCGATCTTGTCCTGATTAAGCGCTGACACTTTGACTTCTCTGCTCGCCAGAATTTTTTCTTTCCTGCGCGCCCTGAGTCAGAGAGCTGTCTGCAGTCAGTGTAAAGGGAAACACTGCCACCTACCGGCCACTTAAATAACCTCCAAATGACTGACGGCCAGATTCACTAAGATAAAGTGCAAAACCTTTTAGCACATGTAGAACCAGTAACATCGCTCATTTTTGGTGCAAAATAATTGCTCTGGCCAATCACTGGCCATGTTATTAGTTCTGCAAGGGCAAAAAGATTTTGCTCACACAGAGGGTCTCAGTGCATCTGGCCCTATGAGTGCCCACACAACAGGAGAGGAGCTACAGGTTGTCACCCAGGCACATCATCCCTGCTCCAGGCGGAAGGATAGGTAAGGGGTGGCTACTGGTCTTTACCCTGGTACTATATGTTATTTAAAGAGAACAGGAATAATTTAATGTGATCAGTGGCAGGTCAAGAGCTGATAATAAGGTGGGCAAAAACATCCCTTTAAACCGAGCAGTTCTGACCTGCTCTTGATCATTTTCATTCATTAACACATTTTCCAATTATACAAATAATCCACTTGCAATTAAACACACAGCTTCTTTCTTGATGCAATGTAGGGGTGATTCAATAAGTGTTATGATCCTGACTAGGAACCAAATGTAGATTCAAGGTATAATCCACAAGGGAGTGTTTATTACAAGGAATACGGTGATGGAAGAGAGAAAGGCAGTAGCCCAGGTTAGAAGAGGGGCAGTCCAGCTAAGTAGGCAATGAATGGGGGGGCGTGTCCAAGCCCAGGCCAGTGGCCATCCCAAGCCAGGTGGTGAATACCCCTCTCAGAAGCATGACTGCTTGATTGTAAAACTTAGGGGTTTAGCAGGAACACAGCCCCAATCCTGGAGACCAAAATAAAGGTTTGGGAAATCTTCCTAATAAACTGGCTCAGTGGAAGAGACTGGAACAGTTCAAATCAGGCAAAATAATTTACCTACAAAGTTCACTTCACAAAAAAGATAAACTATAATGGAACTTCCATGTTACCTTTTTGGCGCATATCGCAATGCGGGCTACCTGACCTGCACTTCATGAACGTCTAAATTAAAACAAAGATTTTACACACATTTACACTATTTTGAACAATACTGATTGAAATGCACCAAATTGTGGGTTCAAATGAAGCGTTGTGAGAAATGTATTCTGGCTCCACCAGGTGGCAGTAGATATCTAAATGGTCGGCCAGTGAGAACAACCTGATTCCATTTATAAGTTAATCATGTTTCCTACACGGGCCTGTGCGTTGGAAACATGATTCAATTATACATTCATTTAAAGATAAAATGAGCTTTTAATGGTTTGCAGTGTCGGCTTCCAAGTACACTTCTACATAGCACCCTTAATGTCAGCTATCGTCAGCCAGTTGTGACGACCCCCTGCCATCTGTTTGGCTGTGTGTATTTTTTTTTTTTTTTTTTTTTTTACTAATGAATAGGCTGACTAGTTGAGTTGGGAGAATGCGGAACTTACAATTCACACCTGGCTCAGGTGCATACAGCGATAGACAAACGAGGTCCAGAAGTAAAAATAACTGTTCTTTGTTCTAACCACCTGATTTTGTAAAATAGAACTACCTTTCAGTCAGGTGGTTGATCTAATTAGTAAAATCAGCGTGTTGAATTCAGCAGTGGAGGCAAAACATGGCAGAGGAAACACTGCCCCCTACTGACCCATCAATGCCACTATCAGGCAATCTCAGTGATAGTTACTTCACTGTGAGGTGGTGAGCTGGGCATGTATAGTTGTATCCCCAGCTATTGGCTCAATATATCATTTGTCTTTTTAGCCTTCACTTTGTTGACAGCTGTGATCCATGGGCCGATTTGCATTCGTAACACAATCACTACAACTGAACGGAGTGAGGATTCTATTTATATGTGGCAGTATTCAGGCAGGAAGATGCTAAATAATTTTGTTGCTCCTCCAGTGCATCACACGGGTTCATCTACCACACAGCTGTACCAGGTCCTGACTGGAAAAATGGTCCAATGAGGAGCTGTTTTGAATCTGGAGATGTTCGAATTAACTTTGCGGTGTGACAGTCCCCCAATCTCTGTGGTGCACCAGGGCTTTTTCAATGCCAGAACATGCACACTATGTACTGCATAAACAGATGTAAAAGGGTGAAGATAAGCCATACATAAGAGTCATATATTTTCTTCTGAGCAGCTCAGAACTAAGAACAATAACACTGAAGCCTCATTTACAAAAAAAAATTGCGAAGGGGTAGTATTAAAATATTGCGTATGCACAAAAACAGAAAAAAAGCATGTGGTAAGGGATATCCAAAATTATAAAATTGTGGGTATTCTAAGGTGTATGCAATTTTTCCTTATTCAGAATCAACTGACCCATTGCATGCTGGGAGTGGCTCCAGCCATAAATGGATTATAAGTATGTTGAATGATTGATGGCACAGGAAGCTGAATAAACTGTAATACCTCTGGTGACCACTGGAGTGTGCAAGCTTCAGGGAGAATCACGACTCATGGTCCCAAGTTTATCAGCCACTGAGAGGTTTTTCGGTCAGTCGAGCTTTTCACACCTCGCAATTCATCAGCCCCGTCGCTAAGGGCAGGCTGTTAGCGCCCAGCTAGCGAGGGAACATAACCCCATGAAATTGTTCTAAAAACTGCAAATAACATGATTTTACCCTTACGTAGGCCTTCAGCGAGTCACTGCAAAAAGTTCATGAACACCCCAAAGAGCTGCCGAGCGCGTCAATATGTACCAAGTATTTCTAAGTCCGCGCTCCGGAGCTGTGAATGTGCTCTAGTGTACGCAACGGTGGGCTTTTTAATTTCCCATAATGCCACTGGGTGACCTTCAGAGTTTGAAATAAAACAAACCCACAGAGCCGCAAGGGAAAAGGAGGGATTTTGACTTGCTCAGAACTCATTTCTTGAGCCGCATTTTGAAAAGAAGCAGACGGAGAAAAATAGGCCAAAATTTTCAGTGGGCAGGTAGGAACAGACGTCCCCTGAATGCAGGAGCCCCAGTTAGTTAATTGTGTCCTCCTTGGCTAGGAAAGTATTTTTAATTTCATATGTTACTGGTGGGAGTAACTGGATGATGAGAGATTCACATGTTATTATAAATATACCATAGAGTTCCGTTAGCTGTCAGTGGCCTGAGAGGAATTTCCATCTTTTTTTAATATCTGAACTGAATCTATTCACTTCTCTGGAGGCCTCTGTATTTCAGTTCCTGAGTTTTAACCCTTGGTGTGCTGTTGCTTCTACTTCCTGTCCCATATAAGTTTTTTTGGAGTGGAATGGATTTCCAGTCAATCTTGTCCATAAAAAACTGCATGCGTACCTTGGCAAATCACATGCACAAACTTGATGGTGTAATAGCGTGTATGTGGAGCCTGTGTCGTTAAACCTGCACATCTCATCTCTACCCCCATCGCCCCCTTCCTGTCCCACCATCTCTTACTAAAATTCCAGGTGCATATGGGCACCCCCACCACCCATCCAGTCCGCGAGAAAACAACTTCACCCATTCCAATGCCTCTGGGAACAAGAGGGGTGACGCTATTTCACCCAGCATTTATTGCTCAGCTGCTGGTAGACCCAGGATTGAAGAGCACTCATCACTGGTAAAGTAGGTATGGCAAAGGTAGAGTTGTATTTTTAATGGGGAATGAATTTCATTGATGCACCCCAAAATAGATAGCAACAATCTTTAGGTACTAACAAGTATCTTTTATAGGTAACAAATGTGTCTTCAGCTAATATCTAAGGGTATAATTTTACAAGCCCAAGCTTACCATCTCACTATGAAGTACCTGTTACGCTGATAGTGCCTGAATGTAGCATCGCTGGGTCAGTAGGGGGCGGTATTTCCCCTGGAAGGTAAAAGCTAAAATGACTTGTGCCTGAGAGAGGCTAAGGGGAGCTATGTGTCTGACAGTCAGATAGATGTGATTCTCAGGGCTTAAGGAATTCAGTCACCCCTCTGCCCCAGGGCCCACTAACCAATGACTGTGCACTTTTCCTGCACACGAGCCAATGGCTCAGCAGCTCTTTCTCTCTGAGAATGATTAAAATCATTTTATTGGCTAAAATGGGACTGAAGGGCCAGCTATTTTGCCTCAATCCACTTATACAATATTTGAGGATTCTGAAACGAATACCCAGCAAAGGCAGGGTGTGCGACACATGCATGTAAATTCCACAAATACCCATTATTTGATCTCAAATCTCAATGTTTTATCTGTTCAGCAACAACAATAAATTTTATTCTACAGTTTCTATGCGTTTGAAGGGACGGCTCTTTAGGAAAAAATGTTTTGCAATATATTTTTATCCATTATATACTTTGCCATTGGAAATGTAGCTCTTTTTTTTGAAAGCTGTTATTAAATGTTTGCAAATTGCTTCTCACTTATTCTACCTGACAATCTAAATTAGCCACCTCCTCGCCTGCTACCTACCGGATGCCAAAATAAAACAAAGAAATCGATGGAAAAAAATCTGCCCACATGGTATATCAAGGGCCTCGAAATTCCCAATAATTGGCTGTAAAGGGCCGGTTCAGTGTTATTAATAGAACATGAAGTGCACTTATGCGCAACAAACTGTTCAATTTGGCAACGGACAGAGCAGGGGAAAGTACAAAAATCTCTCTCTCTCTCTCCCTCCCTCCCTCCCCCCTCTCTCTCTCTCTCTCTCTCTCTCTCTCTCTCAGTCAGTTGAAATCCTTTCCAATGTTCCCGCAAGCTCGGCTGCTTCTCTTCCTGTCCATGATTTTCAAATGCAAAAAGATAAAAAGGCAAAATATCCAAATGCACGACCTGTTCGCATTTTGCATTTGGGTAAAGTCGGCAGGGTCTCCCTCCTCGTGTGTTTGCGGTTTCCTGATACCCTCATCTAATATTTAATACCCTCCCACACACTACCCCCCTTAATGCTAGTTTGCATCTCTCCATGAAGCTCACTAATACTTTCAGTCACACACACACACACACACACACACACCCCTTAATGCTAGTTTGCACCTCCCCATAAGGCTCATTAATACTTTCAGTCACACACACACACACACACACACACCTTCAAATATACAAACAATCTCTCAAACACACACACACACACACACACACACTCATGCTCTCACACACAAAAACTCTGTCCAACACGTGCGCACACACACACACACACACACACACACACACACACACAAAAACACTCTGTCAAACACACACACTCACACAAACAAACACTCTCTCAAAAACACACACATGCACACAGAGGCATGGGATTTGAGATCTGAACCCCCTCAAAAGGCTACAACCCCCCACCCCCCGCCACACCAGGAACAGCTCCCCTGGGTACCAGGACTGGCAGTGGATGCAGGTTGCCGTGGCGACAGTGTAGAATCACTTGCATCTCTCTCTCCTTCTCTCTTTCAAAGGGTAACTTTTCAAGGGGTAAAAAATACTGAAGCAAGTTGTTGAGTCGAACCAAACAGTTAATCAGTGTGATGTAGAATTCTGATATGTAGGCTGAATAACATGCAATATGCACAGTTGGGGTAAAACTATTATTTCGACTTAAAAACATATATATATATATATATATATATATATATATATATATATATATGTATTTTGTTTATTTTTCATATTCCACTCAGTTTTTGAAGTGCTATCATATGCACAACTAAGGAGGTCAGCCACAGATTACTCTGTATACCTTACTACACTCTAAGGTGTGTTATCCTACTCATTTAGGGACACATTGCGTCTTATTTTGCAGCATATATTAATTGTTTGTATTAAAAAAAGACCCTTTTAGCAAAAAAAAGAATGTGGAACTAGATCCTGTCAGGAAGCAATCCACTCCCAACTGGCTTTCAATTATCCCCCACAGTCACTGTTACAGCCACTAAAATAATACTTCTGATCACAGCAGGCCATAACGCAGGCAGGCTGTAATTATTCACTTTTTATCGTCTCCTGATGGGCTCTGATTTCGAGAGAATAAATAACATGCTTTCTGAGCTAATGAATGGTATGGTCAAATTTAGATGAATATGAGAGCGAGAGGGAGAAAAGGGGGAGGAGGAGAGAGCGAAAGAAAGAGGGCAGAGAGGAGAGGACAAGAGATGAGAAGAAAATGTGCGAGTGAGAAAGGGAGAGGACAGGAGAGAGATAAAAGAAAGAAAAAAGATGAGGGAGAGAGCAAAAGAGAAAAAGTTGACCCTAATTAAAACACTAAACAGATGGCAAAAGGAAACAAAAGAAGGTTTTGGCAGTGAAGCGGGAGACACTTGGAGCAGCAGTGACATTAGAAGACAACAGTATGGCAGTCTCCCAGTGTTTCCGGGACAATCTCAGACTTTTCCGGTCTCTCCTGTTCTCTCTCAGTCTCTCCCAGTCTCTCATGTTCTCTCTCAGTCTCTCCCGGTCTCTCCTGTTCTCTCTCAGTCTCTCCCGGTCTCTCCTGTTCTCTCTCAGTCTCTCCCGGTCTCTCCTTTTCTCTCTCAGTCTCTCCCGGTCTCTCCTTTTCTCTCTCTGTCTCTCCTGGTCTCTCCTTTTCTCTCTCAGTCTCTCCCGGTCTCTCCTTTTCTCTTTCAAACTCTCCCAGTCTCTCCTGTTCTCTCTGTTTCTCCTGTTCTCTCTCAGTCTCTTCTGGCCTCTCCTGGTCTTTTTTTGGTCTTTCCTGGCCTTTCTCAGTCTTCCTGGTTTCTTTTGGTCTCTCTCAGTCTCTTTCAGTCTCTCGTTCTCTCTCTGTCTTTCCTGGTCTCTCTCGGTCTGAGGTGCGTTTCCCGAATGCACAGATTCTAACTTACTTAGTTGGAGCCACTGACTGTAAATGCATAGTTACTAAGTTGGTTAGCAACTACGCTTTTAGGGAACACACCTCTGTCTGACTGTCTCTTTCAGTCTCATATACTATCTCGGACTCTTGATCTCTCTCGGTCTCTCCTGGTCTCTCTTTACCTCCCAGGTTCTCTCAGTCCTCTCTCGATCTCTCACACTCCTGTCCTGGTCTCTTGCGGTCTCTTGTCGATGTCACTTCAGCAGAGCTGAGATGATTTGCTCTGACAGAGGGGTAAACAGTATGTAAATTGCTAAGGGGGGCATAAAATCGCCCCACCTTGACCCCCCACACCCCCTTGCCAATGGGACCTTTCAGTGCTGACATGGTCCTGCTGGGACCCTCAGAAGTGGGGGGGTACTTTGGGAGGGGCATCATCATATTCTCCCACCCTGTCCATGTTAGTGATATGCTAGCAGATTCCCATTTGTTTTTGCTGCTGAATAAACACAGGCAAACAGAGGATGGTTTCTCCTTTTTTGATGAAGGCGAGCTAGCGCCACCTTTCTGTTACCGCTGGGGCAGGTTCTGTTCGGCTGCTAAGGGGCTTCAGCATCGCCCCAGCTGATTTATTGGCTCAGTGCTCCTTTCTCTCAGCTTTATTAAAGAGGGCGCGGTTATCTTCTGTCTAATCTGCAGACCAGTAACTCCCAGAGTCAGTCCCATTATATCACAGCCAATTCAGGAAATAACCAATTTTCTTTGCTTGGAATTCTTGGAAAAACGCCCATTAGGCATTTGGACATTTTTAGTGCGTAACATTCAAACCTGTCTTGCTCATAACTTAACAGCACTAGGAACACACAACAGTTTTCTTTTTATGGGTCAAATGACATATTTGATTTGTCATCTAAACACATGAAACCCTGACACTCTTCAGTGAATTCATTATGACATCAGTTTTTTTTGTTGAATAAATGTATTCTGTTCCTCTCAGTTCACAATAAGGTGAATGAGGATCTCTTTTTTTTTTTTTTTTTTGGAAAAGGTTCCCTCAGTCAGAACTTCCCGTCTAAAATTTTAAATCTATCTATCCAGGCTGAAGATTAATGCATAAACATGAAGGCAGGCTTGGAAGGAAGCAGTGAGCGGTGACAGCCTCAGAGGACCCCCCCAACCTCCTCCCCCCCCCCCCCCCCACCCAAAAAAAAAAAAAAAAAACCTGCTCCATTTTGGCAGGTGCTGTCTGGAGCGAGTGGAGATAGTTTTTCCTCGCTCTGATTTTCAAAAGGAGCACATCTTTGGCGAAGGAGAGCGAGAGGATGCCCGCGGATGCCTCTAGAATGTAAAACAAACATCACAAACTGACGTTATTCTTCTCTCTGTGAATAGGGACGGGCGAGCCAAATCGCAGATATCCTGAGTGTTTCTGCTCTGTGGAGTCCGTCGGTATGTCAGTCCAAGTAAGCTTTTGTGTGCTCACATTTATGTTTGCATGTAGGTGGATGAATGTGAATGTGTGTGTGTGTGTGTGTGTGTGTGCGTGTGTGTGTGTATGTGTGTGTCATATGTGGGTGAGTGGGCGCATATGCATATGTGTGTATTTTTGCATGTGTGTGTGTGTGTGTGTGTGTGGTCTATGTGGTTGAGTGTTTATGTGTCTATATGAATCTGTGTGTATTTTTGGATGTGTGTGTGTGAGTGTGTGTGTGTGTGTGTGTGTGTGTGTGGCATATGTGGGTGAGTGTGTGCATATGCATATGTGTGTATTTTTGCATATGCGTGTGTTTGTGTGTGTGGTGTATGTGGTTGAGTGTGTGTGTGTGTCTATATGAATCTGTGTGTATTTTTGCATGTGCGTGCTTGAGTGTGTGTGTGTGTGTGTGTGTGGGGTGTATGTGGATAGGTGTGTAAGTGTGTGTATATCTTGGTGTGAATGTGTGAATGTGAGTGTGTGCATGGGTGTGTTTGAATGTGTGTGTGGTGTGTGTGTATGAGGAGTATGAGTGTGCATGCATATGAGTGCTTGCGTGCATACGTGAGTGGGTATGTAAGACTGTGAGCATGTGCATGTGTGTGTGAGAGAGAGTGTGGATTGTACTGGTAGAAGTACAGAGATAGATGTGCTCTTATTTTACCTCACATCACAAAAACAAAACAAATGCGCAGTATTTCAACAGCAAAAAAAAAAAAAAAAAGAAATAATTCAGATAATCAGTGTGTGAATTTCAGAGCTAAGTTGTGTCCGTCGGCCATGGAGGTTGCCATCTCAAATCCCAAACAGGATCTCGCTGTTCAAACTTCTAACCACACCATCCACCCAAATTATATGCGCACATCTGCAGCTGTTGAAATTAATTACAGGTAACATAACATGCACTGCCAGCCAGGCTCAGGGTTTTCGACAAGTACATACTAGACGAGCCACTGCAGTAAGTATGCAGACCCGTACTTTGTAAAAGCGGGTACATGCCCACTTAATAGGGCTAACGACGCAGCCTGAGGCGAGAGGCTCCCCTAGCAGCTCAGCTTCGGGGCCGACGAAGAACCCCTGAAGCAAACTTCAGATGGTCTGACAGGCGAGTGAGATGTTGCGGCCTCCGAGGGGAACAAACGCCGACGGAGACGCGAAGCTAAGCTGCCGGAGCCGGGAATTAACTGGGGAGTTCAGAGCTAAATAAATAAATAAATCAATAAACTACGATTCACTTTGCCTCTTCCTGCTTCCTGGTGACCTGAGTTTCACCCCCTACTCTCGTTCCCCGATGCATCACCGCAGTGCATGCAAATGAACTCCGCTTTTAAAAAGTTGGGGTGAGAGCATCTGTTCAGGTGTAAAATCCAGCTGTGTTGGGTTGAGAAGTAACAGCTTTTTAGCTGATTAAGGAGTAGCTGGGTCATGTCTGAGTACCCCTCACCAAGTGTATGAGTTGGCTTTTATTTTTCAAAAAAAAAAAAAAAAACAGACTAGATTTCCAATAATCAGTATTTGTAGATTTTGTCTTCAGGTTTGCTGGGTTTAGCTGGCAGAGAGGTCATGCCAGGGTCAGAAATGAGTTAGTTAATTCATTAGCGCTCAGCATACCTACCACGTAATGCTAACAGCCGGGGCATGTGCAGATGGGAGACTGCAGTGAATCAGGTAACAAAGGCGGTTTCTGAAAATACCATCACATTATAGTTATTTAACTAAGGCTTTTATCCAAAGCCACTGATATTTAATTAGACTCAGCGAGGGCCAGTCTGCTTAGGGGAAACATGGAGTTATTATCTGTGCTCCAGGGCCCAAATACTGCATTGATCTAATTGTGGTTTGCGCTGCCTCCCAGTAAAATGTCAGATGGACCGCCCCCATGTTGTTTAAAAGTAGAAAATAAACACTGTAAAAGGTTTTCAACTTTAAAGTAGGGCCTACTGTTTTTTTAAAAAAGAAATTCTCACCAGCACTGACAGTTTTGCTAATTTTTAACAAATATTTCTTAGAACCGTGCTAATACTTCGACAGAAGGTGCAGTGTCCCGCAGCTCTTGCAAAAATAGTAACAGGATGCGGGGTTACTGACTGATGGGAATTTACAATGAATCCTGTAGGAAGCAAAACTTTCACAGGAAATACAGGTGGAATGACTGTTGGATTTTTTATTGGAGGTTAACAAGCAAAGCAAAGAGCTCGCATAGAATTAACAAGACAACTGTGTCATAACTATCCCCAGCCACAATCAAGGGCCATAACTCCATAAATTAATATGCTTTGACATCCATTTTCGAACTCAACGTAGATCATGAGTAGCTCATTAAGCCTACAAAATTTCACAAATCTAGGTATTATAGTTTCAGAGAAATCTTGTCCCCCAGTGTGGCCCGGACGGACGGACGGACGGACGGACAGGCCCCAATCCAATATCCCCGGTCCCACTTCCGGCATAATAATATATTGTGGGGGGGGGGTTAGTTTCAAGGCCTCAAATCACCCCAAGGACATCTCTCTCCCACAGTCCCTACTTACAGTTGCTCTGTCTGACATTTCTCCCAGATGGTCTGTTATAAAAAGAGGAATAAGCTCTACTCAGACCTCCACTTGCTAAATAAATGTTTAATAAAGAAATAAAAAAACTATTTTAACTCATCATTACTCCATTAGAGTTAAATTAATTTAACGCTAGAGCTTCATTTCACTCAAACACATGAGTGCATTTGCATGTGCATAATTCATATGTGATTAAAAGTCATGACTGCAAAGGCCACGGATACACTCCCTCGAAGCATTTGAGGCTGTTTGACTTTGAAATCTGACCTTCTCCCATTCGCAACGAGATATTCTTTTCCTCAAATTTCCTCCAAACATTCTACAGCTGCCTTTGCTTACAGCACAGCAGTCACGCACATTTACACTTTCAATGTAGAGTCTCATTTTTTTAGTTTTTTTCTTTTTTCCCCCGTTATCCGAGATGACCTCCTTTGAAATATAACAATGAAAACAATGCATATTCATTGTTTTTCTGTCTGCTGCAGCACTTGACAGTGAAGGTTGAGCGTATCCACAGAGTGCTTCCTCTCTGAGGAAAAGTGTTTTGTTTATTTTATGCAAACTTCGGTGTGACACACAACTGCACCTTAATTGTCCCGTTTGTTTTTAAATATCAGCAGGAAAAGACATAAATCCTGAGTTTCATTTTCAGGAAGACTACAAGTATGCAACTGCGTTGTCAAAACAATGAATATTGTCCTTATCTGTGAGAAAATTAATTATTGAACTACACTGCTTATTCAAAGAGGAAAATCCAAGTTTGAAAAGTTTACAGCCTTCTCTATTTTTTCCCTGTCTCCTGGTTTTTCTGATTAGCACAACTTTTCAGACTGCAACAGGTTATTCATGAAAACAGCTTTCTGACTTCATGGACGGAGGAAGAAAAATGTCTTGAGTACCACCTTCGGGCCCGAAATCTTAAAATTATATCCTGAATTCACAACTCAGTGAAATAATGTATGACTCCTGTACAGCCATTGCTTAGTAGTTTTGGGCATTTCCAGTGGGGAACATTGGGTTATTAACACCATTAAACATTTGTGGGTGAGAGGCGAATACACTTGAGATTACAGTGTGAATTTCTATCATTTTCACTTTTTATATGTAGGGTGAAGCCTGCAGGCGGTTGATAAAGATGCCTTCGGCACTATGTGGAACAGACGGACCGGATGGCTCACATGCCAGAGGTCTGTTTGCCTGTCAGTCTATCTGTCCGTCAAGTCACTTCACCTGAGATTATTTCCCTCAGCAAACGCCATTCTTATAGCTGTGTGTAATGGTTCAGTAGCAGCTCACCAAGTCAAACTCCGGCTCATTTTATGTTTCTTTCCAGGTTTACTTGCCCTGATTCCAAACAATTAAGGGCTGCCATCATTCCGCAGGTCAATGAAATATGTTAGGGAACAGGATACTGAGAACATCCTTTGTGGAAAAATTATTCTTTTTTTTGTTTTCTAGAGAGAGTGACATGGAAACGATTCACCACTGAAGTTACTTCCCCTATCTGCCACGGCTGATGACTGTCGTCATTTCAAAGTACATTTGAGGTTACAAGGACTGTCTCTCTAATTCATGGTTCTTCGATCCCTGTTTTTTTTCTTACCTTTCTTTCTCTCAGGGCTAAGAGCAAAAAAAAAAAAAAAACTAGGGTGGACTGATAGGAGACTGAAAAATATGCCATCGGAATGAGTCCCTGGGTGCGGCTGTAGTCTCTTAAACTGGCAGCCACTTTTCCTTGACCTCACTAAAAAAAAAAAAATTCACTCTGGTCACGGGAAAGCTGCAGTGAGATTTTACAATTACTCTGGGACATGTTTGAGAAAAACTGGATGTCCTTTCCTTCAATATGTCATGAGTGCGACGGCGAAGATAGCCCTCGCAATTTATTGGAAAACTTCGGGACCCGTATTATGTATCCAGTCGCTACTGCTGCAAAGGATTGTGGTCCATGATCGTGCTTTTCTCCTGAGGTCGGTTCTGTGTTTTCATGCTGGAAGGAACCAATGGAGCTAAGTGCCTCCTTTGCTTCTTGAAATAGACAAGGGCCGGCATGGTGGTGCAGTGGTTAGCACTGTTGCCTCGCAGCAAGAATGTTGTGGGTTTGAATCCAGCCTGGGGCCATTCTGTATGGAGTTTACATGTTTCTTCTGGGTACTCTGGCTTCCTCCCAAAGACATACATGCTAGGCCAATTGGAGACTCAAAATTACCCATAGGCATGAATGAATGGCATGTTGACATGAGATATGAAAGTGTTGTTAATCTATGAAGAATCATTCAATTGTAAAACAGACAATTAAGGTACTCCCTGTCACAGCTAGCAACCAACATATTTTCAGTTCATATCCCTTAGCAAGGAAGATTACTCGCTCTTCAGATGATTTCATCTCTACTTGGTACAAGTGATTATCTGAAACCTGAAAGCTTATTAGTGCTCATCTGTTTCCTAATTCCCTTCTCCTGCCCTAGAAGGCAAGCTCAAGATTTATTTCCACAGTTTTTAAATACTGGAAATCATATTTGCCACTGGGATACAAAAAATGTACTTGTCGGGCAAACCACAACTTAAAATTCACAGTTATATTCAACTCGAGAGAGAGAGAGAGAGAGAGAGAGAGAGAAGGGAGTTCTCATTTCTCAGCGCAGCAGTAAAGCTGTAGTTAATGCAGGCTTTGTTTTTGCAGTGTACACTGTAAAATGATGCAAAGTGTTATGAATTAATAATCCGGCTCTGCGGCAGAGGTAGAGCGGGAAGCCCCGCCCCTGGAGGGTGTGGCCCGCTTCCTGCCGCAAGGCCAACGGACCAATCACACGCCTGTATTGTCAACAGGCTCCCTGAGCCTCTTCCCAATCCAAGGGGCAGACAGTGCTCCAAATCGTCCAGAGCCCTCACCCCCCCCCAACCCCCCCCCAACCCAAAATATATGTATACACTACAGGCCAAAAGTTTGGGGCCACCCTCAGATTTTTAAAAAAATCACACATCAACTGTTCTTTCCTTATTTTTTGCACATGAAATGACTTCAGTGCATGAAATATAGGAAGCCAGTAGGTTTTGGGTGGATTCCAGACCTCAGACCACATTTTAAAGCTGTCTTGTCTGATTGATCACTGACCACAATGTTTTATAATTGAGTTCCAATGCCTTTGTGTTACATGATTTTACGTCACTAGGACGTGAACAATTTTATGTCACAAGAAGGCATGCTGTATAAATGCCTTTCCCAAAATCAAGGGGTCACACTGCACTTGGAGCACCATTAAAAATCAGAGGGTGCCCCTAAACTTTTGGCCTGTAGCATATATATCAAAAAGCACATCAGTCAGCGTCATAAATTGGGAACTGCCACTTTAGAGCAAAAGAACATGGTGGCGAAAGCGTCATCTGCTTGCACGAGTTGCACTAGTGAGCTATGTTTTGCACAGAAAAAGTGAAATAAAGTTGGTAAAAAATTGAAAATGGTTACAGTTGGAGATAAAATTTTATTGTTAGTCACAAGGGGATGTATAACAAAAATGCTGGCTATTTCAATTTTTATGTAGGTGGAGGGGAAAGCAGTAGCATTAAAACCTTTGTCATTTTTTATGTATTATCTGATCTTCCACGGCCACCTTTATTCCCGTATTAATATTACTGAGTTATGGGCTTATTTGTATTCTATGCAATGTCCAGTGACGCTTCTTGGTCAGCTTGTTCTCATTGGCTCTTACAGTCTCTGCTCAAGACTCCATCGCTATTTCCCTATAACTACACAATTTCCAGTTCTAAAAATCATATACGGTTGTTATTTATGATCTGAAATCGGAGTGGGTCCGGCTCTTTTGGTGATGTCTGTGAACCCCTCATACCACAGGCAGATAATCGGGTCCGAACCGCGTTCAGTCGGGAACGTGCCTCAATAACAGGATCAAACTGGACCCAAAATTGGCCTGATTATGCTCTAGTTTGGGGCCAGTATGAAGCGACAAATGAGCTCCTCAGTGGTGCTTCCCAGTCAATCCTATTCATAGGGGCTGCAGGTCTTTGTCGCAGCTCAATAGCATTAAACTGACTTAATATGGCTTTTTAAGATGGTAAAGAAATATCACTACTATTTAGCTGATGTTTCTTTTCAGCAAAAAAGATAGTCAGTTGATTAAAGCAATGTTTTCCAGCCCTTCTCCTGGAGTTACACCTGTCCTGCACATTTACTATGCTTCCCTCACTTAAAACATCCAGTTAAGTAGTGAAGTACTTGGTAAGCTGAATTGAGTGTGTGAGATCAGGGAGACTCGTAAAATGTGTTGGGCTGGGGTACTGCAGGAGCAGGGCAGGGAAATGCCGGATTAAACCAAGCAGGGGCCTATAACTCATCTGCTGCTGTGTAGGATTAAGGGCCTTGTTCAGGGGCCCAACAGCTCCAGTAATATTACTGTGGGATTGCATACTTGGAGAACAGACTAACAATACTCCAGGTGCTAGTGATGCACCTCAGGTCCAGGGGCAGGGCTCCCAAAATCACAGTCATCAAGGGCCGCAAACTTCTGGTTTTCCACCCTTCCTCCTATTCTATGTGTGATAAGATGCATCTCTCACCTCATAAAGTTGAGCAAAAATCAAGCTCATGATCATGTATGAAGCACACAAAACTAGCCAAACCACAAACATAAACTAGTGTTGTGTTTCACGAGTTTGATAGGGAATGGTAATGCGCGTGTGCACAAGAAACTCAGCCCGACCCGCGTGTTACTGAATCAAACACGACCTTCAAATTTGCAGTCTAAAGGTGCCCAGCTGGGAGACAGCAATACATGAACCCATAATCAACTGACCTCTACCATACCCAGGGGACACAATTGGTGACCGTGCGTTACCCTATGGAGATTCTGACCACAGTCAGCATTGGAGCGGAGCAGTTCACTTGTACACTACAACATGGAAACACATGAAGTTATGTAACATAACGTAAGGATGAGAACATAACGCAAAGTGTTTGAATCCCCGCCATGCCATGACTTGTTACGGCCAGAGGTCTGCATGGAAGAAGCAACAATTAGCTGAAGCCTCGCCAGGGATAATGGGTTAGACCAGCTAAAGCAGGGCTGCCCAACCCTGTTCCTGGAGAGCTACCATCCTGAAGGTTATCACTCTAACCAAAGCAAACCGCACCTGCTTTCCCAGTTAGAGATCCTGATGAGCTGCTAATGAGAAGAAATAGGTGTGTTGAATTAGGGTTGGAGCAGAAACCTACAGGATGGTAGCTCTCCAGGAACAGGGTTGGGCAGCCCTGAGCTAAAGTATACCATTTGCCCAGTTTGAACATGTGAGCAGTTTTCAAGCCCAGACCTGAAAGCCCCCTCTACATTTTCTTTAACAGGTGATCTTTTTAGTTTCCACTTCTCCTTGACCTTGCTAAATAACGTCGCATGAGTCAAGGGTAAGTTACTAGTTACTAGAGTTTAGGTTCAATACATTGCGAGCTTCTTGGCAAATGATAATGATATGACTGCTTCAACTGCAAAGATACAACAAACTGACATATCGATTCGCTACAGTTGCAAAGGATTGTGGTCTATAATCCATCATTCCTTTCTTCCAAGGTTGGTCCTGTGCTTCTGGAAACAAGGAGGGAACCAATTGCATCCTTTTCTTAATGAAATAGATAATTTGGAAGCTTCTTGTCATGGCTGCCAGCCAAACTACTACTGGGTCATGTCTTCCGTTAAGAAGGGTTCCTAGCTCATTAGAGAGTTCAATGAACCGTTGGCGTTTCCCTCTCCACCATATATGACCTGGTGAGCTGATCCGCACTGTGACTGTCCTCTGTTCCTCAACTCTTATAGTTTTAATTCAACAGTGAAAGAGAGTAAACTTTGCTAGTTTACCCACCAGAGGCCCCCAGCTTTGCCTCAACAATCAACTAAAAGGCTGCATACTCATGTATATGTTTTTTGGGACAATATATCATTGGGCTGGTGAGTGGTCCATTTGGTCCAGAAGATACTTAATCGCTAATAGAACTCATATAAGGAATATAGCCAGAGAGGCCATTATGACATTATGTCCGAATTTTGTTTGTATTCTAGCTCTCCTGAGCAGAGCTACTTAGGCCTTGCCTGAATTGGTTTAACAATTATTCAGCTGCAGAGTCCAGGCCTAATGCATTATGTAGCTGATATAAAATCCCCTCGCAAAAGGGTAAATAAAAAATGTAATGTAAATTCGCACTAATTCATTCACCAATGTAATGCGGAACAACGATGTGCCGCGCTGTTAAACTTTTGAGATGGGCTTGAAGGCCGAGTCGCTGAATCGCTTAACCTTTTCGTCCCTGTCGCGGCAGTTTAGGCTCGGCGTCAGCTTGCCTCACGGCCCTCTTGAATCCTACATGAATGACGTTGTTTGGCTTCTGGGGATGTGGTGGAGAAAAGACAAATCCCTCGTTCTCTCATTCCATCCCTGGCGAACTGGAGCTTCTTATGAACAACACAAGCAGCAAACACCAGTACACGCGAGAAAAGGAAATAGATTTATGATTAATCAATTTATTTATTTTATTTAACCCTTATTTAACCAGGGAAGTCCCATTGAGATTGAAATCTCTTTTTCAAGGGAGCCCAGAGGGTTGAGATGGGGAGGGAGAGGGCAATTTGCACAGCCAATTAGATCAGGGGATGATTCGGTGGCAGGTCGAAAGAGCCAGGTTGGGACTTTAGCCATGATACCAGGGAACCCCTACTCTTATCGATGAGTGTCATAGGATCCTTAATGACCACAGAGAGTCAGGACCTCGGTTTAACGTCTCATCCGAAAGACGGATTAACTAACAAATTAATTAACCCCATAAAGCCCAACGTCCCCCTAGCGGTAATGCCAGCGTTACGGGATTTTCAATGGCGTGCAGTGAGCCTCAGACCCTTAAACACATAATTGTTTTCAAGCTGTTCCTGTTCAAAAACGCCTGATTATTCAAAAAATAAATTATTTGATTATTAATCGAAACCAATATGTAAGTCTGTAATTAGTAAGAAATTATAAAGAAATGACAGAGATCACAGATGGGCTCCATTGAAAATATACTTAATTGTGATATTGCGACTTTCTCTGAATTCCATCCCCAATTTTAGCTATTTTTTTCAGCAGCACAATCTAATTTATTTTAAGGTTGCATTAATCAAAATGTTTATAGTGTACAAAAGAATAGGCTACATTTGTGGAGAAGAGCTGTTGCACACTCCTTGCCTAGACGTTATAATAATTAATTCATTAAATTACCAAGGCTTCAAACAAAGGGGAAAAAAATTACCACTTTCTTCGCCCTTTAAGGGAAAAAAAACTATAGTCTTTTGGCAATATTTCTTGAAAAAAAATTTTTCTTTGAAAATGTCACATAACACCGGCGTTGCTGCAAGTGCAACATTGGGTTTTGTGGAGTTCAAGGTCAGAGGCTAACTGCACGCCATTGAAAATCCCGCAATGCTGGCATTACCGCTAGGCGACATTGAGCTTTATGGAGTTCAAGGTCAGATGCTCATTGCACACCATTGAAAATTCCGTGATGCCGGCATTTCCGATAGTGCGACGTTGGGCTTCATGGAGTTCAAGGTCAGATGCTCACTGCACGCCATTGAAAATCCCAAAATGCCGGCGTTACCACTCGTGCGACGCTGGGCTTTCTAGAGTTAAATACGTTGAATCTGAGGTAAAAGAAATTGTAACAGGAACTGCAAGTCCACATCAAAGAGCACTCGGCTCTACTCCCGGTAGGTCCTCCAGTACTTTGAGGCAGGTGTTGTTTCTGTGATGATCATAAAGTGTGTTGTTGGGAAAAAGGAAAAATCCTTTTATTAATCTCCCTGGAGATATTTCAGTGTTTCCTCTTTCTTTTTTTTGGGGGGCATTTGCACATTACTATCAATCTTGGTTAAAAAAAGCATGAGGGGGTTTGGCGTTCAGGTGTAAACCACAGTGGATTTCCCTTTTCCTCACTAACCTGAGAAAATCACTCCCCGAGTGTATGTCGCAGTGGGAGCTGTCTCTTTATACAGCCCTTCAAAATAAGAACTTTCCAGAAAGACCATTACCATACTAAGAGTCGGATAAAGGAGTGGTAGAACTTAGAAAGAATGCTGTGTTATGGGAGACAGCTGTGGATGGAGATGGCCAGGAAAGACCAAAGACGAGTCATACCTGGCTGATTCAGTCACAAAGGAATCCAAATCCAGCTCTGATTTCTCCTCTTTCCTGGGAATTAAGTGAACAATTATTCCCACCAATTGGCCACACTGTCATCACTCCCAACTCCTAAGCAAAGTTAGGGCGCACAAAAAGATGGCTTTCCAGCGAAGACCATTATTTGTTATAGAAAACACCGATACCGTACTGCATTTCACGTAATAATTGATGGTTATCATTTAAAATTTACTCTGAATGACTGTCAAGGCCGCTTTTAGCCGCCATGTCATGACGTCACATTCCTAGTTGTTCCTGTTAAACTGGGGAGCATGGTCTCGACACGAGATGGTGACCCGAGTGCAACTGTTCTTGCCGTTTAATATGCCAACACAATGCTAGAATAGTGTAGTGATTCTTGGATCGAATCAAACAAGGCCAAAGAACCTGTGTCATGATTACTGCACATGCTCAGAATACACAGTCCAATAAAGTGAATCTGCTTGACTGCAAGTCATAATCTGTTTCCATCCTTGCCAATCCGTCGTCGTTTTGCATGATATTTATACATTTTAGTTACTCTGACATTATGCTTTTTATCTATTAAGGGGCTTTCTATGGAAATTTGAGGATTTAAAGTGCTATTTTGAGTTTTAGCCAAGGGATTCGAAGAGGAAAGCTGGTTTCCATCGCCAATAATCATAGAAGAGGAAAAATACCTCCTAGATTTTGACTAGCAGTGGTGCGGATTTACTACAAAGTTATGAGCACGCGCAGTACTCGTGACACAGCTACTTCAAGCCACTTGAAAATGGCCTGTTGGGGGTCAGCTGTAGTCTGAGGTGTGGCTGCAGGCAACACCAGGTTTCAGAAGATAACCACAGATGTCAACAACAGGGCTGACCAGGCCGTGTTACCATCCAGCAGGATGTTATTTCAGCCCTAAATTGGAAGGCTTGACTCTACCAATCAGCTGCTCTACAATATCTGTTTAGGTTGGAGTTAGCAGTGAAAACCGACGGGATAGTAGATCTCCAAGAACAGGGCTGGACAGCCCTGCTCTAGCTGTTGAATGAGGTGCGATTTGTTGGGGTTGGAGTGAAAACCTACATGGTAGATGTCCATGAATAGGCTTTAACAACCCTGGAGAGCACTTTCCTGAAATGATGGTGGTGTTTGTGGCTACAGATTTTGATAATTTGATGTTTGAAATGAGGGTGGGAATTGGACTTCCTCAGCCCCAAGTTGATCACCATATTTTTTAAACTAGTTAATAAACAAAGAAGGACACAGCACACATTGTCAGGTGAAATGGAAAATTCATTTGTTTTTATTTTTCATTGTATGAAAAACCATCCCGGGTTACCAGTTTAATGCGTAGCACACGAAAGGATTTATTCATGAAGGCTGCAGAAGTTATTTGACTGAACTCATTATAATGAATCTCATTTTTATGAGCAAACTTTCTGAAACCCCATAAATGAGGTCATCATTATTCATGAATGTGGCTTTATAAACTCATTCATTTGGACCAGGTTCCAATGGAAATTAAATAAAATGGAGTATATCTTACTGGGAAATATCTTGTTAGTTATTTTAAATATCATTTTCCACAGTTATATCTAGCAATAATACATAATATGATGACAAGGAAATGCATTGAATTTTATGCTTGCCACCTGTTCACTATGTAATTGCAGAAAGTCTGAAAGGATTATAAATCATGAATTATAGGATGTGGTAAGACAGATACTCATAGACATTCTCGCACTTTAACACACACAGGAAGAACACACACACTCATACAGCACACAAACAGGGAGGGCATACATGCACAAACATATACACACGCACATATACACTTGAACACACACACACACACACACACACACACATATGCAGTCAAGTAGAAAAGTACACAAATACATACATACAGCACACAAACAGGGATGGCTTACATGCACAAACTACCCATGTGCACACAAACACACACATGCACACAAACACATACGCTCATTAAACCTCACACAAGCACAGAAACCCATTCATAAAAGTGTACAGACATACAACCTACTTACACACACGTGCACACTCACATAGACAAGCATGCAAACACGCACATGTATACAAACACGGGCACACACACACACACACACACACGCACACACATACACGTACACATACCCGTATACGCACACATACATACACAGGCTCCACAGCTCACGCTGTGTCTTTTGACTCATGTGACTCTACGGCTAGCCCCGTCAGAAGGAACTTAGTCCTGTCGAGGTCGCTGTGCGTCTCTCTCTCTCGGGAACAATCAGGCAACCGGCTTTAATTCACCATCTACTCAGGGCCTGCGCTGTGTGTTCTCTGCTGATTCATATCACAAGTCACTCCTTATTGCCCCTTCTCCCTGCGCCGGAAAAGAGATGAGGAAGACGAACAAACACAAATTACCCCAAGAGAAGCTTCTGGCACATCTGCTTTATTTTCCATGTTTTATTCCTGGTCATAAATCTCCTCTAATCACCCGACTCCTCCGTGGATTCCACACTCCAAACTCTGATATGAACACGAAATAAAACTCTTTGATTCAAACCTGTTGACGCTCTCCCCAACCGTCTGTCATGTTGCCATGGTGTCCTTCGAAGGCTGCGCGATAGCGCATTAACTCCCGATAACGGAGGCCCTCCATACTAATGACCAGAGGGGAAATAAACCTCTGCAGCACATCGCCATTTTTCAACGTTAACGCAATCTGAAGTGTTAACCGCGAGGCTCGGTGTCGAGGGGACACAAGCTCATCTAACAGCTTTCTTATTTGCTGTGTGTTTGATTGGCAAATGACTAAAGGCATTGGACAAGAGAAATACGAGGTAAACAAAGAATATCAATGAATATTAATGCTCTCTATCGCTCATAGGGAATGAAGTGAACTTCTCCAAACAAATGAGTAATGAGTCGGCCCTTAATTGACAAACTAGCAAACAACCGAGGTCTGCCGAACTTCTTGTCAGTCCGATAACTTTTTTATTAGCGAAAGTGCCCTGCTGCGGATGAGAGGAGCCTTCTTTTTCTTCTTCCTTTTTATTGTACCCCGCCTGAACAGGGACAGGATATTGTCCTCAATGGTGTGTTTGGGTGTTTGTCTGTCAGCAGTCTAGCACAAAAACGTTCCGATAAAATTACACAAAATTTTCACGAAAGGTGTGCAATATTCCAAGGATCACCTAAATAAATTTTGAACCTAATTGGGTCAAGGTCACTGAAAAACTAGGTGGGGTATTTTATTTATTTATTTATTTATTGCTTTTGGTACTCCTTCAAGGTGTAAGATCACAAATTTGTGATTAGACTGATATGTAATCCTCACGACTGTAACGCCTAATTCTCACGGCAATCAGATAAAAACAAAGAATGATGTAGAACACTGACTCAGAATTATGGTAAGACATGAAAACAACTATCGTTCTAAGAGCAACTAAACTAACCTTCAGTCGTCGACGTGGATCTGCGGGCTAATTGCTGCTCCAGTGCGAGCAGTTTGGGATGACTTTTGGTACAAAAGTTTTGCTTATTTGGACAAAAAATCCAAAGCCGTTCGCTCGAAACAGGAGAATACAAAATTCTTGCCTGGTGGACTTGATAAGGCCCACAAGGACAACCGCGCAAACCAGGGCTGCCTCCAAGGATAAGTGTCCAGGGGCCAAACGGCATCATTAGCAGCGATCAAGCCTTTGTACCAGCACTTAAGCCATGAACATCGTGGAGCTGTGATCTGAGTTTCATTTGCTGTTACACTGTGTGGTGACATGCAGCTTTACACTGGTTACAGGGTCTGCAATTTGCTTGTACTAAGTATAAAGGTTTAGTAATATCGTAAAATGTGGAGAGGTTGTCAGTTTGGCTTTTCAGGTGAAACGACAGCTAAAATACATGAGAAAGTATATGTAAAGCAATGTATGTATCTGTACATTTTGAAAATAAATTTATGACCCCAGTGCTATAAGAACTTAAGTCACAAAATGTTCATTTTGAGGAACTTCAGGGCATACTTTTCCTCAGGGTGTTTGAAAATGTGACGTCTGTACTGTTAGCACTAGGCTCTTCAATTGAGGAGCAGAATAGTTGTGAACAAAACTGTTTAAATATCTGGAGAAATATCTATGGTACTCAGTGGGGTTGAAATGTCAAAATTACCACTCTCACTCTGGAGATAAGAAAAGATGGACGCCAGGAGATTGGAGTGGATATTGGTCATTACGGCTCTCTATTCCCCTGCCAAGTGTCATTTCAGGTAAAACCCAAGCAACTGTCGAGATCCTTTGGTTCTATTCCGCATTGTTGCTTGGGGACACATGCACAATAGTGCCTGCGTCTGATTGGAGAGCTGATACGGTGCCTATTGAACGCCAGCGTGTGCTTGGGGGAGCTGATACAGTTCCTATTGAATGCCTGCGTCTGACTGGAGGAGCTGATACAGTTCCTATTGAATGCCTG
The DNA here is from genome assembly GCA_029692085.1 of Gymnothorax javanicus. Classification (NCBI taxonomy): domain Eukaryota; kingdom Metazoa; phylum Chordata; class Actinopteri; order Anguilliformes; family Muraenidae; genus Gymnothorax; species Gymnothorax javanicus. The sequence goes on from CM056211.1 coordinate 19,178,496, forward strand.
CGTCTGATTGGGGGAGCTGATATAGTGCTTATTGAATACGAGCGCGTGATTGGAAGTGGGGGGGATGCGCCAATCTTTTTATGTTGAATTTTTCTCCTTCCTTGTACGACTGATTCACAGACAGAGTTCAATATTCTTTTCACTTTTTGTTACACCAAATCAGATAGACAAGCCGCCCTGGAGGATTGCTTCTGCGCTCGCACTCGGGCACAAGACGGATTTGTTTGTTTCGTCTGAAACTTTCATTAACAGGTGAAAAAAAGGATCTCCACCGCTATCAGCCTAAACCCCCGAGCTGTGATTATTTTTCACTACTCACTGCAGTGGCAGACCTGTGCCCTGAGCTGGTGTAACACAGCAAGCAAAGAGCAGAGGAACTTAAATTCTGTGGAATTGTCTAACCAGTAAAAAAAAAAAAAAAAAAAAAAAAACAGCCCAGGAGGATTTTCTCCTGAAAAACGAGTGCAATGAATACCGGTGATGAATCTGCGGACTCAGCTCAGTGAAGATACCCTAAAAAAATCCAATCAGGTGGGGGGTGGGGGGTTGTTAGGTGGCAGAGTAAAAGTTTGTCAGGGGGCCAACAAAAATTCATCCCTGCTGGGTGACCTAATGACAACTAAAGTTCTGTCTCACTTCCTTATACCCAACATTTCCCTGCAGCATGCACAGTGTGTCCGCATATGCAATGCACTTCATAAGTGGTTGGACAGTGGCACTATCTTTACTGATAACTGCTGCAATTTAGTCAGTCAGATGCAAATGGTTTGCAGGTTTACAGGAAATGCTACTTTAATTTAAAGATGTTTACATCCGCGTCGCGTGAGCGTCAGGATTAGGATTTCGGACCTCACTGTCTGTACGTGTGCGCTAATCCTCAGCCTGAAGATCTCGTGGCACCTGACGAGCTGAGTCGTTTTCTTGTGCCAGTCCTTTTCCTGGTATTATGTTCCTTACAGGTGAATGTGTACCTTCCCTCAGAGGCTGCCGCGAGGCTTTACCGCTCCTGTTTATATTTATTTCCCCTTCCACGGCTCTCTGATCCAAATATAGTCGTATCCCGAGAAGCCTGCCAAACTGGGCTTTGAACTTCATTCCTCTTGAAGTTTTTTTGCCACAAAACATGCTGTCATCCCGGAGAACTGCAGCAGAGATGGGTATATCAGAGAAAATACTCGGAGAAAAAGAAAGTTAGACTGATAGAATGTATTTATTGCCACTTTAACTCATTTTGCCATTGAAATGACCCTGAACTCTTGCCATTCTACCATTTATAAATGTAGGCAGAACATTTTCAAGGTTAGAGTTGCGGTGCCTTTTTAATTAGGCTGTATCTCAGCATTAGATGATGGGGTACATCTGTTTTGGATATGTTGACTGCAGAATCTTCTGAGATTACAGAGATGCGATAAAGCAGAGCTCTTGAATGCAAGCACAGCTAAGAAACAGCTCTTTTGCAGGTTTGTCAAGCAAGTTCTCTGATTTGCTTAATGAGTCAATATGCTCTCTGCGGTTCATGAATTCATCATTATCGAACTCTTAAATGCTAAAAAATCTTACACCGATAACATGCATTTAAAGTAATTTGTACTCTCGTTAATTTTGCAGTTAGCACTGAACTCTTGAACCTGCGGCCTATGCTAAAATGCGCTGAAACACTAATATTTTATGCGGCAGAGAGCAGTTTGCTCTCTTGAGTAATTAAAAACCCGGTGATGCCGACAGAAGAAGCCTGACTGCGGCAGGGCAGTATACATTATGCCCGACTTGTTGTCGCTTGGCACGAGGTCCTGTCCGATCGCTAACGTAATTCACCATTATCGATGAGGGCAGTGAGCTGGGCCATCGATTCACTCTGTTCAGCACAGTCAGTTTGGGATATTAATTGCCGCTGGAAATGAAATTAGCAAAAAAATCCACAGATTAAGCAATGCCGTTAATCAACGACAGCCATTATGCTAATATGCTCATTGGTAATGTTCCCGTGTTAAAACAAGGTTACTCTAGGCATCATATGAGTCATACTCAATTTTTATAAAAGTACACCAATTGCACAGAACCTGGTAATTCAGACATGTGCACAGAATATGTGGCTGATTGAGAGGCCATGCTCGCATCTCCTGAATTTGGGGAACTATGGGGCATTTTTGCAGAACTAAGGTCATTCATTAACAGGTCAGGAAGGGGTGTGGGGAATTTCTTGATCAAAAAACGTGGTCTTTTCGACTGTCAAAATGTGTGGATTACCTGCACCACAAGGCCACAAGATGTTAATTAAACATTGGGATCATTTTCCTGTTGTTTTCTACAGGTCCTTAATTAAAATCCTGATTGTCGGTATGGCAGCGATTTATCAAATGGTGAGGTCAGACGTGTCAGGTAAAGAATGCATTTCCACGAATATTTCTGCAAAGGACAGCTTCAACATTTTTCAACTGAAGTCACCATAAGGAAACCGCAAATCCTTCCTCCTGCCTAATTTCGCAGATTTGAATCTCCTATATGATCGTGGACTTTATTTAACTTCCAAGACAGGCACCAGTACAGAAAGAAAGAAGTGAAATCTAAGCGATTTTGAAATGAGTCTTCCATTCCCTGCCCAACTTGTACCAATATTTCTGACTGCATATGATGACAACATCAAAGGAAAAAGTTTGTAAACACAACAGAAGGCCTGCGAGCTTATTGTCCGGATGTGGTTTAGTGTGCTCTAACATCCCACCATAGCAGTGCATAGTGGAGCCGCGTGTTCTGCATGCGAAATACCTCTATCCATCCTTAAGATAGTAGGTGGGCTTAACGGCCTTTTCCCGTCATTCTGAACTCGTTTCCTGTTACCCTGCGGGGCACTGCTGCTTGGAACAGATGGTGCGAAGCAGGGACTGACACATCTCCTCATCTGAAAATGAATTCTGTTTCAATACTTTTTCAGAGTTTGTGAAGGATGCAGAGGCAGTTTTTTTGTTCCTCTTGTAACCCGGGACATTAAATGAGTTGCAAACTGTTTTCCTGGCCTTGAGCTCAAATTGAATGTTTGTGGGTGGATAAATTGAATAAAATGCTCATTTTCCAGTTTAAAATAGCACATTGTGACAGAACATGCAGTACCTATTTTGAAGGCGGGGAAAAGTGTGGGCCTATTTGTCATATTTTACCTTGCAAACTGAAGCACCGCTTATTCGGTGATTCTGATATGCTTTTCTCTCTCATCTGACGAGTATCTGCATTTAATTTTACCTGATATGCTTTTCCAAGTATTCATTTATGAAATAACATATAAACATTTGGAAATATTCTATATCAGACGACTGTGCTTCTGCGCTGTTCTAGTCCAGTTTGACTGCAATTCTCACTTTCACTTTACAATGTTATAATTGTAGACAGAGCTATAAGTGAAAGAAAATATTAATCTTTAATTAAACCGATGCAATGTCAGTCACCGCAGGGAGGCGGGGGCATTCCCAGCAAAGCACAGCCTCCGCCCATGCTTAAAGCAGTGACACATCGGCTAATGCGTTTGACCTTTCAGAGATATAATTAAAACGAAATGTGGTGCAAGACCTACTCGGCCTCGGGCTAACATTAATTACGAAAACATTTAAATTTCATTAAAATTTCTTCTTGAAATGTTCAATTTACCACACTGCTGCTGCTAATTGGCCGATGGGCGCATTAAATCTCGCATTTAAAGTGACAACGCGAGTATCTTTTCGTAGCGTATGTCTTCTCGGTTGCCTTGGTGACGCTACCGTAGCTGACCACTGTTGCAGCACTTGGGGCCCTGCAGCGCAGTTTTTCTTTTCCAGATCATCAATCTTTGCTCTTTACTCCTTATTTGTATTCTCTATTATGGCATTTTTTTTCTACTAGCAACTGCTAAGAGAAGCTGTGAGCTCCCTGGTAACACATGCACTTCAAAGTAGGGGGGAAAACGGTTGGTTTGATGAATGTTTTTGCGGAACACGTGCTTAGATGCTTATAAATACGGAGTGTGCTTGGTGGACTGTCTTGACCCCGGTGCATGCTGTTTGGTCCTCACAGGCTCTCAGTGGTGGCTGTTCACTCGCCAAAATGCATAAAAACACTTCCGCCAGAAAAGAAAAAAAAGGAAGGAAATTTTAACTTTATTGAGGGTTATTATAGCAACCTGTATGGAACTGCTTTGGACACATGTCAAGACAACCACCTAAATGATTTTCCTGCATACATTATTATGCATTTGGAAGAGATAATGGAATGGTTATGGCTAACGATATTCCAATGAACGCAAGCGAAGCTCCATATGACTGGGATTTAATTTACAAATTTTTCTATATACAAAATAGTATAGTGATTTGATTTTCTACAATGTGCGATACTTTGTTCTTTCTATTTCTAAGTGTATAAAATTTCTGTGAAGTCAGATCAATAGCTGCAGTACACGCCATGTGTTCCTTTGCTCTCGAAAGACCAAAAAAAAAAAAAAATTTAAGTTACTGGCAATTGAAGCTGGCGGCTTCTGCTGTTTTTCTGCGTTTATACCTCATTAGTCTGATTATTACCCCTGTGGCAGCCATGTTGTCTCTGATTGTATCAGAAAAGGTCAAATTTTGGCAGACAGGCTGTACTACTGCAGTCATCGTGGATTAGCACGATGCTACATGAATTGAGACACCCCCCCCCCCCCCCCAGGAGCTGTCAAACTCCACAGGTTACCAGTGGCATTGCTATTTAATGAGCCTGTGGTTCTAAGAAGGAAAATTTCCCCATTGCGGTCTGCTCAAAGCCATGACTTAGCTTGGCAAAATAATAGCCTGAAATGTTGGACAGCACTTTCTCTGTGGTCTTCACACTGAGCTAATTACCCCCCAGGGACTATTTTTGTTCAGCTGCAGAGAGGATAAGATTTTTTTTGTTATTATTATTATAATTACTATCCATCTCTTCTTGTTTAGGTAGCAGTATGTATGCTCTCTAATGCCAGTAAAGCCGGATAGTCAAATACAGCAGGCTCTATGAAATGGCTTTTGGAGCCATTAAAGGGCATCTAAATCGATTCTCAGACGGGACGTTGAATGTCCAATGTTTACAAACAAATCACTTGCTTTTGTTGACATCTTGCATTGTCACATGACCAATTTCATTCATATAAACCAATCTTTTGTGTACATGTGTAGATAATCCTTCTATTTCGGTTCGTTTGCGCAGGTGCAGCTCGCTGATTGGCCGATAAACAAAAACAATGGGAATCGACTTTAGATGCCCTTTAAGCTGCTCTCACTGGAATCCATGGTAGAAGCAGTATATGCATTAGCCAGATGAATGTTAAGCGCAAGCTCCATCTTTGGTGAAATGGCCCAGGAAACAATCCTGTGATTGAGTACCACGGGTAGGATGCGGGAAGTTGAAAGTGTGAAAATGATTTCAAGAGACAAACACCATATCGGTTTGCGATGTTCAATGTGTTCAATGAGACAGATTGATGCAAACCTACTGGCTTAGAAGGCTCTAAAATGTCATAGAAATGCTTGGATAATCAAAGTAAAAACTATCCTGCCCTTATATGAAGTATGTCAACAGTCATTCAGGCAGCTGAATGGACCACTCTGACAAATGTGGCACAAAGAAGTCTGTCTCACAGATTGACCTAACGAAGCGCATCCCCGTCCAATTCAGACTTCGCACTATCGCATACGAGAGGACAATTTCATCTGAGTCACATTCAGTCAGCTCATGTCAGTAAGAGTGTGTACAAGAGGTGTTTGTTTGAGAGAGAGATATGTTGTATGAATGTTGGAGCTCTTAACAGTGCAAAAACTCACCGTGGAATGATATTATGAATACAAATGAGGGCATCATTTGCTTTTTTGTGTCGGAGCGTGATGTCATCAATTTCATACCTCAGACGACCAAAAAGAATGAAACCACATAACAAAATGAAAAATAAGTAGTCAGGACACAGTTAAAATAATGCCTCTTCAAATGCTTCTTTAAAACTAGAGGGCACTCGATAGAGTGCATACTTCCGCCACGCCATATACAGTATCTGTTCATTCAGTCACAGACTTTGTTCTGGATCACTGCCAAAATTAAATAAACTCTTTCTTGGACTACCTCCTATCATCCTGCCAAATTTTGTGCCAAACCATTCATAACTTTTTGAGTAATTCTGCTAAAAGACAGATGGACAAACAAACAAACAGGGGTGAAAGCATAATCTCCTTGGCGGAGATAATAAAAAATCTGAAATATTTGCATTACCCCTTTTTATAAATTTCCTCACAAAATTTTTGGCATTGAAATTAAATCAACAAATGGCAAAATAAAAATGGAGCCTGCGTATATGTGCATATGGGCGTATATATGCACAAGTTTACATAAACGTGTGTGTACGTATGTATGCTGGTCCTGTCTTTCCTGACCGCGTAGCATGAGAATGTGAATGTGACTCCTTCATGAGGGCCCCAGGCACACACAGGTTTCTGGTTGTCCCCCAGACCCCCTTTGAAAGATTTCTGCTTTTCAAACGAAATGTTTTCAAACACTTGCTCCTCTCCTATGAGCCCTGACGCTTGCACCCTGCAACACCTCCGCACTAACTCCCACCCTCCCCCCAGAGAGCGTGCAGGATGACTGATGTCCTTGCCTTCGACCGCCTCTGATTAAGATCAGATGAGCGACATCCTGTTTCACCTCAAATAGGAAGCAGCAGTGTAGGTGATGATGCAATAAGTGCGCTACCCTTCCTCTCTGTATGCATAATTCAGCCTAACACTCATATTCTTCTTCTCCTTCCTCCTCCTCATCCTTCTTCTTCTGGTAAGAGAGCTCGGTTCTTTGATACCTCTGGATGAAGACAAGAGCCTTTAATGAACCTCCCTGGGAATTTCCATTAATCCGGCGACCGGCAGTGGAAGGCATCAGCAGTGATCAGCGTAGAGCTCGAGAAAATAAAAAGACATACTGGTGGAGTGAGCTCCAGCTTGTTTAATAAAGAACAACCAGAGGTGTAAAATCCAGGGGTCAGAAAGTAAAAGTCCTGCCAGGTTTTTCTCCCTCCCACAGAATGAGCTGATTGCTCATATTGGCTCTATATCCTGCCCAAAGTAAATCCAGGTGGTTGGAATAAAGTTCTGGGGAGGATTTTTACTTTCTGAACTCGAACTTTACACCTCTGTGAACAACAGCCTGGTAACGATAGAACCACGGTGGCTGTTTAGCGCCTGCACAATGTACTGGGTGGTGGCGTTATTTTATCAATGGGGTAAGGCTTAAAGCTGGCCACACACTTGATGTGGCCCGATTTAATGCACGATTTGCTCCCCGCGACGGTCAGGGGGCCATGGCCCGATTTGAGTTTTATCTCAACCGATTATTTGTCCAAATAATCCTCAAGTGTGTGGTTTCAGTGCGACTATTTCACTGCTCCAAATCGAGCCGAAGCCTCCCCGATCTCGAATCGTAAATATCAAACATGTTTGATATTTACGACTCTTGATTGGGCTGCTTCTGACGGAAATACCCGCAACAGCCAATGAGAGCGAGCAGACCAGGAAGCGTCATACCGAATGTTGCGTACGTGTACAGCTCACGAACAAACATGTAAGAGCGCACGCCAGGACAACAAGCTGACGTCGTCGATCATCCTCCGTGTTTATTTTTCCCCTGAAGTCACGTGAGTTCATGCCAGACGTGAAATCTCGCATCTGAGGAATCGCTACTGCAAAATCCTTACTACAAACGGCAGGTGTGTGGTCTGGTGGTCTGGCTGAATCGTCTAGCGTGTGCATTCAGAGGATTATAATGCTAAAAATCGGTTGAAAATGTCCGCATGTCTGTGGTCTCCCACATTTTTAAAATCGGTTAAGATTTGAAAATCCTCAAGTGTGTACCCAGCTTTAGTGTACACACAGGGTTTTTTTTATCACAGAAATTCCGGAGGCGGCAGAACTTGTGTATGCCAGTATATCCATTCCATGGTTGGTGACGGGATCGGTAATTGATGGTACACCTCTTTTTTGTATTTTTCCTGTAACTTTAAAGATGAAGAGATATTAGCTCTAAATATTAGTTTGATCATGTCAACTGCCTAATTACTCAATAAAAGTGTGATCGGTTTAAACTTGGAGCAAAAGTTTATCGCTTTCATTCTTTATGGGCCATATCTTTTTCCTTAGCTATCGAGATGCAAGCAAATGTACCGCCAAGTTGATGATGTCATACTGAGAACAACAAAGCCAGTAATGGCCACTGGGCGAAGTGTGTCCTATGCATAATTGATAATATTAACAATGCCATAACAGTGTGTCGCGATGTTCTGTGGACAAGGGACAATGGGCCGTTCGAGTTTCCAGCGTCCTTGTTTTCAAGCACTTTGGGCAGAGTTGCTTTGAGAACATCATTTAGTTTGAAATGAAGAGCGCCAACAGGTAATTATTACAATTTTTTTCCTCTTTATTTTTTATCAGGGAGTGTGATCATCCCATCTGACTTCGTTTGGCAAGATTTCTTGGGTGTGTTAGCTGATGGAGATCGCATGATTGCACACTCAGTAAGCAGGCCTAGGCGTAGCTACAGCCCATTTAAATACATTGTTGACCCACCATCCCATTCCCAGCCTGGGGTGCGTTTCCCGAAAGTGCAGATGCTAACTTACATGTTGGAGCCATTGTCTGTGAAAGGACGAAGTATGTAAGTTGCTAACATAGTTCGCAGCTATGCTTTTGGGAAACGCACCCCTGATTGAGGAGACCCAGATCAGAACCAGTTCCAATGGCAATGCAGGCTCAGCCCGCCTCAGGGTGAGGCTTGTGAAGTGACCATAGCTAAGCACACTCCCAGCTGCAGGCCTACGGGTAGGCTATAAAAGTGGCAACTGGTTGGCCCAGAGGCTTAGCCTCTTAAACCTGAAAGCCCCTGGTATTGCGGAAAGCTGCATATATCAGAAGAAACACCATTAAAAAACAGCATGTTACCAAATCACAACATATTCATGCAGCATACCCACTCAACGGGAGGAAACTCCGCTAAAAGCTTGTGATGACCATTTTTAGCTCAACAAAATACCACTCAAGCACCAAGCACCTAAAGGAGCACTGGGCTGATTCTGTTGGCTCTAAGGATTACAAAGCGCCATCAACCACCCATATGGAAGAATCGAAGCTTGAGATCTTGCCCTGCTTACAAGTGGAAACCCAAGCTCCATTACGCACGAGGATTCAGAGGGCACAGGAGAACGTAGCACCGAAATCACTACATTGGTTTATTTTTGAAGTATTCGCCGTAGTTGGCCAATAAATATTCAACAACAATTTTTGGAGAACTCACGGCAGGCAGGAAGACGTTGTTTACAGTTGCTGAACTGCTAGAAAAGCTAATCGAGGACAGTGGACTTAATGTTCATTTCCAGCTTACTCTTGATTTTAAAGGTGCATATTTGCAATAATAATGATAGTAATAATAATAATAATAATAATAATAATATATGTGTGTTGTCAATAACTTTACAAATGGACAATTGCATAACATTTATATTCTGAAACATAATTTCAGTCTGAAGTACCGTTTACACTCATATACCTCCAAGGGCTAATTATTTGACACTAAAGTAACTCTGTGTGCTCTTTTGGTACGTACACATCTTCTTGGTTATAATCAGCATACCTTAGTGGGTACTGCCCCAGTGACCAGCTACTTTACCCATAAAGGTAGAATAGTATTCTTTCTGAGTGTGTGGCAGTCATCAGTAACAGTGTATGGGGACATGTCCCCCCAACTGTGCATGTGCATATATAGGATAGAACAGCAAGGTTCTCTCACTTTGAGAGGAAAAGGACTAAATGTACACCGCTCTGATCGAAATGAGATCACAGAACAGATGGAGCAGGTGGCCGCTACCCAGGTGGCTGAAGTTGGCATTAGAGGTGGAATCCTAGGGAAAGATAAAGTCTCTTTTTGTTAAAGTTAAATGAACACTCAATGCTACTTACTAGCCTTGTGATGGCAATTTATAGAAGTCAATGGACAAGGCGCTAATGAGCTTTTTTTTTTTTTTTTTAGCTTTGGTCCATTGACTTCTGTTTATTGTCATCTCAAGGTTAGAATGTATTGTGGAGTGTCCATTTAAATAAAACCTGCAAACCCAGATATGTGTTTGTAAAACACTGCTGCTTTATTCAAACCAGTGGAACCTTTTTCCTACTTTAAATTCTGGAGGGGATCCCAAGGTTTCTCATGATTCCGAATACTGTATGTTCTGCTGACCTACAGGGAAATGTGCATAAAATCATACATTAGATGTAGGTATTTTCCATTTGATGTAAGGCAGTGGCCATAAAAACATGGCGTGTTTTAATATTTCTCTCAGTATGAGTGTGATGTACCTTTAGTGAAGAGCTGCAACCATCAGATACAGAATAAGTATGTAGCATTGTCCTGCAATATGAAAAAGATGCTTATTCTGACTTTGAACCCACTTTAGGGGAAATTCAAGCAGAATCAGGGTTTAAGGGGTTAATGTATCATTACTGTAAACATTAAAGATGGTGTGTAGTTTTTGGGAGGGATGGTTGTGGATGAGGGTAGAATCGGTCGAAGCTCCATATTCGCTCTCACACTTCATTTTCGCTTCCTGATAAAAAGGCAATCCTGTAAGTGGTTTCCAGGGCTCTCCGACTGCATTAGCCAATCAAATCTCTCCCATCCCCCTGGCTGGAGTTCAAAGGTCAGATCCCATGCCAGTGATGAATGCGGCGTATCCTCAGTATGTGTACTGACGGTGATGAGTAGCTGCCCCCTAATATCAGTTGTTTTGAGGCGGTGTGTTAGTTTTGACTTCTTTGGGGCAATTATCAATGAAGACACACTACAAATATTGCTGTGTGAGCCATTTTGTATTAAGCTGCGACAGTAATCTTAATATTTTCAGTCATCAGTTCTCAAGGAAATTTAATACCAGTTCAATTGAGTCTTGGCCATGTATTAATATCATTGAACATTTATGGTATTACAAGGGTAATACTGGAATGTGCCCCGCATTGTGAGAAAATCTCAGGTTAATAAGGCAAGAGCCTCTCCGCCTGAGATTTCCGTGTAGCCTAATTCCAGGGAAAGGTGCATGTGCCTTGCTAGATGACCTGTCAAGGGTGAATTCCAGCCTCTTCTGCCTTGCATGCTGGGAAGCACTACAGCTGTCCACAAAGGAATTAATTGTTTTTTATAATTGATTATAGCAGGGATACTCACTCTTTTCCAGAATGAGCCAGTGTGGGTGCAGGCTTTCATTCTAACCATGCAGTTTCACACCTGATTCTACTAATCAAGGGTCTATGGCAAAAGCTTTAAGGGTTGATTAGTGGAATCACTTAGAATGAAAGCCTGCACCCACACTGGCTCATTCTGGATAAGAGTTAGTATCTCTGGATTACAGAATAAAATTCTGCTTGTGTTTATCAGGTGACTAACATTATAAAATAACCATGATATACACATAAATAAATATGAACCGTAAGATGAGAGTGGTACAATCGACAGTGCTGCTACATTATGGTGAGAGGGTTGTGGGTTCAAATCCATCCTGGGACTTTTCTGTGTATAGTCTGCATGTCCTCCCCCCCCCCCTTGTTCATTTGGGTAACCCCCCAGGTACTCTCGTTACTCCCATAGTCTAAAAACATGCATGTCAGGCTAACTGGAGATTGTAAATTGGCCATTTATATGAGGATGTGAGTGTGCACTGCATTGGACTGTCGAACTGTCCAGAATCTATTCCTACCCTCTCCCCATTGCATGCTGGGAAAGGTTTCAGCCTTTGTCAAGGAATAAGCATGTTAGAAAATAGATGGATGGATGAACAGGAAAATAAATTAAAGTGTATTTTTAGTTGCTAAACAATTTGCAGTTCTCATTTTGGCACACATTGTTCATTATTAGCCAAGCCTGGGCAAACGTGCTAGAAGAATCTGGCGGGAATTTCTGAGCGTCAAAAGAGTCTTGTCAACACACAGTAATCATACGTGTACAGTCTGTTACCGTAAAGAAGTTAGCCCCGGCAGATTGTTGAGCAGCAGGTTAGCTGTCTGAACGAGGTTGGGGGAGGGGGGCGGGGGTCCAAACACAGATGGAACAGTACACTTTGGGGGGGCAGGGGCACAGCGCACTCAATATTTCTGCACCCCTGAATCTCGAGAACAAATTATCAATGGAAAAAAAGGAAAACACTCAGAGCTCTCATTTATCCCATTATCTTAATATTGCTAACTGAGCTGATGCAGTTTATTGCTCCGTTGGTCCATAAAAATGCATTGTAATGTACAGTGCAGCACAGAATATTAGCTTTGCTGCTCTAAATTTATGCAGCCTGCAGTAGAACATCTACCTTAACAGCTTGGGCCTTTTATGGACACTGGATTTGAAAGTTGCTATTTGTCTTGTTTCTGACGAGGTGGATGTATGCAACGCATTACGGTGATGGTGTCAACAGGCAATAAGAGCCTTATAAGTAACCCCACTTTGCTCCAGAGAGGGCTATAATTTATGCACACTGCATGACCAAAATTATTTGGACGCCTCTTGGTTTGCAACTGTTTTTCATAGTTGAGGTTAAAGTGAAGGCCAATCTTAATTCCACGGCATGTAGTCACAGACTTGATGATCACACACTTACAGTTTGGTGAAGCCCTTCTCAGTTTCAGAAAGGCAATAACCCAGACACAGGATGAAATCCATGTAATAATATTGTTTTCAATATCAATGTGGAAGATCTTGACTGGCCGGCACAGAACCTTGACCCCGCCCACATTCAACACCTTTGGGATCAATTGGAATAGCAACTGCGAACCAATCCTTATGCCCAACAGCAGAACTCGACTTCACTAGTACTCTTGTGACTGCAAATCCCTGCCATAATATTCTAATATCTAGTACAAGCCTTTCTAGAAGAGTGGAGGCTCTGAAAGTAACCAAGGTGCACCAATTTCCATATTAATCCCCATAACTTTGGATCAAATGTTGGATGTCCGCATGCTTTTGTCTATGTAATGTAACCTGTGAGTAACACATAGTGTGCTGGGGTTTTGATATTCTACCTGTGTGCACGTGGGTTTTCCCTGGGTACTCTGGTTTGCCTCTCCCTGAAAGATACGCTCTATAGGCACACTCCTACCGCTGCCCTTAACCAAGGCTCTGTCTTTAGAACTGGAGTTGGACCACGGACGCTGCACTGTGGCTGCCCACTGCATCTAACGAACTAGGATGGGTCAAATGTAGAGGACGAATTACCCTGCAGGGTTCAATAAAGTAAATCTTATCTTATCATATCTTACATTATTGCCTCCACCAAGGAGGTTATGTTTGACCTTCGGTTTGTGGGTAAGTATGTTTGTTTGTTTGGTAGCAACATAACGGAAAAGGTTACAGATAAACTTTCATGAAACTTTTATCAGATGTTTGTCTGTCTTGGCCCAACTTAAAAGTGATTTCATTTTGGGAGTGATCAGGATCGAATTCTGGATCCAAGAATTTTTTTAATTTACTTGTGTGGTGGTACATAATAACGCTACTCGTATGTGTCCCAAACATGCGGGAGATTGTTGCGCCTTGGCGGAGGTATGTGCTCTCTGAGTGCTGTCATCTTATGTAATCTTAACTTATGCACTGGCAGTCGACCCTTGTTCTTACATTGGTTATAGAGCTGCAGATTCAGACAAGGCTGGACTGACGGAGTCGGGCATTGAGTCCTTGAGCGATGAGTCGGCACGTTTGAGGAGAGAGTGGATTTTCTGCATGGGTTGAAACGAAAGGGGCCGTATTTAGCTTGAGTTCTGTTTGAGCGAGCGGGTCAGCAGCCGCACTCTCCTGCTTAATAACGGAGATGATGCAGCTTGTTAGGCCACAAAATTTCCTGTTTAATACAACACTGGCTGAGGAATGCACAAACGTCTGCGGGTTTCTCGTTTTTAAATAATTGGCTTTTTTTGTTAACAATGTTTATTTAATGCACGGCTGTTTAATTATAATATGTCAGCTAGCTAATGGGATGTCCGTGAGAACTGGATATATATATATATATATATATATGAGGAGAAACGTATACCCTCTCCCCAATAGAAACACATATGCATTCACTCACACACACACACACACACACACACACCCCTTGAGGCGACTGACCAGAGAACAAGGCTCCCAGTCATCCATTAGTTAGACTGAGCTCTGGGGATGTTGAACTCATGACCAGAGCATGTCCCTCCCACCAGACACTCAGAAACTTCCCCTAGCCCTAACCCCTCCCAGTCACACTCCATTTAAGCCGAATAATCTTTAACATACAGTATGATGACATGTATAACATTCAACACAGCAGAGTGATGCAAACAGGCCAATCAGCTTGAGGAAGCTTGCTATTTCCTCACCTCTAATGTGCATCTAAGGCTCAGAATAAGAGCTAAATAGTGTCCAGCACAGCAGTTATTGAAGGTTTTGGACCATACCCCAAATAACTTAACAAGGACCCTCGAAAGACTTGGGGTGATTCAGCATATGTTTGTTTTCCACAAATAAGAATATAGAGCAATCATTAATGTGACATGCATGATGAGTTTGAGGAAGATGGTATTAGCTATACTTTATTGAACCCTCTGGAGGAGTTTGTCCTCTACATTTAACCCATCCAGGGTATTTTGAAGCAGTGAGGAGCCACAATACAGCACCTAGGGACCAACTTCAGTTCTGAGACTAGTACTAGTGAACAAAGAATCCTGATCTATCGTGGAGTGGGATTACTTTGAATGATACAGCATATAACACTGACGAGCATTAATTATTCTATGGAATAAACATGACGTCTCAGAACTTTTTAATGGCACTACCAGGGGCGCAGAGAGCACGACGCCACGAAGCACATGGTTAACATAATGCGCGAGGTAAAATGATAGATAAGGCTCTAGTGTCTTTGGTATTAGGCCTACAGTACACATTTTGAGATGACCATCGATGGCATGGGACTGTGCTTGAAACCAGTGCATTTTTTTGCAAAATCCTAAGTGGCACGCGGACATTCTATTGTTGAGCAGAATTGACCCATCCACCATAGATATATATACATATACATACCACATACGCATGCTGTTTGTGTCTGACTGGTGTGTAATATCATAAATTGTAACATCAACATTATAAATGAAATACGAGGTAAATGAAAGCAATGATTATTTGCAACACAATATTCTAAGCTCATTTTGGACTTGTTAAAAAACAGCAGGAGTATTATTGAGGAATATTTTATCATTACACAGGCAAATCACTGCATAAATAAAACATTGCATATTTATATTGCACATTTGCAATGACAGTCGCAAATCAAGCATTATAATTTATCTCTGTGTTTTCCCTAAAATCACAATAAACAGAAAGCAGACCTGGTTGTGAATAATTCTTCAAAATGTTCCACAATGCTGGGTGCTGAAAAGAAATGTGATTTGAATTCCGTGTTAACAAATCTTGCCAAGACAAATGTCGCAGGGTTATAAAGCTCACATCGCTCTCTTGTCACCGCAGTAAGACGAAGTAATGACTCGCCGTTCTCATTATGATTTGTCAAATGAGAACATTAGCAGCTGAAAGGATGTCTAATAAAGAAGTGTTCCGAGATCCCGAAGATTTATGAAAGTTTCTCAGGAAACCGGCACAGAATGCATGACTTATTAAATCTTTAGAAATCCCAGTGATAACGTGCCAGGCTAAAGTTGAAATGAAGCATGAAGCTGGTCGATGGGATTGCACAAAATATAAATAATAATAAAAATATCCCTGCCGATGTCATGTGATACCAGTCCTAGGTGGCTGATTGCGTCAGGCCGGATGTGCAGTGCATTGGCACTGTCTGACTTCGGGCCAGCATCGCCCTGCTATCCGGGTTGCTAAAATGACAAGAGTATGCAGACTTATGACCAATAACATGACTAATGATCTTGTCTCATTGATTGTTAAGAGTAATAAAATAATCAAGTTGCAGTAAAGCCAGCCTTCCTTGGTGAAGGATCAAACTCCGAACCGCCATCTGTTGACGAAAATGAGTCCAACACAAGTGAAGCATGGCCAGCATCGCGCACTCGAGACTCGATTATATTTCCTTTTTATTGCACATTCAGTGGCCAATGGTGGCTTACATTGAGCAATCAGGCATATGTGAAACCAGTGCCGTATTTCAGTGTCGCCCTGATGCACATTGAGGTTAAATAAGGTAAAGTAATCTAAAGCTTGCGGAACCAGAATGTTTTTGGCACTGCAAGATGATCGCAATACATTTGAGGATGTTCCTTAAACTTCTAAGACGTGAGGTCACAAACATGCGATCAGGTGATGCTTAACTGTGCATTCGAATTCTGATGTAGCTAACAATCATTTTTGCATTGCTTATAATTTTACTTATCACAAGCTTTAGCTTTAATTATCTTCAAGTTATAGTTTTTGGGTTGGGTAGGTCTTTATCCTGTAATGCGGTGGTTTTCAAACTTTTTCTGTCATTCCCCCCTTCAGAAGCCAAAACAGTTAATGCCTCCCAAGCCAGGTACAGTGGATTTCATTTTTAGCAATCATTTACAATTTGAGTGATTGGAGTAAACAAAAGTTTTGGGCTAACAAAATAGCCTTTCGAGCATCCAAGCACTTTCGTTTGTATATGTCACCACATGAATCATATAGTCTCGCAATTTTAGGTGTGCTCACTATCCACATGCCCCAATTTTGAGGACTACTGCTATACTGAGTAATGGTGAATATTTAGCAGTAAAGTGTGCATGCAACACCGGGATAACAGCTAGGAGTTCTCAGCTTTGTAAAGAAACACCTCATTGCCCCCCCCCATATACAGTGCTGTGAAAAAGGATTTGCCCCCTTCCTGACTTCTTCTTTTTTTGCATATTTGTCACATTCAAATGTTTCAGATCTTTTTTTTTGGTGGGGGGGGTTTTCCTTTATTAGATAGCAGTCAGTGGAGAGAGACAGGAAAGGTGGCATAAGAGGGAGGATGACATGCAGCACGCGGTCGAGCCGGAATCGAATCCAGACAGCCACAGGAAGGACTTAGCCTTTTGTGGTGCGCGCACTTAAGCTGATGTGCCACTTGAGTACCTGGGACTCCACCTTTAATATTACACAAGCACTAATTTTAATTGATGTAAGTGAGGCCTGCAGTTCTTTAGAGGTTGTTCTGGGTTCTTTTGCAACCTCCTGGATGAGTCGTAAATGCGCTCTTGGAGTAATTTTGGTAAGCCGACCACTCCTGGGAAGGTTCAGCACTGTTTCAAGTTTTCTCCATTTGTGGATAATGGCTCTCACTGTAGTTCCCTGGAGTCCCAAAGTCTTAGAAATGGCTTTGTAACCCTTTCCAGACTGAAATATGTCAATGACTGTGTCTCTCATCTGTTCTTGAATTTCTTTAGATTGTGGCACGATGTTTTGCTTTTTGAAATCTTTTAGCCTACTTCACTTTGTCAGACAGGTTATATTTAAGTGATTTCTTGATTCAACAGGTCTGGCAGTAATCAGGCCTGGTTGTGGCTAGTGAAATTGAACTCAAAAAATGTGGTTAATCACAGTTAATTGAGGAGTCGACTTGCAAAACCTGCTATGTCAAGTTTTGAAAATAAATGAGTTATCTCCCTTAGCCTCTCTTTCAGGCACCTGCGCACGTCCCACTGTTAGCTCCACTTTCAAAACCTACTAAATCAAGTTATAAATTGTAACATAAAAAGCGAAACTCTGTCAAAAACCGCCAAGTCAAGGAGGAGAATTCTGTCAAATTCTGCTAAGTCATCAGCCAATGTGGAAACGTGATACCGTTTTCATTCGCTAGAAGGATCCAATCACAGTCAAGCTTTTACAGCCTGTTCAGCTTTTGCTTTCTCTAACTCAAGATGGGGGATGCAGACTCAAGTTTCATTTTGATCGCAGAAAATGCAAACAAAGCTCCTCGTAAAGGTTCAAAAAGGAAGCTCCTCAAGCTTGAAAGGTAAGAAACACTATTATGAGTTCGAATGATATCCTTGCATGTCTTAAAATGCATTTCTTGCATGTAGAGTGGGTCCTGAGTCAAATACCTTCACCTATTGAGCAACGGGGCTGGTTTAAACACTGTCAAAACCTGCTTTTACACTCCACTTTCAAAACCTGCTAAGTCAAAACTTTTTGTTGCAAAATCAGTCATTTCTTTAAAAAAAAAAAGAATTTCCTCATGGATTATGTCTGCAAGCCTAATAGTTTCAGTATAGTGAAAATTGGTCTCTATGGAAGATAATTTCTGTGCCTACCAAAAAATCAGATTTTTCTAAAAAATGGACCAACTTGACTTAGAAGGCTTTGCAAGTGGACTCCTCAATTCATGATTTAACAAGTGGGCAGCAATTACTTTTTCACATAGGGTTAGGTAGGTTTGGATAGCTTTTTTCCCCTTAATAAATTAAATCATCATTTAAAAACTGCATTTTGTATTTACTCAGGTTATCTTTGTCTAGTATTAAAATTTGTGTGATGATCTGAAACATTTAAGTGTGAAAAATATGCAAAAAATAAGAAATCAGGAAGGGGGCAAATACTTTTTCACTTTTTCACAGTGAAAAAGTATTTGCCTCCTTCCTGATTTCTTATTTCACAGCATCTCAATATGCAAAAAAATAAGAAATCAGGAAGGGGCAAATACTTTTTCACAGCACTGTACAGTCATTGCCCCCCTTTGTCTTCCTATAGGATTTATAGGTCCTCCCCAGCTGTGGCCTCTAGAATTGTCAACACCTTCAATTACACTATTGATGGCCTAGCTTCCCACTCCTAACTCAGACCATCCAATGGGGTTTGACTCTGACCCTGCATTAATTATATGTAAGAGTGCTTTCAACTCTTTCTTGAGCACATACTGTGCCTGTATTCACACTTTCATCAAAGCAGCGCGGAGCTCACACAATCATACCTACGAGCAATTTAGAGTCACCAGTTAGCCGGGCATGCATGTTTTCGGATTGCAGGAGGAAACTGGAGTATCAGGAAACCCTCTCAAACAAAGGGAGAACATGTAGTACCCAAAACCTTTTTGCTGTGGGAGAACTGCTGTACTCAGTGTGCCAACGTACTGCCTTCTGGAACTGTCGACATGTTCCATCAAGGCCAGAGTGCACTGGTTTTTAAAGTAGCTTTTCTATTTCGTCATCTTCTCATCAGATACAACTCCAATAGGGACTTCTCCTCAGCATTCATTTCTTTTGTAAATTGTTTTTTATGCTGAATGTTATCTGTCCCCATTTATACGGTGTATTGTTTTGTCTCGTTATTTAAGTACAGCATCCTGGTGCACTGCTGATTACACAAACCCTAATTAAATTCATTAGAGGTCTCCTCCTGAATTGTTGCTCATTGTTAATTTTAATTAACTGCTGCTTTGTGAAAAGAGTGAGCTCCTAATCCCAGCTCTGGGGTAGATTACTCAGGCACAGAGGGAATTTAATAGCCATCCCATGTGCCAAACAAGTCATCTGATTAAAATCAACAGCTTTCTAAGGATAACATTTAGAAGGAGAAAACTTAATTTTGGTGAAAATAAGCGGTGACTGCATCCTAGCGCTATTGTTCTGCATGCAGTTAATTGGCAGTTCCACTTTGATGATTTATTGCTTCATTAATTATCTCAACTCAGCCAGAGATAATGAGAGACTAAGTAATCCACTGACTCGCACAAAAGGAAAAGTTGTTGTTTGTTAGTTTGGTGAAAATGGGTCAAACTCAGAGAGGAAGCGCAACAGGCCTAAGGGAGAGAGAGAACAATGCCTTCAGCTATTTTGAGAGATTAAAGTAAATGGTGTAATGCAGATTTTACAGTTGTAAAAACTTAACTGATTTCAGTCAGCCAGTTCATGGGTAAACAGTTCATCGCGGCATTGCAGAGTTAACAGACAAATACAACAATAGTTTGGTATTTAGGCTTGGACACTGACACCCTGTGGCCCACTTAGCTCGAGGAGAAGAGAGCACAGAGAGTCAGGATACCAGTGGGTGAAATTCAGTGCCCACTGGTGGATGTTAACTAGCAGCAGGTAAGAGTATTGTTGCAGCAGGTAATGTTACTCACATCAGCAGGAGGTTATTCTGCACAGCAGCAGGCAGAGAGATATTTTTTTGCAGCAGAAGCAGAGCAGGAGAGCAGCTTAAATAACCCACCTTACAGAGGGCTGGGGCCGTGGCTGAAATGCAGGGGATTGTAGATGAGAATGAGGGCATGTCTTGAGTAGCCTGCCTGAAGGTTATGCCCCATATAAACAATAATTTACAAGTGTAATTGGAGTAAAGGCTTGTTTGTCCCCATTAAAGATTTATTTTGTTATGCTGTTGTTATGTATTCTACCGTATGTTTTTGGTGTTTTACTAACTGATGGTTTCTTTCCCATCTGTAAGAAGGCTTTCTGTCACTTCAGTACCTAGTTAGGACCTTTCCTCAGTAGAAACCAGCTATTCAAATCATTACGTGTAATGAAACACACAAATGAAATGTGACTAGTGTGGAGGCAGCACGGTGTCAGCGATTTCCATTGTGAACTGGTAAAGCCAGGCAGCAGCAGCTTGATAGCTTTCATCGCTAATGTTGGCTTGCTGATGGTGAAAAATGCAGTGCTTCTGTGCTCCAAAAACTTCAAAACAAAATTTTAATCCGACACCCTTTCCCACAGAGAAGTCGGTATTCAACATCTATTCCGGCAATTTCTCGCAGTAAAACATGATCGGAAGTGAATGTAATACATGAAGTTTATTAAAACCTTCAGTTGAGATTGCAGGGTACAGTGGGATTTTCTTTGCTTTATAGGAACCGCTTGATCTTTCCTTGAAATGTAGCCCTACTAAGTACATGAAATTAAACAGTCCCCGGCAGCCATTTTTCCTAGGAATGCTACCTAAAAGTGTCCTCGCAAATGAGACAAAGCTGTTACTTCTTACACCCTTGACTGCACAAGATTTTCCAATTGCGGCAATAAAGTAGCCGAACTAAACAGATAATTTATGAAACTGAAATACAATCACGGTGACACTATGTTATATATTTAAGGATATGCATCTATATCGATCACCATTGTCTATGGGCAAATTCAGATGTCCGTGAAAAACTACTACCACTTGATACTTCTAGGACGACTTGTACTAATACTTCCACTAGGCAGTACAACTACCACCATTGTTACTACTATTGATATTACTAATAGTAGTAAACAACAACAATGTACTTTTTTACATCGCAGCGAGTTTTTAAGTTAGGTTTCCCCGTTTACAGTTCTCAACTCTTTCCCTAATTGTTGCTTTTCGAGACCAAGGGGCAAACAGGCCTGAATTTGGACGGGGGCCCATTGTGGGGGAGGTTACACTGTCAGCTCCTCGTCCTTTTCCCAAACAATAGAGGGAGCATGACGAGCGAGTAAGTTCAAGCCGGTGCAAGCACAAGTTAACTTTCCGTATTGGAGCGCTGTAGAGCAGTGCGTGGAGGAAGTTTTCTCATGGCCTTCGCCCGGTCCTACACTTTTTAGAAGGAATTTGAAACGTTCCTGCGCTGCGAAATGTTGGAAACTACGATGCACTGTTGCAGTTCGCACTTTTATTCTTGAATTACTTTCTTCTCCTGTGTGTAGATGGATGTATTTCATGCCTCCGTTCGGAGCTGTGAAACAAAGTAGGTTTGGTAAGCAAACTGGCTGGCTATTTGGATACCGAGAACAAAGGGAAATGTGCCTGGTAAGTGAAACAACAATGCTCCGGCTAAACTTTTTGTTGCTGCATTCTGCACGATATGCGGGATGCATTTCAGCAACTGAGTTTCACTTGTTATTAAATAAATGAGCTGACATCTAGCGAGCATTTTAATGTCTCAATCTATTTAGTATAGCTGTTTTCACTGCTATGCGTGACAACAAATTTCGCTTGTCCGCGGAATTGTCTATTCGTGAAGTGCGGATATAGTTTCAATGGACTTCATAAAGAAATGAAACGTCAGTGGCTCTTATTGCTGGAATTGTTGCGTAAAACCACAGATGAAGAGAGTATGTTGGCTCTGTTGTTAATGCATGTATGCATAAATGTTCATTGTGTGGTTTTGACAGGTTTTTTTTAAATTATTTTTTTAATGAACAATCATGCAAAGCACGAGGGAGTTATATTCAGATATGAGAGTGTATTCTGCAACTTCTGAAGGAAATCTTGTAACTTGCTTGCGCTGATGTTTTTTTTTTTTTCGCCAGCAGGGCACCGTTACATAATGTTCCAGTGGGTTATATCCTTCTCATCATACAATGGATTCATTGTTAGGGTGACACAATCCCGAATAACAAGGACGAATTCGCTTTTTCTAAACTCCCAAATGATGCAAAGTACAATGTTAGGGCTTCCGTGTGCAAAAAAAGCTGTCCAGACAGAGCGACAATCGTGAGTGTAGGTAAACATTGCTGTTGATTCAGCACTAGATTGAACCGCAGCACGGCCACGTTCAACGAGAGCTGCTTTGTACGTACGTAAGAGCTGTTTTGGTCGTTGGTTTTCTTTTTCAATCCTTCTGCGTACCTTTTGATAATAATTCATTAGCTTACCGTAAAATATCTTTGCTGACATTTGTGATCATGGGGAGATTCCCGAAGTGTGAGAGATTTAGAATTACCGGTCTCCGATTAAGCAGTTTTCTCTCCTTTATTCAACCCATAATGGATTATGTTTTCTCATAGTCAGGATAGAACCTGCTAGTAAATCAGCGCTCTTGCTCCGTGACGCTCCATGAATCTTGGTCATGATCTTGGTTTCGATTTAAACTACTTTACATTCCGCAGTTACCCCTGACCACCTTTTGAGATCACGGGACATCCTCTCTTGCGTCACCCATCTGGCAACCACACTGTAGGCTGTCCAGATGGAGTGTACGTAATCCTCTGATAGATTTTCCCACGAGCCATTGACCCTTGTATCACTTCAAGCCACACCATGCGTTACAACAATGGCTAATACCCTCCCCAAAAGGAAGTCCCTCACTGGTTAGTAACCTGCATGTACAGAGTCGTACCAAGCGTTCACCATCAGGTCTGGAAGCGTTTGGACTGAAATTTTGAAGGACTGTAATTCTGCCACTCTGCACATCTGTGTGGAAGTAAATTCCCTCAAATTAAAAATACAGATTGTTTGCTGCAATTGAGGATATGTTCCTGGCAGGATGGCCTAGTGGTTGGTTTGTTGCCTGGGTACTGTACTGTACAGTTACTGTTGCTGGTTCAAACACCCAGTGGCGCATGGGACTCTGTCTTTCCTCTGGAAAGATGAAGTTTAGCAAGGCCCCTAACCTCTGATTGCTAGGAGGCTTTACCCCTGTTTCTATCCATCCCTCCTCAATCGGTGCTGTTCTGTCTGCCATTTTTCCCCAGGGCATCCTTGAAAACGAGAAATGTTTTCTCAGTGGAACTTTTCTGGTGAAATAGAGGCTAAAAAAAGTTTGTAAATAGTTAGCCGTGTAAGAATTTCAGCCCTTTGAAATGACGTCATGACATGTGAGATCTTCTGTGTTGGTAACCCCAGCCATTGGAACAGGTGTAATACTAACATTCCATTATTCACAATTGCAAATTATCCTAGACTTTGAATTGGGTGGTCCAGGGGAAATAGTCGCTCAAAACCACTGTACTGATTATTGATGCCTGGGTTCAGTTCTGCCCATCTGTGTGGAGTCCTGGGACCTGTTTCATTAAGCAGGTTTATTCAGATAGCTGGATAGATGAGCTGAGTCAAACTAGAGATGCACTAATGCCATAACTCACTGATATTGGATATCGTCTGATATTGACTCGAATAAGGCAATCTGGTATCGGATACCGTCATTTTCATTAATAAGACTTCCGTACATTTATATCTATGTATTTACTTGTTCTGTTTACTTGATTTTGTTTTACAAAATTAGGACAACAATGCATCATCGGTCAAGCCTGATATTGCCGTGCTCATGAAAGATAATTTCAGT
The DNA here is from genome assembly GCA_029692085.1 of Gymnothorax javanicus. Taxonomy (NCBI): domain Eukaryota; kingdom Metazoa; phylum Chordata; class Actinopteri; order Anguilliformes; family Muraenidae; genus Gymnothorax; species Gymnothorax javanicus. The sequence goes on from CM056211.1 coordinate 19,202,494, forward strand.
CTCCTCCATACAGTGTGGCTTAAAGCTTATTAATTAATTAAACACACTGGTTACAGACTGGCACTTTGCATCAGCCAAAATCCAAAGCCCAGGTATCCTTATTGGAATCGGGGTTGAAAAAGTTGGATCGATGAATCCCGACAGTCAAACCCAGAAAAGCTATTCCTACTTCAGTTTGTGCTCCATACCGTGCGGTTATCCAGCTAAGCGTGTTATAATCCTGGTTTGTGAAAACATGGCCCTCATCACTGTTCAATCATACAGTAGCCTGGACTTTGAACTGGGAATTTTTAAATTTAAATGGCCATCAATTTTTACCATTTGTAATGTAGGCAACTGATGGAAAATTCCACCATCAAAGTGCATGCCTGAGGATTTAGACTATTAAAAAAAAGGAGAGAAGTGTTCATATTTTAAGACCTTTGAGTTATCACTGAGGGTTTCAGGCTTCTGCAGGCTGCCGACAATGATTCTGTCCTCTCTATTGACTGGTGAACATATTTCCACCTCCAGACGACGAGGAGCATGAAAAATTGGGGCCATAAAGACTTGCACCTGGCTGTGGTCTGACGGTGTTAATCAGGCCATTCGGTTCTCCACTGTCCACTGAGAAAACATCCACTGGGCACTTGCAGGGCTAGATCCAATCCATGCTTATTCTCAATTCTCCAGTGAGTGTAGGGTTATTGTACCTGCACAAAACCTATCTTTAAGGATCCATCGTTGAGCTTTTTGGGGGGCGGCATCTGTGCCAAGGGTGTGTTTACTTTACCTTCAGAAGTGGAGTCCTGTGTTATTATGCGAGTATTTGGTGGCTTAAGTGCTGTGCCAATAACTGCTTCCTGATCCTGTAGCATAGAAGACATAAGCATAACGGCATTTAAGCATGAATTTGATAAAGCCTAACTCTCAAAACCCAATTTGCTTCTTCAGTTAAATGTTTTGCTATGATACTTTGGCTACCAGCTTTTCAGATTCAATCACATAATCATTTGAACATTTACCTCGTTAATCTCCATAAACACTTTTATTTGCATAGGATTTTATTAGCATGAATGTAGATGGTCTTGGTTTTCGATGCCAGTTGACGAAAAGCAGTTGTAAAATGTCTGCAAGGTTTAGCCTAATGCAGTAGATTAGACCGTTGGCTAGTTTATGTGTAAAAAAACGAGTACAATGGATGTATGCAAAATATTGATCTTCTGTGAGGAAGTGCTGTTTCACGCCAATCATGATGGGTTGTACTTTTCTGAAAACATGGTATTACTGGCCTAATAAAATGGTTAAAACATGTTCAGTGTGTGTGTGTGTGTGTTTGTGTCTCTGTGTGTGTATGCGTGTGTATGTCTGTGTATTTTTTTCCTTAAATCTGACAGATAATTTCAGTTTGGTACAGCCATATACACAGGAGAATAGTGTTGTTGTAAAGCAGTCTTGCCGTTGGGAGCAAGTTGGCCTGATTTCTGTTGAGGAATTCTTTATTCCTGCATATGATAACATGCTTCCGGCCACAGTTCCAGTTTGTGAAAATGATTCGTAGCAAACCCGTCAAAATATGCAAGAGACCCTGACACGGCGTTGCATAACAATTCCTGTGCTTAGGTTTAATCGGAAATATCATGCATGTGAAATTTTATTTAGAGCGTGTAAATCCATTGGGGAGTTGAAATTAATTGGGTCTTGATAATTAACCTTTGCATCTGCAATGTCTTTATTATGCATAGGGGTGCATATTTGGATATTTGGATAATTTTAAGGAACTGATATCTTTATGTGGCTCATTCCTTAGAGGTGTAAATGTCCTCACACTGAAATGCATTCTGTCTGCTTTAAATTGAGGCTATTTACATTTTGAGGAGTCTTATTGATGTTATCGCCTTCAGCAATTGCGTCACTGCCCAGATACTTACGGACCTCACTGATCACCCCTGGTGCATATTGCCTGCTACCTCTGATGCTTTTGGTTTAATGCGGGCAAAAACAATAGAAGAAAACAGCCTGCAGATGAATACATCTTGGGGACGAAGGGTTAGGGATCGTTAAGGTGAGGAAAAGAAAGCTATCACTTTAATTGAGCTTTACATATTCTAGTAGGTTCTGCTCACCGCGGCGACAGCCAATCGGGTGCCTGGCATCCAGCCATTGGTTCGGTTTCCGTGGAAGCCAGCGTCTCTTGGAGGGAGGACGCTCCGAGCCGCTGCTCCGCTCGTCTCATTCAGCTCCCGCGGTCCGATGAGCGCTGCGCTTCCTGGGCTGCTGCCGTCTCCGGAATAATCCGTGCGGGAATCTCGACTGCCTGCAGCGTCCCTGCTGCTGCGCTGTATCAAGAGCTGTCAGGTGCAGGAGAGCAAGAGAGGGAGTGAAAGAGAGGGGAAAGAGAAGGAGGAGGGGAGAGGGAGGACAGCGGTCGAGCGATCGACTGATTTGATAACTCGCCTGCGATGGAGAGCAGAGGGAACTGCTGCGTGTTGGATCAAACTTAAAGGAAGCAGGGAGGTGGCCCCGCACGTGTCCGATCACGGCAGTGGTGATCATCCCATCCGTATGGAAGCAGAGAAGAAGAGTGAGCTAAGAGTGACAGAAATGAGTGGAGTTAGATGGAGGACATGTGCAAATAAAGTGAATTCACTCTGAAGCTGAGCTAAAAAAATAAAAGTTAAGAGGAACTGAGTGCTTTGTGGCTACTTTTCTGTTTTTCCCTCCAACTCTCCTGTTCCGTTTGCTGTTCCTTCCGGAAACCTCTTCTCTGTATGACTCTCCGCTGGTAGCTGGCGACTGGACTCATGGTGGACGCCAAGGGACGGAACATGAAATGTCTGACATTCTTCTTAATGCTTCCAGAGTCAGTGAGGATCAGGTCGAATAAAGGTGCCAAGAAGGGAAGCCCCACCAACTCCAAGCTGCCGCCGGTCTGCTACGAGATCATCACCCTGAAAACCAAGAAGAAGAAGAAGATGGCTGCGGAGGTCTTCCCCACCAAGAAGCCAGCCGGGTCGGGCTCGGCGACGGCGTCCAGCACGGCATCCACGTCTGTAACCACGGTTCAGCAGTACCAGCAGCAGAACCTCACCAACAACAACACCATCCAGGGCTGTAACTGGCAGGGTCTTTACCCCACCATCCGGGAGAGGTAGGTCTCAGAGGGGACCCCTGAATTATTGGGGAGCGGGGGGTGGTGTTCGGTAGATGCCAGCAATCGGCAGTGAATTTCTAAAGAGTTCCCTCTCTTCTTAGAGTGCAGGAGAGTTTGGACAGTAATGCTGAGAGAAAAGAGATGTGATTATTGTGTAGTTCCATGACATGGATGTAAACACCTGCAAGTTTGCCGTGTACAGTGCCTACTTAAACCGATTTTAGTATTTGCAAACTCAGTATGCTCTGGTACCGAGCCAAAAAGCAAGCTTTTTCTTACTGTACAAGTAATTATGGACTACACTGAGTTTATAGTTTGTATTTATACTCTCTATACACTGTATTTATGTAGTTGACTGGGGGAGCGGGGTGTAGGGGTTAGCCCCCTTATTTTCAGGTGATTGAGCTGCACATGAAGGCTGTCTGCAAAGTTTCTGTTTATTTTCTGTGTATCGTGGCGCTGGTGTGTAGTTATTATTAAGATAATGCCATGTTTGGGGTTTTTTCGATAGTGCTGTCTGTAGAGCACTGTCCACACGCTTATTATGAGTCGCGATGCTGGTGTTTTCACTACCGCCACTTGGTACTTTGTCGCATGTGCCTCTCTCTTACGGCTCACTCTTCACGTCTCCGTGCACTTTCCTGCCCCACTAAAGCTGGAAAAGATCTAAAATGAGATCTAAAAGCATATCTGAGGTTTGGTCCGTGCCCATTCGCTGTGCATATCTGCAGAAGGAAGTAAAACTGACTGTGCCCTTTCGAGGAGTGGAAAACGTGCGCTCATTCCAGCGTGGTCACCGTTTTCAAGGGCATGCAGAATTTGTACAGCTCTGCAGCCTGGCTAATGCTAACACACCTGCTTCGCTCTGCGATACCGGGACACCCAGGGAGTTGGGGTCCTCATGACTCCATTTGTGGTTGTTTTGGAGGGGGGGTGGACGTGTGGGAGCTAGATGCGACAGCCCTTTCCAGCATTATTGGCAGTGGATGGGGTAGATGAGGGGGGGTTCTCATGTCCGCTTCGTGTCGTGTGTCAAAGCCTCTGACGGTTGATATTCATGGGGTGTGTTTCCGCGGACTGAGAGTATCTGTTAGGCTAATGCTCAGCCCCTCTCCTGTCGCCACACCATCCAGCAAAAGCAAATGTGCTCACTCAGTCAAGGCTTTCGATGCATTTACTAATTGTTTATCAACCTTTAATTACAGGTTGATGAGCACACAAGCTACTTATTTTAATGCCTCTGGGTTTTTTTTTTTATACTGAATGATGACCCCCACCCCCACCCCCCCCCAGTTGTTTAAAATTAACCCCTTTGCGCAGATATAGATGCCGCCGTCCGTAAATTCCGAAAAATAATTTTGTAATTGAATTTCCAAATGTCTTGCTTCACTGGAATAATTTTCCAGAGTCTCTTTGACACAAATATTATAAAGCCTAAATAGGCTCATGCATGACAGGAAAAAAATTGGCATTATTTGTATTGTGCACAAAGGGGTCAAACTCACTTGTGAAGCACGCTGTCATTTTATGGTTTATTGAACTGTTCAACAAAATGGTTTACTGCAGCATTGCAGGATAGAGATCGTGATTTAGTAGCTTTAACATAAGTGACCAATTCTCTGTACATGTGAGCTCTTTGCGCTAAAACTATTTCGCGCGCTGGTTTAGCTGAACTGTTGTTAAAAAGTAAAAGGTGAATTGATGCTCATGGCTGGGTTTCACAAGGACAGTTTTGATTTCAGTCACTGAGCCAGTGTTGTCCGGTCAAAGAGATAAGACAGATCTGATCAGTATCTATTAATCAGCTGGCTGACAAAACGGTGTGTGTGCAACTCCGATCTGCGGCAGGGTTACCAGCAGTACTGGCATCGAATCAACTCATGCCAGCATTAACCCTTTGATTTTTGGAATGTTTAAAGTGTTCCAGAACCCAATATTCCTTCTAGTTACCAGTAGGGATTGGACATCATCGTTATAATGTTGTTAGTAACATTCCATTGACATGTTGTGATTTCATGCTGTATTAATATTGAGGTTAAACTGTAATACCGGACAAAAGGACCGGTGCACTGTATTATTGTTGCAAGTCTAATTTACCCTTTGCTCTAAATGCTATTTGATCGCTGCTTCCTAATCAAGCTCAGCAGAAAGCAAAGATTATGATGTGTTTTTCTGGAAAAGGGGTCCTGGTGTGAGAATGGTTGGTGGGAGATTGAGATTGTGAAAAGTTAAAGCTGCCAGCAGAAGCCTTGCGGCTTGCGTAAATGCTGTGGCAGAGGGATTTCTTCCTTTTAATGATCAGTTGAAAGGGAGTGCGCTCGACACCGGCGCAACCGGCAGCCTTTGATGCCGCAAGCTCTCGTCTCTCGCCGTCAAAATCCCCCATATGAGCGAGCGGTGCGCTTTCCCTGAAAAGCTTGCTCCATTTACCGCTGGCTCAAAGAGGACGCCTGCTCCTCGTGCTGCTTTCGCCAAAAGCTAATCCTGCCTTTCAAATAGCGAAGTAAATGAAGAATGAAAATGTTTTTTTTTTTTTTTAAACCACCAAAATGAGAAACTAGTCCCCTTGACTCTTGACACTCGATGTCTTCATTGCTATTTGCAATTCATCGAAAAGCGCATGAATGTTTCTTTCTTTTCCTACTACTTCTCCCGGTGTCTCTCAAGCGCTGTGTCTGTGCACTGCTCTTTTTCTTTTCTTTTATTTATTTATTTTTTTATGTTTTTGCAGGAATTCCGTGATGTTTAACAATGAGCTGATGGCAGATGTTCACTTCATCGTTGGCCCACCTGGGGGAACTCAGCGTTTACCAGGACACAGAGTGAGCATTGACAACACCCCCCTCTGCCTCCCCCACCCCCACCCCCACCTCACCCTCCGCTCCTCCTGATTTCCCCCCCCTCCTTCTCAGGCAGTCGTTTGTCCCGGATACCTCCCACGGTTAGTGCCTGCCCACAAAACACCGGAATGAAAGAACCAACGGGGTGGGGGGGTGGAGGGCAAAGTGTGAATGAGCAGGCGCTCGTGAATGAGAGGCACGACGCGAGCATCATCATCATCATCATCATCATCATCATCATCATAATACAAATTATTTGCCTCATTACCGGTGGTAATGAAAGTCGGTTCCTTTTTGTTGTGCCGTTCGGCTTTCAGAATGCGCCTCTCTCGGCACTCGCGCTCAATAATTCATGTAAATGAGGTTAGGGGATGAAAGAAATGAATTGAAATTGAAATGAATGTAAAACAGCTGACACTGCTTGTAATTTCTTCTGACTTCTTCCTCAATTCCTAATTAGATTCGTGCTCCCCCACCCCCACCACCCAATACCACCCTCCTCCTTCCAACTGCCACTACAGTTTGAGATGTTTTTTACCTCCGCCAATGAAGTTGGGGCGGAGATTATGTTTTTGCCCCTGTTTGTTTGTTTGTTTGTCTGTCTGTTTGTGAACAACATAACTCAAAAAGTAATGCACGGATTTCTCTGAAATTTTGTGGGTGGATTGCTATTGCATCAAGGATAGACCCTATTGATTTTCACCATGATCAGTGAAACAATATGGCTGCCGTTGATTGAAAGATTGAAATCATATGACACGCAATAACTCAACTTTGGTCCCACTCATGAAGATTTGGATTGTGCTGCCTTGGCGGAGGTTTGCACTCTACGAGTGCCTCTAGTTCTTTTTTGGTTTTTGGGCTTTTTAAAATTTGCTTCATAATTTTGCCCTTCAAAGCAGTATTCTATTCATGTTACAAGATATAAGCCCAGTTCAGGATTAGTATTTTCGGGCAGTGACTCAAACTATGTCACTTGATGGCCTCTGAAGTGATGTTAGTTGAATTTGGTATCATTTTAGAAAACTTGATCTTGTTTATGTACATGGTATTTCCCTTGATCAGTGGAAAACTGTAATTTTTCACCTAGCATGTCAAAGCTTGGGGCAGAGCTGGGTGAAATTCTGCCCACTTCCACATTACAAGCCAAATGATATAATGGTGGATAGCCTAACTGCTGACTAACATGTTTTCAATTATTTTAAGGCTATGGTTTGTATATCTGAGTGTTGGTTGGAGTCTCTTTCGGTCAATCTCCCCAGCAAACGAAGTTATGTTGTCATGGTACACCTTAGAAGAGCTAATAGCCACGTTCTTCAAAAAATAATCATGTAATTATTCGATAATCCATTTCATGGACAGCGTGAAAGTATATGGATTGAAGAGTTATAATGGAGCTTGTTAATATGCAAAACTTAATCAGTTGAATTCCTCAGCTATGTCACATTCAAAGCCTTTCCAATTACAGATATGATATTTTAAATGTTGGACTTAAAGGCATTTCCATTTCCTGTGAAAAATATCTAAATCTGCCAACTCCACATTGCCTGAATATTACATCACTCTCTCTTTTATTTGAAGGACAAGGAACTTCATAAAAAGCAGTATGAATGAATTCAATTCACTGACCATGACCTTGTGGTTTTTTAGACTATTATCTGTTTTATCTTTTAGCATAGAGTGAGCTTCTTTATGCCTTGCAAAGTTTTTTGCTGTCGGTTTATGTGCAACTAGTAAGAGCCCTCGCATTTAACAAACTCTGTTTCTTCAGGTAACACTTCTTAAACACAATTTAAAAATACTAATGTTAGGCAATGTTTCCTAGCAGAATATTGTGTTTCTCCAAATCCACAATCAAATCCGGGATGTTCTGGTATCCAGCTTGACAAATGTTCCTACATGTGCTGCCCACGTGACTTGCTATATAGGAATGGATCTCTCACTCAAATCATGGACCCAGTTTCACAAAGCAGGATTAACTGACTTGGCTTGATGAAGGTATGTAGTAAATCCTGGAACTGGTCGTCTTTGTCGGTCCATATTCTGGAATCGGAATCGTTCCAGGTTTTCCTCCAGCAGTTAAACAGCAAACCTCGTAATCCCCTTCACGAGTTCAGGCCCGCAGATCTTTTTGCGCATTTAAAATCTGTTATTAGTGTAATTAGAAGATCAAAAACACTGTTATCTTATAGTGCCCTTTACAGATGAGACTTCCTGATTTGCATTTGCACTTTTGTAATGCCTATAAATTTCTCGTACCTTTCTTTGAATTGTGGTCTGCTTTAAGGGGTCTTCAGGATAAAGTGTAGAAATAACCATAATAATGTAAAAATTAAGAAATAAACATACTCAACATGATTTTAACCTCATAAAATGTAGTATTTTGATAAAAATTTACATGGTTGCCATGGAAACGGCACTTTAATGACAAAATCTGAAAATATTTTGTGGCACTGATATTTCAATAACCCAATGGTCAGATTTTACTCAAATTAGTCTCATATGATAGGTTTAAGATAGTTGTATGAAATGACATAGGATTTTTTTGTTTGGAACATTTATGAATATTTAATGAGCTCTGTGATGTAACCATAACGAAAATTGCTATCATCAGCTTGCTTCATTTTCAAAATTGTCCCCCTAGGGATGCACTTATCTAGAAAATCCTTTGTCATTTCATAGATCTCCAACAGATACAACTGCAGTCCAAATTTCAAGTCAAGCAGATGAATATTAATGATTTTATGAATGCCACAAGGTTGAAAATCAGTCAAAATTGTGATTTTCGATAATTTGCATTTCAAGTCACAAGTAACTATTGAGGCAGAGGAAAAACATAGATTCTTGGTGATTACTGGCATCTCACTGCATTCCCTTATTTACTTTATTTATTTTATGTGAAAATCAAAAATATTGAAATTTTCAAAAAAAAAAAAAAAAAAAATTTTTACCCTGAAGACCCCTTTAAGGGACACAACTCCAGATCATTTATTTTCTAATTAATTGGCCGTGTGCAGATAAATCCAAAGTGCCATGTCTTGTGAGTATTGGCCCTGGTTTTATCTCTGTACTGCATATTTGACTCTGCTTGTCTTAAGAGATTTATTGCTTATAGTCGACCAGTACCGTAAATCTCATGATTGGGATGTGTGTCCTATAATCACCGTATGGATATTTTTTTAGTGGTGAAAGCTGTCCGGTGTCAAATCTCAGGGATGGCCAGTATGTGGTATCGAGCATCGTGTGTGCGTGTGTGTGTGTGTGTGTGTTTGTGCGCGTATATGCGTGTGCACGCGCCTGTGTTTGTCTGTTTGTGTGTGTGTGCACACGCTTGTGTCTTTGTGTGTGTGTGTGTGCATGCATGTGTCTTTAAGTGTGTGTGTGTATGTGTGTGTCTGTGTGTGTGCTCGTGCAGGTATGCGTCTTCGTGTGTGTGCGCGTGTGTGTGCATTCGTGGGTATGTGTCTGGGTGTGCGTGTGTGTGCATGGTTGTGAGCGACAAGTCCATTTACTGGAACATTGTGAATTCCCAGCCAGTGCAGCCAGCTCTCCTCTCCCACAGAACTCTGGTCTTTGTTGTGAATTCTGCTCAGTTCTTCCACTCTTTTTTTGAGTCTCTCTCCGAATCACCCTTTCTCTTTTCAAACTCTCTTTTCAGCTACGCTGAGCAGTCACTGACCCGCCGTGTTATGGAGCTTTTACATTTTAACAATACCTCGGTGTGTTGTGAGAGAAGATATGAGTGTAATGGCTGCATCACAATGTTGTGCTGTGCATTTGCCCTTGTAAAATGTTCTCTGAATTTTAGAGCTGTTTAGCAGTTGGAAAAAAGCAATGCTTTTAGAATTGTTCCGCGGTGAGTCACGGTATTGTTATGACTAAAGGTAACCTTCATGACATTGAGACAAAATAGGAGACTTTGCAGCCTTTGTGTTTACCATCAAGTGAATTTCTGACTTCTTTGTGTTAAATGGTTGAACACATTTTAGAAATTGCTTTTCTAATACTGTATTTTTAGCCATTGCTAAGCACTGTAAACCCCACTCCCTGTCCAGCTCCACTGTTATAATCTGAAGAGAAAGTGTATGTCTGTGTGCTTGTGAATCTGTGGATGTCTTGGGGCGCGCATGCATTTGTTTGTGTGTGTGTGTGTGTGTGTGTGTGTCGTGTGTGTGTGTGTGAGAGCACCCTTCCATTGGAAACAGGATTTTGCATGCCCTGTTTACCCTTGGGAACAATGCACGGCATTAATTAAGGAGACTGTTTGTGTGTGCATAACGTATTCAGGTGGATTACACAGGGAGAGAGAATTACTTAAGTTATTTGTGAGAAAGAAGTGGCATCTTGCTGATATTGGTATAGACATCTCCTAAATTACATTTAGCTTTGTAATTTCTAAGATGGTGATTGTAATAACTGATTTATATCATTATTGGTAGTTATGCAGTTTTGGTATAAATAGATATTGTGCTCACTATGCTTCTTGTGAAGAACAGTTTGCTGAAGTATACTATTCTATACTGGAAGTATAAATGAAGTGTATATCAATTATGCTCAGTTTACTGTGGGCTGTAAATGGGGCTGTTAGTTTACGACGTGCTCTGTACTTTTGTTGTTCCGCCATTGTGCCTGGTCTTTCATGGGCAGCACGCCTGAGCCATTCTTCTGCTGAAAGAGACAAAATAAATGATTTTTGGGTGAAAGGTTGTGGACCACAGCCAGGAACAGCAGGAAATGAGCTGTCCAATCAGGATGAGTTAGGCAGGCAAAAAGGAAAACAATGAGCTGCGTTCCTATTCGTTCTTCCAAGGCACATGGTTTGCACCCGATTGGATGAGCTGGCCTGGCTTGAAGGACGAAGTTTAGGGAACTATATTTGTGACATGCACATTTCAATTTCAAATTTGAAGAGGGGTAACTGCCCTGTTAGTATTCAGCTAGGAGCTAAGAACTTCAGTAGACATCCAGCTGTTGGCTATAACTGGATTGTTTGTCAACACATTCAAACTGTTATAAGACTGTTTTGAGATCTAGGTCTATGTATTGTATATTTGTGATAAAAAACTTTAAATAAATCTTAGTTTCACTTTTGTAATGTCGTAGGGATGGTCTCGCCAGTTCTGTAACATTTATAACGTTCGTTTTGGTGACCTCTTTAAGTGTATACGGGGATGGTTTTGAGTACTTCCAGATTTGTGGCCTGCATGTAGCCAACTTGTGTAACTAGAGGCACTCATAGAGCGCAAACCTCCGCCAAGGCAGCACAGTCCAAATCTTCATGAGTGGGAGCAAAGTTCAGTTATTGCGTGTTATACGATTTCAAGATGGCAGCCGTGGCGGCCATATTGTTTCACTGATCGCGGTGAAAATCGGGGTCCTTCCTTGATGTAATAGCAATGCACCCACAAAATTTCAGACAAATCCATGCATTACTTTTTGAGTTATGCTGTTCACAAACAGACAGACAGACAAACGGGGCGAAAACATAACCTCGGCCCCAACTTTATTGGCGGAGGTAATTACAGGAATGTCTTTTATTTGTTCTTAACTAGAAATTCTTGTGCACGGAGGGTCTTCCTCTAATTCCACGCTGGTGATCTAGTCTGTCTTCTCTTATCTTGGGGAATTTCTGAATCTTTTTTCCATTTTTCTCCCGTTTCATTCCGCCTGTCCCTTTCCGAAGTACGTCCTGGCCGTCGGAAGTTCCGTTTTCCACGCCATGTTCTACGGCGAGTTGGCGGAGGACAAGGACGAAATTCGGATCCCTGACGTTGAGCCGGCCTCGTTCCTGGCCATGCTGAGGTAAGCAGAAGTTTGGAGATCTCCATGGTATGCTTGGGGCAATGTCATGAGTCCAGCAGGTTCACATGAAACTTTACATCTCACCTACCATGTCCATAACATTCAACCAGGTCATCTGCAGGCAGATCGCCCCTTACCTATGATTGTCACAAGCCCCTATCAGGAGAAAGCTCTGGGTCTAAAAGCCCGTGCGCTCTCCAGTATTCAGTCCCCGCCATCTTGATTTGTCAGCATGCTTCTCCGGCCAAGAGTTAGAACTAATCGGTGTAATCATTCGGAAAGGTTCACTGGGTGGAAGAAACGCTTAACAGGACTTTATACTTTCTCGCTCTAGGACTTAACACCTCTAGTCTCGACAGGAGGGATTTAAACACGGTATGTCTGCAGTTTCTTATAATCGACAGCAAATTTAGACAGCAGGGACATTGCTTGTGAACTCCTCGGCCAGCCGGCGACATGAAATAACGGTATAAAATTGCTGAATCATGTCTAAAGCCTATAGATCTTGCAGCCCTGGTGGGTGGACGATTGACACCCCTGCAGTACTCTAATCTACGTGAAAGAGGCTTTGTCTTGCTTTTATTGCCTGGGAGAGAGTTCTACAGGATAACTTCAGCCTTGTATTAGGGCCCCACCAGCCTGAAAGTGGCTTTTCTGAATCGTTCAATGCTTGGTTGATCTGAGCAGTCAATTCTCTGCTTTCTTCTCTGTTTTATGTTTTGCTTTTGTTCTGATGGGTTTCTTTTTTTATTATTTTAAAGGGAAAATCCTATATTGAAGCAATAGGAAGCTCATTTAGCTGATAAAGACGTTATTAATTAGTTCACTTTGTGTGGCTAGCTAAAGCAGAAATATTGGCAGTGAAATGCGCATTTCCGTAGATGTAATGACATACACCTCTGTTGTTTCTTAATTACAGAGAGATGTGTAATTTATTGTGCACACAGTTGGGTAACTTCGGGTTAATCTAATTCAGAAAAGGCTTGGAGAGCAACGCTGTCCGCCCTAGTCAGACTAAAATGGTTTTGCTAAAAGCATATGGAAGCCTATTCAGCCCTTGTAGTCCAGTAAAGCAGGTAATTAGAAGAAGTGCAACGTGGTTTTGGTTTATCTCTGCTACTGGTATCACTAGAGCACTGGTTTAAGAGTTCCTTTTATAGCGTAAAGTTCATTTTGCAGCATAATTTACCTGGAAGGAGGAAAGAAAAAGCAATAGACCCTGCAGTGCTAAGCATCTGGATCGCTAGCTTTGCTTGCAGATCTGTAGTCGAACTCGCTCAAACATGAAAAGTTGTCTGTTTTGGATTCACCTGAAGCTTTTGCGTTTGGATATTTGCTGCATTACCTGAACATACTAGATGAGGGTTTAAGGTTTCTTTTTTGTGTCCAGCAGGTAAATATTTTACTGCAAATCATTTAGTACAGCCGAGGGAAAATGGAGCCAACATTAGTTTTCACAAAATAGTTGTATAAGGTTAAGGAACTAGGTTTACAAGTACTCAAGTTTGTTTCCTGTGGACCATTGTAAATACGAGCTGGGCATTTAACCGGAGATGCCTCTGGGAATAACTAGCCGTATAAAAGGACTTTCATATCAACAAATGATAGCCGTTTCAATTTGCTTAGAGTATGGGCATTAGCCACACGCCAAAGATTTATGTATCTAATAGGAAAACAAAAATGGACAAAGATAATGGCTCCGGCTTGACGTTACCGCTGAGATGTAATTTATTTTGTGGAAACGAAGACAAAAATGGATTGGGATAACAGCATCAGCTAAATGCTTAAAACTTAATGCATTTAATCGAAGATTGAAAATCAGAAATTGATGGGAGTAGCAGCTATGACTAAGTGACGAGTCTTTCTAACACCTGGGATGCATCAGAAACGTCTCAGACAGGCATCCTTTTTAGTTACGCGGAGAATCTGAATGTAACTTGAGACTTGCTGGAGAAAATCCAATGTCTCATGAAATCATGAGATCGACGGAGATTGTTAAAGGCACAACTGAGCTAACTGGAAAACTATGAAGAATGATGAATCCAATCCATATTCCTTGCTGGAATGTAGCAACAGAGGAGCTAATTGCCCCTTTTTCTTCATGTAATGAACACTTTGGACACTGTGGCCTTGTTCTTTAGGGAGTTTGGGCGCATCCAAAACTTTACCCCTCAGATAAATGCTCAAGGTACAAATGCCTTCAGTAGAAAAGAAAAGAAAACCAGAAATGAATCAGGCATTCCAGCTGTCTAATTCATAAAGATTTACATTGCTTTCAAGCCTAAATATTGCACACAGTAAAAAAAAAAAAAAAAAAAAAAAGCATAGTAAAACAACATTCAAATTAATGGACCGTGGTTAAGCTGAACTGTACGCTATTTTAGTTAATTAATCAGGATTAACTTGGAATTGCTCATATATGTGCATAATCTTATTAATTTAGCGCGTTTGGCCATGTCGAGTTTATTTTTTTATACATCTAAAATCCGTGAAGAATTTGGCGCATGCATCGTTCCTGTGCCCCCGCACCGTTTATAAATGAAACCCTCAAACTTGGATTCCCCACGTCTGCAGACGATTACCGACTGAAGCGGCTGTTTTTCCATTTTTTTGTCGCTTTTTGTAGGAGCCGCGGCTTCCTGTAGCGCTGAAAAGGCGGTAGTGTAATGAGATGCACAGTAATTGTCAGAATGAGAGAAACGCATAAGCTGTACAGTATTTATATTCACATTCATATTCATATTCATATTCTGTGTGTGTGATTGGGGGGGGGGTGAAAATGAAGAGCACTCACTCGCATTGCGGGAAACGCTAACGAGGGCACAATTAGCCGCGTATACAGCCCTGTGGAAAGCGCTCAGCTCGATCAGGATGCCGCCCTTTTCACAGTTTTGTTTTTTCTTTTTAAATAATCTCGGCGTGTAGCTGTTGGAGGCCCCAGCTGACACCGGTGCAGGGCGAGAAAGCGGCTCACGCTGATTTCCTCTGCAGGGAGGCCCTAATTTTCTTTGTATTTTTTTTCATTTGCCATCTCCCCCCCTCCTCCCCCTCCTCCTCCCTGCTGGGGGCATAGCTGTTACCTCTCTCTCACCCCACAAACTCTGTGGTACTGTGGCAAAGCTACAGAGGCACTGTGAGCCTTTCATTTACACCTCTCTTCCGCACTCTCTCTGTATCCCTCCCTCCCTCTCTCTCTCTCTCTCTCTCTCTCTCTCTCACCTGCCCATCTCACTTCTTTCCTCTCTCCTTCTCTTATCCCACTCTTTTTCTCTCTCTCCACCTCTCTCCATCCCTCCCTCTTTCCTTGCTGTTTGTCCCTCCCAAACTCTTCCCCTTTCCATCTCTCTCTTTCCCCTGCTCCCTCCATCTCTCTCTCTCCCTGTCTTGCTCTCTCTCCTTCCATCCCTCTCCCCTTCCCCCACTCCATTTCTCTCTCTCTCTCTCTACATCATTAGCGTATCATATTCTCTCTGTTTCTCTCCCGCTGGGTTGGAACAGACGTTGAGAGTCTCATGTTTTTTTTTGGTTGTTTTTATTGTGTTAAATCAAGGGTTTGTTTGGGTGCTGTCAGATTTTAGGCAAAGTGAAGGAACGGGGCGGGAGCAGATGGACCGAAGCCAGAAGTCCTCAGACTCGACGAGAGACATCATTTCCTTTTTTAGCTCTCTCCATCTGGCTCCCAGCATTTCCCCATAGCGGTTCTGTAATGGTCCGAGACCATCCCCGTTACAATCACTCAGCATTATTCAAACGACAACACTGGGGTGTGAACTTTATTTCACAGTTATAAGAAAGTTGTTGTTTTTCTTCGGATTGATTTGTCAGAAAAATGTTGAAGTGAAGAGAGTGTTGAGTGCCTTTTTAGAGAAGAGATCATTGTGAGATTAGCGGACTACTTCACTTTTGTTTTTAGCTGTGTCTTTGTTTCTGCATGATTTTTTTTACATTGCTATCCATAAGTATTTGGGCAGCAATTTGGGATAAAGAGGGCTGTTAGTTCTATATACTGGGCATAGTATAGTATGTATGTAAATGGCTTTACATTTAAACCCTTCAGTCTTTAATGTTAGCTCATTCTAATTTGTTAGAATCTTAAATGCTATAGAGGAAATATATAGAGTATAGAGGAAAATTGACTGTCAGTGTCCAAATATTTCTGGATAGCTCTGTAGGTTCTGTCATTATTCAGCACTCTGTTTTTTTTTTTGACGCATTCCTTTTTTCATTATTCAGTGCTTCTCGTGTTTGTTCATTTATCAGATGTCTCTCTCCTCAGGTACATCTACTGCGACGAGATCGACCTCTGCGCCGACACGGTTCTGGCCACCCTGTACGCCGCCAAGAAGTACATCGTACCGCACCTGGCGCGGGCCTGCGTCACCTTCCTGGAGACGAGCCTGAGCGCGCGAAACGCCTGTGTGCTGCTGTCGCAGAGCTGCCTATTCGAGGAGCCGGACCTGACACAGCGCTGCTGGGAGGTGATCGACGCGCAGGCCGAGCTGGCGCTTAAGTCGGAGGGCTTTTGCGACATTGACGCCCAAACTCTCGAGAGCATCCTGAGGCGTGAGACGCTGAATGCCAAGGAGTTAGTGGTGTTCGAGGCGGCGCTGAGCTGGGCCGAGGCCGAGTGTCAAAGGAGGGAACTCCCAGTGTCCATCGACAACAAGCGCAAGGTTCTGGGCAAATCCGTTTACCTGATCCGAATCCCCACCATGGCGCTGGACGACTTCGCAAATGGCGCGGCGCAGTCCGGAGTGCTGACCCTAAACGAGACCAACGACATCTTCCTGTGGTACACGGCCGCCAAGAAGCCGGAGCTGCAGTTCGTGAGCAAGCCGCGAACGGGGCTGTCGCCGCAGCGGTGTCACCGATTCCAGTCCTGCGCCTACCGCAGCAACCAGTGGCGTTACAGGGGCCGCTGCGACAGCATCCAGTTCGCGGTCGACAAGCGAGTGTTCATCGCGGGATTTGGGCTGTACGGGTCGAGCTGCGGCTCGGCAGAGTACAGCGCCAAAATCGAGCTCAAGCGTCAGGGCGTGGTGCTTGGGCAGAACCTCAGTAAGTACTTCTCAGACGGGTCCAGTAACACGTTCCCAGTGTGGTTCGAGTACCCGGTGCAGATCGAGCCGGACACCTTCTACACGGCCAGCGTGGTTCTGGACGGGAATGAGCTCAGCTATTTCGGACAGGAGGGCATGACGGAGGTCCAGTGTGGCCGGGTCACCTTTCAGTTCCAGTGCTCATCGGACAGTACCAACGGCACGGGAGTCCAGGGGGGTCAGATCCCAGAATTAATCTTCTACGCCTAAAAACCAGACCCCCCCCCTTCTGTTCTTTCACTTCTTCTGCTTTTATTTTCACGCTCCTAGGGTTGGTGGGGTGGTGGGGTTAGATCACTGAACTCCATGTCCACGCCTAATACACCCCACCCCCTCCCCACTCCAAGATTCTTCCTTTTTTGACATTCATTGTTCATTCTGTCTTGGAGTTTGACTCCCACTAAAGCAAACATTGTTTTTCCTCTTGTTTTATTGTTTTATTTGACTTCTCTCAGTTTCTGTATGGGTTTAGGGGTGGACTCTGGCTGCTACTTGAGAGAATGCACTGGG
Organism: Gymnothorax javanicus; assembly: GCA_029692085.1. Taxonomy (NCBI): domain Eukaryota; kingdom Metazoa; phylum Chordata; class Actinopteri; order Anguilliformes; family Muraenidae; genus Gymnothorax; species Gymnothorax javanicus. The sequence continues at coordinate 19,219,878 of CM056211.1, forward strand.
CTTTGAGCCCCCACTATGGAATTCTGGACCTTTTAGTCATCCTTCCTTCCATCCATCCATCCTCATCCTGCTCTCTCTTCCTCTGTTAGTTGATTGGAGGAATCCATCGTTATTGTAATTGTACCAGTCATTTTTTCGATTCAGCGAATAGATCTGGTCAGGACCTTTATGCTACACAATCTGGAGATTCGTCCTGGATGGATTCGCACTCATTTGTCCTTAAAAAAAAAAGTCTTCAGAATTATTTTTTTGAATAATACGTGCATTGTATAACTGTACAGAATTGCAGCATAGAAAGTACTAAACGCTTATGTCGCTTAACAGCAGCTTTTTCGGAGCTAGGATAATTAATAGCAAGAAGTAAATACTGTGCTCCGTCATGTGTATATGTGTAAATAGGTATATACTGAATCTGTAAAACACCCCATGGATGCTTCTAATTCTGCTTTAAAATTTATATTTACAATTATGGAGAAACTAATTTTTACTAGTGTGCTGAGAACTTAACAGCAACATTTCAATGGAAATATGCCACTCGGATCTTAATTAAATAAGCTGCTAAAAGTCTTTAGTTTGCTAATAATTGCTTGTTTGAAAAAATAACCGGTCCTCAGGAGAACATGCATACTTTTTCCACTTTTATGAATTATTTATACTGATTTCATTGACAATCTTTAGCCTCATTTGCTAACTGTTTTTGTTCTAGACTTTTATCAGAATAGATTTTTTCAGTGCATTATGTAGTAATAGGCATTTTCGGGCTTTTGTTAAATGAAAAGTGACTTTTCTATGTAATGTTCGCTTTTTTTACATCAGTGATAACTGCCTGCATGTGGAGCTAATGGTTTCAAACACGTTTCTTTGACCAGTTGGTCCTTAGCACTGAGGTTCACGTACCTTGGGTTTTGTTGTAATTGTGTTGTGATGCTTTTAGGCAAGTGCTTGCTCATGAGTATTGCAGCAATACCACACCACTCATCATTTGTCATTTCCAAATGATTATTTAATTTTTCTACTTTTCCACCTTTATTGCCCCCGAAGTAATAATTTAAAACCTTGAGAAAGCAATCATATTTGACACCAAAGTAAAAGTGTTTTTTGCGAGATTTCTGATTATTTTGCTTTTGTGACCCTGCTCAAATGGTTTTTGATCAATGCCTTGTTAATCGCATAAAATGCATATATGAATGAGGACTATAATGGCTTTAGATTTAGTTTTTAATGGAGTAAAACTCGTCGGGATTGGTTCTGCAGGTAAAGGCTGTTTCTCTTTTAACCCGAGGCTTCTTGATTTACCAAGATCTTTAGCATATGCTAAGCCTTTTAGCAAATGCAAAACCAAAAACATGACCTGATTGGTTGCGTAATTTTTGTTTCAGTCATTGGTGGCTGTTTTTTGTTAGCTTTTGTGTGTCCTGAATGGTTTTAAACATGCTAGAGTTCTTAGTAAATCATTGTTCACTGTTACAGGTATATACTGCACTGATCCACCCACTCTTTAAGTTTGTAACTTTGTTTGAAACTGCGGAAACTGCTTTACACTAGCAGCAACCAGACAGGGATGTCATATTTACAGCTGAAAAGAAGAAAATTTGTTGCAAGACTGAGGTTAAGTTGCCGGGCAAACTTTTATGAGGGATTTGAAGATTCCCTGGCAAAATAGTGGAATTTAACTCAGTAAATGTGATCTGTCATTAAAAGAATGGAATGCACAGCGGCTGTTATATAATTTATCATGAAGCAACCAGTGTAATGGGAGTTAAATGGGGAGCTCCGTTCGGTTGTTGCACCTATTAAAAAGACGAGAGAACAGGCTTGCATATTTATGCATGTTTAGCTGCGCTACGCAGGAAGCGTGAATTAATTAACCGCAAAGAGCGCATTAGGCATCCATACTCTCTGTTCGACCCGCCGTGGTGCGATTACCCACATTGTTTTTCCAAAACGCACTCGCGGAAATGGGCTTGACATTAATTTTCAGATTGGATAATTGCTCAACTACGGTGAAAATAGGCTGCAAAAATCAAGAGTGCGTTTCTGCCATTGTGAGGCTGGGGGGGAGGCATCCATGCGGCATGGGTGCCCAGGAGTTGACAATTACGTTAAATACAGTTTAATTCTGGGTGCCAGCGCACGGTTGTTGTTGAGAGAATACCTCTGTGGAAGTCTTGAACTATTACTGCTTTGTCCTCTTTTTCTTGTATTCTAATGGTTGTGTAGACGGGGTTAAGTGGTTTAAGTAAATCTAAATATCAAAAGTAATCCTGAGAAAAGAACGTGTCAATGAGAGGAAAAACTGATAAGGTAATTTTTATAGCTGAAAAACTGAAGAGTAAGGGTTCCAAAACAAGTTTAAAATCTGTATTTTGTTAAGTTATTTGCTGTCCATGAACCAAATTGTAATGTTCTATTTGTACTGCTTCAGCAAATGTTATGCTTTCAGAACTCCGTTGCCGTGAAGATAAATGCTATATTGTAACAAGACCTGTCGGCCTACCCGGAACAGAGTCAACTTGATGAAATTGGATGTAGCCCAGAAGAAAAATAAAAAAGAGAAGTCATGCCTTGTTTACATTTCTTTCTCCATTTCTGTCTGTCAAAATTGAGCAGTATTTACAAAACTAATTGGTAATTTTGCACTGTACAGCATAATTTTATTGTACTTGTTCTGAAGTAATTAGACGATTATATCTATTTGTACAGAAGTTAAAAAGGTTTGCGTGTATCGCACTGATTGTGTGCACTGTTTGAAGTAAAATCACTGTGTAACTGGCTCATTGTCTTCAGATGGCCTGTTTGCTAACCTCCTGATGACATAAAGAGGAACAGGGAGTATTGATAAATGGCACCACAGTGAATGTCTGTGCACAGTGCCAATAGACTCATGAATGTGCAGGATGGTTGAAAATAAAAATAAAATTAACTGGCCCTGTTTTTTTCTTTTTGCTCTAGGATTTAGTTTCCGCAAGCATTTGCCATGTTTCCGTCTTAGGTTTAATTAATTTTATGCAAACTTTTGAAATTTCCCAAAAAGAGGGTGCAAATTATGTCAATTTCAATCAACTTTTTTGGAGCAAATAAACTAGAATGGGCAAAATGTAGTTTCATGGGAAGTCGGCAGTATAGGCTGTGTTACACATGGCTGTAATCAGCAGAGCAGATGAAGCATTTGGAAACCGGAAACAGCTGATTGGTAAGATGAGTTAAATATTCGCTTCGTCAGAATTATTATGCAAAGCTGTTTTCATCTCCCATTTGATGCGTTAGCCCTCTGAAGAAGAAAAAAAAAAGAAGCCAAAACGACCTCAAGCAAGCATAAGTGTTGCGAAACTGAGGATTTTTTTTCCCCGAACTTTGCCATTTCCATCAACCTGTTCTAATGTGATACTACAAATTGCACACAAAAATGTGTTCATGGCTACATGGCTGGTGTTATACTTGGCTTGGCTGTTAGCTCACCTGCTTATTCCTGGTCTGGACCATGGACAGGGGCAGGAGCATATCCCAGCATGCACTGCCTGAGACAGGACATCCTGGAGAGGCTGTCAGTCCATCATGGCATCTGCATGCATTATCACACTCTTGTCTTCAGGTGATTTAGCGGCTGTAATGAACCAAAACTGTGTCTTGAGAAGACAACCAAATATATCCACAACTCAAAGAATATATCCAACTATTGAATGACATGAGCTTTAATTGGGTTGGAATGAAAACCTACAGGACAATATATCTCCAGGAACAAGTTTCGGCAGCCCTGCTATGGCTGTCCAATGAGGTGTTCTTCGTAACGGCTGTGGTGAAAACTTACAGAACAGCGGATTTCCAGGGACAGGTTTGGGCAGTCCAGCTGTCACTGTTGAATGAGGTGTGCTTTCTTTGGTATGGAGCGAAAAGCTCACGAATAGTAGATGTACCTGCACAGGGTGGAGAGAGAACAATTGTACATTTTTGTCTATAATGATGAAATACTCAAGTGAATTTGTAATGCCATTGATATGAGTACTCCAACCACTCCACATGCGCACACACTGTGCACACATTGCATGAGGAGGATTGTCATAGCAGCAACCTGAGTGATATTATATAATGCTAACTCATTAAAAATAAATTATTATTTTGTTTCAAGTTAGGATAATGTTTGGCTGATTATAGTCTTACACTTCCTGGGTATCAACACATGACCTGGACTTGTGAATGTTCTAACTTAAAAAAAAAAAAAAAAGTCTGCCTGAAACTCAGAAATACTGGCAGAAAATCAAATCCCAGCATGCATTTTGCAGAACCACTGAGGACTTGGATGTGATGTTCTAACTCTTGCTGAGATGCTTTTCACAATAAATAGAAATAAAGAGCCCTTAAGTGCTTATTTTTTTTGCAAAAAGGATAAAAATGTCATAGCTGCTTGGAATATGCTGTAAAGCTTTTTGAAAATTGAGTCCAGCTAGTTTTTGGGCTGAACAGTTGTCTAATAATTTTTCACTGGGTGCATGCTAATGCATCGGCCTCCGCGGTTAATAGCAGACGACGCAGCTGGGAAAAGGGGCTCGGCCGGGAGCCAGGGGCTTCGTTTGAAACCTCTCCATTTCCTGACTTAAACGAGAACACGCTGTACTGTCCGCCGTGCTTCGCTGCTAAAGTGCTGGGTTTGTGCGCTCAAAACCAGAAAGGAGGGCGAGTGCACTCACAAGCACTTAAAAGCAATCGCTTGATCCCCGAAAGGCGTGACACCGCAAATGCACAAGATGTACTGAGAACCACAAACCATCATTTTTTCACCTGTTGCTACTGTATCTGACCTTGGCCTCAGGGGCTATCCAGTGAGATAGCCATTGTACCTCTCATCTCTCCCAGCTTCCACCATGATGATGATGATGATGTTCAGCATTATTAAGAGGGCCAACACCTAACATGAAGTCACACTTCTGTCACTGATCTCATCTCGCTCACTACAGTACCTCCACTATGAGAACAATGATGATGATGATGACAGTGGCGTGATGAAGAGGTGCGGAAAATCTCTGTAGATGTGCTGCTTCCTTTTACCACTGAATCAACAGTTTCAAATACTGGTTGTTTAATTTACGGTTAACTTCCACATGGAAAGTACTTGTAGCTGGATCATATCAAAATGTCAGGACCCATAAAGCCCTTTATTACAAATTCAGTCAGAAAGGAATGCAGTTGTGTGCTTGGAGTGGCCAATATCATACTGAGTTCTCAGAAGAAGACGTATCCCTCCGGATCCCGCAATCTAATCTCAGAAATCCCAAAATATCAAAAGGCAGCAGTCTCGGACCTGAATAAGACGCGTAACAAGTTTCCTTAAAAAAATGTTGAACGATATTCGAGTTCTGCTCCAGAAACGAAATGATTACAGACTGACATACGGACAGACGAACAGACTGATGACTATATCCCCCTCATTATATGCTGGGGGGATAAAAAGAAACACAGACAGCTTATATAATGTGAGATAGTGACAAATAACATCCAGCCTGACAGTGTACTCTCCTCTAGGCTGCCCCAAGAAGGTGGCTCTCCATTCACTATATTCGTGGGCAATCCAAGTCTAAACACTTTCTTGTCAACACTCTCCTAGAACAATGTGGCAGTCATTCCCCTCTCAGGAAGTCTGGGCCCAGCTCAGCAAAACAATGGTGACTGTCCTCAGGCACAATATTGATTTACATGCTTTTCCAGGGAAAGCTGTCAGATGACCATCTGCATTCTGGCCAATGCCAATTACTGCTAGCCTTCACAAAGACCTAGCCATGTGAAGCAGAGAACATTGAATCATATGAGAAATATTATGGAAACACTGTGAAAAACGCAAGAATCTTTGCGATGACTCAGCAGTGACCTCATCTCTCTGTGTTTATTATTCCCATCCATCATAACTACAGTGATAATGATGACAATTCTATTTCTCGCTATTACCTCTGCCACAGAGGTTATGTTTTACCTTCGGTTTGTGGGTAAGTATATTTGTTTGTTTGTCAGCAACATTAGGGAAAAAGTTATGGTCAGATTTTTATTGTTTTTTTTTTTTTTTTTTTAACCAGTGGGGTGTCTTAGCCCAACTCAGGGGTGATTTCATTTTTGGTGTGATCCGGATCAAATACTGGATCCAGGAAGTTTTATTTACCTGTGTGGCGGTACGTAACTCTACTCCTATTGGCAGACATATGCACTTTTTGTGTGCTCTTGTTTGGATGGTTGACCCTAACAAGACGTCACACTTTGGTTACTGATCTAATCTCACAGAATTCAATACGTCCACGATGATGATTATGATGATGATGATGATGATGAAGTTCTCTGTCCATAAGAGACTCTAGCATGGTGTTACACTTCAGTTACTGTTATAGTCTCTCTTATACAATGAGAATAATGATTATGACAAAGGTGACATCATCGCTCACAAGAGCGCGGCTCGAGCATGACGTCGCACTTCAGTAACTGCTCTCCTCTCCCTCCTCGTCTGCCATTTGAACAGATGAGCAATTCTGCTGCAGATAGCCTACAGTGATAAGGAAACTCTCTCTCGTGAGCAAAGTTAAGTTATAATTTGCCCGTCTCCATTGATGAATGCACGATCAATTCTCTTCCGAAGGCTGCAGGCTTCAGCGTTCCTCGGCTTAGAGAGCTAGAGAATTATTTCCTTCAGTTTATAATCGGGATGCTGCAAATTTGAACAGATTCTTGGAACAGAAAATGGTTCTCCCTTTAGGGATCAATATTGTTGTATTCAATCTCATGCTCTGTCTAATGGAATTAATTAGGTTTTTTTTTTTTTGGGGGTAGAGGGGAGGAAAAAAGCCATCTAGAGAATAGGAAATAAGTTTTCTGCTATTAAAATAGCTATGTGCTTGGAAGTGAAGCTAATGCATTTTTGTTCTGCAAACTTCGTTTTATGAACATATTGATAGTTGGAGTGATAATAACTCCATTAGATGTGAGCTCATAAATGCTATTTGATTGGGTTTGTACTGTGCTATGGTCTTACCTTAATGCAATTATCATTACAGGAAACTGAAAGCAATGAAGTTCAATTAGACTTGCTTAGAATTATCCATCCACCCATTAACAGTTCACCGATCCACTACAGGGATCGCTCAGCATTCAATCACACATCTCAACACGAAGGGGAAATTTAGTCTCCAATTAAGTTTATATCCATGTACCAAAGAGCTCAGAGCAAACTCACACAAATCAAACAGACCACACACACAAGGTGTACACTGAAAGGCTTCCAACAGGATTCAAACCCACAACCTTCTTGCTGGGGAGCAGCTGCACATCCCATTGCCCCACCATGCACCCCTGACTGGGATTTTGAACAAGCATGATTCCCTGCCATGGGATGGCTGATATCTGGCCTGGAGACAAAATGCAGGGGATGGACGGAAGTATGAAAAGGCACATCCATACAATAAGTGTATCCATATATTGAATATCGTGGAGAAATATTAAATGGCTGAGGAGTTCTGGCCTGGAAAACAAGCATAACAAATGGACATGCAGATGGACAAATTGACACGCGGAGGGGCATCTCTCATTCCTACACCCCCCTTACACTTTGCGGTGAAGGATAAAAAACAAATCCACGTGAAGCTGAAAAATATGGCCACAGCTTCACCTGGCATGGCTACAGATTCAGTTTGGCTCTGGACACTGACTAAGCCTTTTAAGCCTCAGTAAACCTGTCTGTTATCGAGTTTTATTTTCAAAATATGGGTGGGAGAGAGAAAATAACGCATTTGCATGAACAGACGGTGGTAATGCACAAAGCGGCAGTGGTGACAGGATCTGTCGAGATGCAGGCGAGACGCGGAGCGACCTTTGCTTCTTTTATCCCATCTCAGTCTTATGAAGTAATCTTTTCCTTGTCAGCAGTGTGGTGAGTGTCGAGCCAAGCGCGTCCAGTACCCAGGATTTGTGCCATGACTGTCCTTCAAAACATCACCAAGGTTACTATATTCCTGGAAGGAAGCCGTCCACGGTGCACATCGCTTTGTCACTCCTCACATATTGCCGCCAGGTACGCCATGGCTTATCAGCTACGTTTCAAAAGCCTATCTCATTTCCGTTCTCTGTTTTGGCGGAGTGGTTTTGCGCATGGGAGATTTGCCACAGGCTTTTTGTGAACTGCCCCCAGCATTCTCCCCTTAAATCTCTCAAGAGTGAAAATTTCTGTTTTTTTTTTTGGAGGGGTGCTCCTGGCCCCTGCAGTCGTTCGGTTTTATGAATTTTGATCCCCTCAATATAGAAACTCAGGTCACACCCAAGTCATGTGGGGTATGCTGTCTGTGGGCATTCACTCCAACCACCTGATTTAAAAAAAAAAAAAAAAAAAAAGCAGCTGCTGAGCTGAAAATAGAGGAGGCAAAAAAAATCCTGTTTAATTTTCAACTAGATAACTCGGTCGCCACAGGGACCAAGTCGTGTATCTCCCCGATCCCCATGAGAGATCACTTGCAAATTTTTACAGCCGCAATGTTACTGTTTTTAGTCTTGCTATAACATTAATATGCATCCCTGTACATGTATATATATGTAAATGTGGCTCAAAATGAGCAGAAAACACAAAATCTGCAAAAAAAAATTTTTGACAAAATGGCCGCCGCCGGCCATATTGGATGTCGGAAATTGCCGAGAATTGATCTTGAGCATTGCCAAATAAACATCTTTGACTATGCAAATTTAGAGAAAAATCCTATAAACTTTGAAACCTCCAGAGCCTGGAACAGAAAATCTCTGTGGTGGCGGTGGCCCCGGAACGAAACCATAGTATCTCCCGACTATCGTCGTCAGGGAGATACAGTTAATCCTGACTTCTTTTCATTCATTTTTCTTTATAAACAATGCCTTAACCACAGAAGCGCTAAACACTATAAGGGGAAGCCAGTTCTCCTCATTGTGGTAAGATGAGAAAGAGAACTCCTTATTTGCATGAAAAATTGTGCAAACCGTACTCCACCTCATTTAAAAAAAATTGTTCCTAGTAACATGTTCATTTGTTTTAATTTATCCCTTTCGCGAGCACCGGACCAAATGCGGGCCACTTGGGATAATTGTGTTTTCATACCATCGAATATTGTGCGATGTTGTAGAACTATATATTGCTCGAACGTTTGAGGACTCAGCATTCTAACAAAGTAAGCCATTTTATGACGCATTTACAAAAGCAAAAATAGTATTTAAAATTGTGTTATAACAACCCTCAGCCTGACTTTGCGGTCCCATAGGTTCAATTGTGCAGCATTCTTCAGATTTGTCAAAATACGTTGAAATTGATGTCCTAATCTCGGTAATGGTCCTGACATAAAAAACTGCTATAGTTTTTAATTCACAAAACAAGCAAGCATGGGCAAACGTCACTAATCAACTTTGACATGGAGGAAGTAGCTGTGCGTCTTTGTGAATTTTACAGTAATTGTTTTTTTTTATTCATGTAGTGCTGTAAATTGCACAGTAGCCCTTTAGGAACAAAGTAAGTGGGTAATATGTGCTGATCTCACAGAACAGTAAGTGTTTCAGCCTTTCAACCCTCACTCCAATATAATGGGCAAATAAAATTCTTTTAGTTTACACAGCCAGTGGTCTTAAACTTCCAATAGATGGATGCATATATTAAGGGATTAATTTTTACGAGGAGTTTCAATGGAAGTGACAAGGAAGTGATTTTGTCAATGCAGCGAAGGAGTTTTGTAAGCGACTTTATTACGCTTATACAATAGCACACTAGAGCAGGAAATTGCAAGGGTATGTTTGAGTGAGAATTGAGCTGTATATGGGGAAGGAAAACTAATTGAAGTAAGTTGTAAAACTGTTGTAAAAGCGAATGCAACCATGGCTAGGAACGCAGGGAAATTTGGACTCTTCAAAATTGTTTGTTGAAACATGCAGGAACATAACCAGGAAAAAATCCGTAAAATATTCATTTTTGGTTATACAATCATAATATTTGAGCCTGCATTTGTATAGACGTCTGGCTGTGGCTGTATTATTTTTGTAGGCTGATTAGGCTTGGTCACTGGCACCATTGGGGCTGAAGAAAACATAAAATCTTTTTGTGACTGACAAAAACTTCCAGTGTTGTCATTCAATTCAGATAATATTCTCAGCAATTCTGACTATCTGAGAGCAAACTACAGCGTGTCAACCTTTCAATTATCATGATTAGGCCGATAGTCAAAGTGGTTCAAGAACAGTAAGCGTTTTAGTTTGTGAGAAAATTTGCTCAAAAAAGGACTGCGCTTTAAAGAGTTAAACAATCAAGTGCAGGTTGGGTAGTCAGCTTTGCACCATGCCAAAAAAGGCAATCTATGCGCTCAGTTCTTCATGTGAAAGGTGAACCATGCTTTTACTCGGGCCGGTAGCCACGAGTCTAAGTTTCGGCTCCGTTCTTCTTTTTTTTTTTTTTCGGCGTCGCGATTGTCCAGCTCATGCGCGCACGCGGTTTCGCGATTGGCCCAGGCCTAGACCCAGCATGAGCACAGGCTCTGAGGAGCCTGTTGTATTTATTGTCTCTCGATCATGCTGGATTATGAAAATTTCAGAAAATGGCTGTCTGAAATGTAGAGCCAGTCAAAGGTTTGGGCACGCTTTATAATACTCTGTGAAATTTAGCACAAAATAAGAAGAAAATAGTCTGAAGTTAGCCAAGAAAGAATAATTTACAGTCCAGGATAGTGTCATGCCTTGCCCACAATGGTCCGCATCACCAGAGTTCTGAGCTCCAGCTTGCTTTGGCACAATCAACTCCACAGTCTACAGTCGCGCCTAATTACCTTGTGAACCAGTTAAACCTTTATCTGTCAGGCTCTTTCACCAGCTCGGTGCGAAGTCTTGGTGTAGCTCATTGTGTAGACATTTTATGTTTCATTCGCACGTATATTTTAGCAGTCTAGCTCAACCTTTGTAATTTTTGGGAAGTTTTATTTCCCGTGTTGTTTATATTTGCCTTCGCGTCTGAAGCCTTGCTCGAGACGCAAATAAAACTATTTCTTTCTTCTTCATATTTGGATCCTCTCGCTTCCACTTTTATATTTTCAGTGCATAACAATCAGTGCACTGAGATTATTACAGATAGATAGCATTCAAAATGTTGATATTCTTAAAAAAAAGCAAAATACATAAACAAAGAAATTTGGTTTATTTCTTGAGAAGTTTATTAAAATTAGAATAATTTTTGGCTTATAAGCTCACGGAGAGGCAAATATATATAAATATTTTATATTTATAATATTTTATAAAACAAAAGTTGCCTTTGTCCTTTTTTATTCCCTAATTGTTTGAAATCTTTGGGTGTGTCCACACCTTTCGACAGACTCTGCTGACTCTGTGCAGTCACACATTTAATGAACTGTTCAGGGATTTCCCCTCCTAACTGGCAGGACCCGCCTGCCCTTGCTGAAATTAAAACAGACGAGCAACACTTTGCTTCACGGAACTCTGGAGAAGTTCGTAAACTGAATGAATAAAATATAAGGCTTATTGGCGATGAGGTCCCCCCCCCCTTTTTTTTTCCAAGTATTTATGATGAGGACTTGCCTGTCAATGGCCGGGCTTGGTGAGTCGCTGCTCAGAATGGTAAGCTGCAAAGCACTGCTACAGAAAATATGATGCTTGGTTGGTTGTTACTGTTTGAATTTTCAATTTGCTGCAGTTGTACTGGTATATTTATGTATTTATTTATTCATTCATTCATTCATTCAGTTCTTTATTTGAGGAATTCATATATGCAGAATAGGATGCATTTAAATTGGGAAAAAAAAATTCTACCCTAAAAAAATGAAGCGGTTCGGTGCCATGGAAAATTGCACGACCGTTTTTCAGTATTGTGCAAGTGTTTCAGTCCCCCATGTCAGTCCCCTGACATGAGCTTAAATGGCCAATATCTATGGTTTTAAAATATTTTATAATAATTTTCAGGATGATATATGGGGAGTGGCGAGAAACAGACACAAGGCCTCGGCGTCAGCCGAGTGTGACCGCGGTATAATTCTCCGCTGAAATCATTTAATGGCTCTACGGAGAGACAGGGCAGAAGTGGCAGATCAATTGCCCTGCAAGCCTCCTTCATAAACGGATCTGTGATGACTGTAGCGGGACCAGGCCTGGGGCTGCGAGCACGTCTCTGTCTGTTTTTATATGCATTGTTTTCTTACCAAAGCCTCTGATCGAATTCTGGACTTACAGTCTGTCATCCTCGCCATATGAGATATGAATGGTACGAAACTTGGCATTATTTTTTTTAGCACGCTTTTCCTCAAATTGTAGTCCTTGAGGACCAAGATCTGCTGGTTTTCTACCCTCCGTTGACCTGGAAGTCAGGTGTAAAGACGGCCTGGTCGATTTGAAGTGATAATCGTTCACTTAATTGTCCAGAAGGAAAGAGAACAACGGCTGGATTAGGATTTTAGGGCCAGAGGGGATCTCTGTTTTAGTGGGTAACGGGGAACTTGCTCATCTGTTGCTGATCATTTGAGTCTGATTTTGTGGCTGGTTTTAAGATTGAGGGTGGGGTGGGGGGGGGGGGGGGGGGGCATCACCTTCTTCTGGATCACATCACTTCCAAACCCACAGATAGGAAGGAGGAGATACAGCAGTGGTCAACTGCTCTGTTCCTGCAGATATTCACTCCAACCTCAACAAGGCACACCTCATTCAACAGCTAGAGCAGGGCTGCCCAACCCTGTTCCTGGAGACTCTACTGCCCAATAAGTTTTCGCTGCAACCTTCAAAGCACACCTCACTCGACTGCTAGTGCCAGGCTGCCCATCCTTGTTGCTAGAGATCTACCATCCTGTAGGTTTTCACTCCAACCCTAACAAAGCACATCTCATTCAACAGCTAGAGCAGGGCTGCCCAACCCTGTTCCTGAAGATCTACTGTTCTGTAGGTTTTCGCTCTAACCGTGACAAACCATTGATTGATAACTTGACCATTTATTCATCACTGAACTATCAGATAAAGGAAGGCAACCAGAGATACCATTGGCCTCTTGGCCCAGCTTTAAGTTTTCCTGCTGTAATGGTTATGCAGGAATGAACTCAATTTCAAAATCTCCTCTGCCTTGGTTGCTCATCTAAATTGTAATCGGCCCGTTATTTGCAGTTGAATTCTGAGGTGATCACATTGCCGGAACTTACTGTATTCAAGTCACAGAGAAAAAGGTTGCTGCTGTAATCTTGAACTGAAAAATTGGTTCCAGGGAGTAAAGGCATGATGCTTCTTTTAATGAAGAGTGTGCTCTGATTGATGATATTCTCTTTAAATTACCATACAAGTCTACTACATTGGTTTCAATACTATATCAGTGAGTGCTGTTCCCCCTAGAATGAAATCATCAGGGTGTTACACAGTCCTAGCGGAAGACGGTGTTTGATGGCTTTTGGTCCAGCTGTGATTGGAATCCCAGAATTCAAACACACAATTCATTTTTTTAAAATCAGCATTTATTATTTAGCAGGGCTATTTACCATCTTAAAGCTACTTTCACACCGGACGCATAAATTTTTGGCACGACAGATTACATTCAAAGTCAATGCAAAGACGCGATTCGCGTCTTTGCATTGACTTTGAATGTAATCTGTCGTGCCAAAAATTTGTTTCGCGTCCGGTGTGAAAGCGGCTTAAGATGGGTTGTCATATGTGCGTGTTACTTGGTGGCTACAAATGCCTCATTTAGTTTCAAATCAAAATCTGCCTTAATTTCAGTCGGACATTGTCAGGAGATGCCGAAAACAGAGACCTTGCACCACAATGTTTATTTTCTGGTTTAGCATGCAGTTTAAAGCAGACACTCAATAAAGTGATTATGTTCAGTTAGAAGGGCGAGCAGGGGGAACTTGTCCCTTGCATCTGCAAAGAAAATGCTGAAAAAATGGGCAAGAGGAATCTGGAAAGCGAATGACTGGCCAAAAAAAAAATAAACAGATAAGCAAGCTCTTTCTTTTAAATTGTTATAATATTTTCGAATTCCTCCGCTATAAATCACAAAAGAATCTGTTACCTTGGAGCAAACATGCACGGAAAAGTGTTCAGAGTTAATTTGACTCTGCAGAATTACATAACTCTCACAGAGCCTATTTGATTTAATTCTTGCTAGAGAGGAACCAGATACGTGGAATCTTTGAGAGTTGATTTCTGCCATTCCTATAACTTACAGGATCAAATTATCAGAAACACCGGCATAAATATCAGCTCTGTGAAGCTCACAAGGCGCTGTTTTTGTTGACACTGGTTCAGATATGGATTGATTCAGTTCTGTGATGATTTTAAGGCCGTATTTTCACTTCAAGCTTTTGAAACTGAGTTAGCCTCCAACTCTATATTAAAATCTATAACCCCTTTTTCGTAGGAACACAGCCTTAGAACTACAGTTCTCCGGTTATTGGCAGCTATCCAACCATGAGTACGTGTGAGTATGTTGTCCTTGTAAAAAGCTTTGAATTACAGCCTCTACTTTTTTGCTGTCTGGTATATGCTGCCATTGTTCCTCTATCCACCTTAATTCTATATATATATATATATATATATATATATATATATATATATAGAATATATACTTCTAGAATATGATGTGTTAATGACTGACCTGTGCATCTACTATATGCCACACCTGCAACTGATACTGCTCAGCGCTAATATTCAAAGGAGCAGGAGTATTCTGTTTGGTTAATTCACCTTCCGAGGCTCATGTCTTCGCTTATTTTCCTGGCGTCTTTCCATTGGAGGTATCTAAGTCAGTGTTCCCCAATCCTGTTCCTGTCGGTTTTTGCTCCAGCCCTAATTTAGCACATCTGATTCGGCAAAGCAGCAGCTCGCCAAGATCTCTAGCTGGGAAATGAGGTGTGCTTTGCTTTAGGCCGAGTATAAACCTCCATAAACAGGGTTTGAGACCACTGATCTAAATTCTCTAAAGAGCAAGGAACTTTCATCAGTAACAGACAAACAGGTTGGCTGGTAGCCATGACAAGATTGCCCAAATTGTCTATTTTATGAAGAAATGAGGCAATTAGCTCCTTTGTTACCACATTCCAGCCTGGGGATATGGATCGGATATGTCATTCAATGTGTTTTTCCAGCTGGATTAGTCATGTCATTACCAATCACCATCGAGCTCTTGACATATTAAAGGAAAGGAAAAGCGGAGAGGAAAGGACTAAGGATGCCTGTTTAAGAGCTTTCAGATGCAGTCCTCTTTTCCCCAATGGGTGGAACTGAGAGCTAGAAAAGGAAGGATGTGAAATATTATCTATTGTAATGAGTCCTCACCCCCAAGGGTTAACCAGCTTCCTTCTTTTTTTGTCCTGCTGATTTTATCATGTCTCGCATTTTCTGCATGATAAAATCGAATCAGTGGCCATTGATTATTAAAATATAACTCAGTGGATTTTTATTTAAACAGTGCCTGTGCTGCAGAATGATACAGTGATGTTATTCTATGATCTAATGGATTTTTTTTTTTTTTTGAAGCTTTTAGAGTCTTCTCTCTTAGATTTGTAGGCATTTCTGAAAGCCAGACGAGACTCGGATAAAGTTCCCATATTTTTAGTTTTCTCACTCTTGGATGGAGGGATAGAACATTTTTGATGCGGACAAACAGAATTGACGGCAAACTGAAAAACACCATCTGGAAATAAGAGACTTGCAGCTTTTTGTGTAGAAGCAAATGTCTAGTACCTTTCATTAAACTTGCAGGGATGAAGTCTTTTTTTCTTATTCTAAGTTTTTTTTTTAAATTATTTTTTGATTCTTTTAAAGGTATACTTTATTAACCCCGTGGGGTAATTTGTCTGCAGCATTTGACCCATCCTAGTTACTTAGGAGCAGTGGGCAGCCACAGTACAGCACGCAGGGACTAACTCCAGTTCTAAAGACAGAGCCTTGGACAGGGGCACTGGTAGCAGTGTTCCTATAGAGCGTTTCGTCCCATGAATAACAAAAGGTCGCAAGTGACATTCCTGATGCAACCTGTTTTTCTGCACCACGAAGTACAATAGCGGCTGTTTTTCTGTTTTTCTGCACGATGAAGTACAGCCGCTGTAGTACTTTGTGGTGCAGAAAAACAGGTTTCATCAGGAATGTCACTTGCGACCTTTTGTTATTCATGGGACGATGTCTGTAAGGGTGGGGGAAACTGGAGTACCCTGAGCAAACCCAGGTGAACATGAGGAGAACATGCAAACTTTAAGCAAAGAGGTCCTGGCCAGCTGGGATGTGAACCCAGAACCTCCTCCCTATGGGGCAACAGCGCTGACCACTGCACCATCGTGCCACCAGTTCAATGCTATTCGGTAAATGCCGCTGTACCACTTTATATGAATATCATCATACCTTGATTGGCATACCTTGAATTGATTATAGTTTCAAAGTAGCATATCTCAGTTATTTGATGGACAATGACATTGTTGTAATGGACCCATTTTTAGAATTTCATTTATTTATTTATTTATTTTTTGGAATAATGGACTAGGCTGCAACAGGTGAGCCAGTATGGGTTGCCAGGTTTTCAGTTTCTGAAGGAATGTCCAATTTGTGTTGACGCCAAGTACTTGGACTGTGGGAAAACTATTGCACATTGAATTTGAACAAAATGAATACAAAGAGGAGGCTGTCGGTTCTAAATTTTTCGTACAGTTCTGTCTTCTGGTTCTGAAAGCTCTATATAAAGTCCAGTCTGGGTGATTCATTGACAAAAAAAAAAAATAAATATAAATAAATAAATAAATAAATAAATAAATGTGATTAATACTTATAGTTTCAAATTAATTCCTCTTCCCCTATCCAGCCTGTAGGTGTAATTTCAGACACGGTTACAAGGAGCACCTGTAGATTATGGTTTATTTTTCAGAGAAGAGTCCAAAAGTATCTGGACAGCGCTTGTTTTCTGGGCTTTGTATTCCCACACTTCTGATTTTAATACAGTGACTACAAGGTTTAATTAGAAACTGACAGCATTAATTATTTATATTCATATTGCGTGAACCATACACAGGCAAAATCCCTGTTACAGATGGCCATGATAAAAATTTAATATGGACTCGCCAGAACTTACAGTAGGCTACACCATCTCCCCTCCCTCCATTGATATTATGTATGAATTGACCATGTATGAATTTCAGTACTTTCCCATACAGTATCACTGCCCCAGTACTTACAAAGTGCCTTGTATTTACTCATACAAATGCAGTTTGACGCTCCGTCATTTCCCGCCCGCTGGTGGTATAATTGCCAGAGGCTGATTTTTAATGCGAAATATGAAAGGTCATCACCGGGCAGAGAGAGGGGCAAATATATGATCCAGCAATTTGGATTTGGGTTGCTGTGTTTCCAAATCCTGAGTGATGCTGACAATATGAAATCCACCCTGCGATTTCTTAAAGAAAGCCGTTTAAGAAATGCGCCTCTGATTCGGCCACAGATCTGTGTGACAGGGGAACAGGAGGACAGTCATGGAGTGCAAAAGTATCTCTGATATTATTTTAAGACATAAGCCAATGCTTTCCCCGTTCACTGTCAAGTCCAGCTGCCAGTGGTGAATAATGATAATGTCACTTTTACCGAGAGCACCCTTTCATACTTCTGTCAAACTGATGCTCTGACACCATTGGTCAAAATGAAGTTTACTGGCTGATGTGCGCATGAGTGTGTGAGAACGTGTGTAGGGGATGGTGTACAGTTTGTGATGCGGGGCATAGTGCATTTGTGTGTAATTGTGTATAATGTGGGCTGGGTCTAACGTGCATGTGTGCATGAGAGTGTGTGTGAGTGTATGTATGTATGTGTGTGTAATATATGTGAGTGTATGTATCTATGTATGTATGTGGACATGTGTGTGTATATATATATGTATGTATGTATGTATGTATATATGCACAATATATGTGTGTATATGTATCTTTGTATGTATGTGGACATGAGTGTGCGTGTGTGTGTCTGTGTATGTATGTATGTATGTACAATACATGAGTGCATATGTATTTTTGTATGTATGTGGACATGAGTGTGTGTGTGTTTGTGTGTGTGTGTGCGTGAGAGTGTGCGTGTGTGTGTGTGTGTGTGTGTACACACGTGCGCATGTCTTTGTTGGGGGTACAGAGCAGCCTGCAGTTAGACTCCCTCTGTAAGCATTTTGAAGTCCTTCACACGGGCCCAGTCCTTTTGTGTTGAAAGCACAGCACCAAACTCAAAGTCCCGCTGTGTCTGTGCAGCACCCCCCTGCCCCTCACTCGCAGTCCCCAGTGTGCGGTCTAATGAGACCCAGCTCTCTGAACGAGATCCTGCAGCCTTTGAAGACATCAACGGGGAGCATCAGAGTTAGTAAGACAGATACAGCTCAGGCAATAAGCAGGCAACTCTCTGTCTAATGAAGTCTGTAGGTGGCGGGTTTCTCATCGAGCGGCCTGCTTATGTGTGTGTGTGTGCGTGTGTGTGTGTGTGTGTGTGTGTGTGTTAAAGACCCCATGCCGTCAAAATCCTCCTGTTTTCTTTAGTCACGACACAAAAGGAATGAAATAAAACAAATACTGTGATTTTAAGCAAGGTTGTACTACCCGGCAGGAAGTTTTTCCCTTGCCACCGTCGCCCTAGGCTTGCTCTTGTGTGGGTTTAAAACCAGAGCTCTCAGTGAGGAGGGCTGTGATGAAACTTTGCGAAACTCATTACACAAATATTATTTGATTTGAACTGACACGCCTCTGATGTTAAGCCTAATATAATCAGAATTCGTAAAATGTAGGGCACATTTTTAGTGCTTTTTACAGCCCTGAATACTTAGGTAAGAAAATTCTTATACCACCCAGGAAAGGACAGCTCGGTATTGGTCATTTTTAGTCTTTGTTTATATGACTCTTTGATGAATTGCAGAGCCTTGTGCTAAAAGGACTGAGGTCACGTTTCTAGACACCGTGAGGTAAGGATGGGAAAACGTATTTTATACTTGTAGTTATCCAAGTCGATTTTCTCAAAATGGACACTTTGTGACTTCAGATTTTTTAGTCCGAAAGCTGCTTTGCCCGTTTACGGATTAAATTGGATGTCCTTGCCATAAGGTGATTTGCCTCACGGTTTCCATGGTATTTCCACTAACTTTGTCAGTGTACCATCAGGAAAGGTCCCATCTGTTGCTTGTAGAAAAAGCTTGCAAAACCCAAAGGAGAAGTTTGTCAGCCATATTGTCAATCTGTACTGATCCATCTGTTCTTGTCAACTGACATCGTACCGGCACTTTGGTCACTGGGATGAAAAGAAACAAGATTTAAAAAAAAAAAATCTCTGATTCGAGCCCAGAGGGAGAGCAAGAAAGCAAGAGAGAAAAAAAAAACTTGATGTTCACACTTCTCAACTTGTTATTCTGGCCCATTACAGTAAAGTGGAAAGTTCACCACGGTAACAAGTCTATTTTTTACTTGTCCTTCGTTTAGTCGGTAAAAAGCAAATGGCTGAAAGCTTCACAGTTTCCAAATACACCTACACACAGTTTCCCATCAATCTGAATTAATTTTTTTGTCGCATCACCTCAGTGTTTTGAATATGGTAGGTATGGCAAATTCTTTGCATTATGAAGGGGTCTATTGTTTCTAACTCAGGGGAAATCTCAAAATCCTACTTGCCTGGCACATACTGTGTTGTATCAGTTCTCTCTCTGGATTTAACCTTTTAGAGCGGTCCGTCACACAGGCCCTTTTTGGATGTAAGGGTAACACGGATAAAACATGCTAACTTTCGGACTACGCATTGCTGCAAGATATTCTGAATACTGACAGTAACATGGCTTCGCCGGCTTTCAGTTTGATGTACTCTAATTTTGATCGGAGACTCCTCTGCTGCCTTGCCTTCCCGAGGCTTTGAGAGACGTGCCTGGCCTCATTCCCGTCCTCCCTCAGGACCGCGTAAACCAGGTCTGCCGTGCGATTCGTGTTCATCTGCCAGTCTGTCTCAACAACTCCATGCTGCTTTACACCCACAGAGCAAATTAACAGCTAATCCCTCAAAACTTATCGCATCATCAATATTGCTGTGTCATTGGGGGGATCACGCTGGAGAATGGAGATCCACCGGGGCCAAGCACTTAAATAAGTGAGATGTGTGTATTAGACTTCATAACCCAATAATAGCATTTTTTTTCTGGAAAGACACCATTACTGACAAAATACAAAATAGTTAAATGGGGAAAGAACTTCAGATCTCTTTTTACAAATCTTCCTTTAATCGCTGACGGATCTCCAAACACACTAGGAGTAATGTTTGTCAAAACATATGTCTTAAGAATATTGCGTAGGAGATATTTTAAGTGTTTTCATAAATGCTACACTGTCTAATGCAGTTCTGTCCTGTCTACTGAACAGCAACAAAATGAAGATGCCCCCCCGGTCGACAAAATAAACGCGAAATACATTTTTTGTGCGTGCCCCCTCATCAAACTGTTGTGCCCCCCTTGTGCCCCCCCCAGAATAAAAAGTCTGGTGATGCCACTGCTACTGAAGAATACCCAACATTTTATGAATATAACTTTGTGCTTTACCTTTGTGACAAATAAGGTCTGCAGCAGATTCACTAGCGCAAGGTTAAATTCTAATCAGAGTCCTCATTATTAGGACTAAACGTGACTCTGAATAAAACCCTTGCAGAATAATGAGTCTTAGTTTTAGGTTAAAACAGACGCCTGCACGCATACCAGACCTTACCAGATGAGACTGGACGTCTTCGCTATAATCAGCGCTCTGAATAATAGTGGTTTCTGGGGCAGCTCAGCATGTGTCTTGTCCTTTCTGACCAAAAAGGACTGGGAGCTTTAGCTATACTAACACAAAGAAAATACCCCAAGGCTACTTCGCCCTCTTGTAGTTTTAACAGGAATATGGGTTTTAATCACATTTTTGAAAAAGTTTTTTCCTCATGATCAAGCTGATGTGCTGCCGAGGAGAAATTTCCAGAAACTGCGAGTAAGAAAAATCCAAAATCAGTATTTGAGCTGCAGAGAGGAACCTATTTTGAAATCAGATGCCAAACCAGACAAAAAGCTGGAAAATATTGTTGAATAAAGTATGATTGTTTGTGTGGATGTACATGCTCATGAGTTATGAGCAAGCGTCAGCAGTCTGTAAAAACGTAGAAAAACACACAAAAAAAAACACCCCAATTTTTTTTTGTGGATGTTTCTAGGACAGCGCTGTCGGGGTCTTCTTTATAACCTAAGAGACCATGAGAATTGGAAAGAGGCAACAGCAAATGAGGACTTGTGATGGTCATGGAAAAAAATCGGATTCATCTGCTCCTCGGTCATTTGCGCCGAAGCCTAAATGTGCCTGCAGTGCGCCACAACGCCATAAAAACACCCTCAGAACGCCTCCGCTCTCCCTCTCTCACAATGGGCATCCATTCAAACCCGCCATTAGAGTTGTTTAATTAACGAAAGAATAAAAATGGCGGTGAATTCTCGCTCCAGACAGGCCTCGTGAGCAGATGTAGGTTCCTGCGATAGCCGAGGGGACGGGACGGATTTCACACAGGAGAACCGCACGGCGGGAGATTTGTGTGCAGATTTTCACAAAATGTTGGGCTTTCTACGGCAGTATTTGGCCGCGGCGCTTTGTCCGATCCGCAGGATTTCTGTAGAAAAACCATTTCCCTCGGTTTCTCCTCCGCTCTATAAAGTCTCCGCAGGCGTTTGACCTCTCAGTGAAAGGCGAACTGAAGCAGGTAATTCTGCTTCCCTCTCCCGCTGCTCGCGATGCGCTCTGCTCAACGTCTGGGAAATCTCCGAGATAAATGCACAGCAGAGAGGCATTTTCGTTCTGTAGGGGAAACGGCTTCCCAAATGCACCCTGAAAGCTTCAATGGTGTTACTGGAACAAATAAGTGCCTTTTAAAAGGAAGAATAGTAGACATAAATAATGAAACCAATGGCTAGGTACAGGTATATACAGGCTTTATGTGCCAGCACAGAACCAGCCCAGGGAAAAATTTATGTACCTTGTATGCCGTTTTCTTTTTTCATAGTGTGCACAGACCAGGATTTGCTCTTAAAGTAATCATTCTTTCCCTTTTTTTGTGGAATACTCAGCTGTCTTTCCCGCTATAAAGACAGCATGCAGAAATAGCGCAACCTTCACTGACTCTTTTAAAGCCGCAATAGGCCTATTTCACATCTCCGGGTATACAAACCGGAAAGTAGGTAAACTGACTTCCGCTATTTTATGCTAGCTTGATGCTCCGTGAATCAACAATGGAAGAGTGTTAGTAGTCGGGTGTTCCCGGTCCTGACTGTTCAAACTGTAACTCGAAGAAGCAAGCCGACCTCTCTTTTCTCGGTTTGCCCACCTTAGACGACGTGAGGAGATGGATTTTGTCCATAAGAAGAGATGATGGAGGAAGATTTACGATTATGAGATGTACCTAGCAGGTACCTGAGTGTGCAATGCTCACTAAGCTGTACCATTCAGATCCATGTGAACTGGGGCATGAAAAATATGAGTGACGGCAACGGCAATGGAGTTGGGTTGAAAAACCAATAAGAAAATGGATTCACCTGGTGCAGAACTTTTGGAGCACTGACTACGATTGCTGTCCTCCTGCAGGTAACTAGCTATCTTGCTGCTTCTTGCAAATCACGCAGCTAACTTTAACCCTGAATTTAAAAATTGAGGCAAAAAATAGGATCTGCGAAGCCAGTTAAACCGGAAAATTTTAGAGTTATTGGCCAATTGATACAATATTATGGCATCAACATTTAACTTAATGGAACGTAAAAATACTAGCATTAGCTTGCTACCTATCGTTCATGCTGTAATCCGTGGCTAGTTTACTATTCTTCTGTGGTTGCTCGAACTACGTTAGTATCAAAGATATCTTGCACCATTTAGCTGGCGAACATATGGCTATGAATTTGTTTTCTAGATATCACGTCTCCGAAGTTGCTTATTACCGGTTTAGTAAACGTCAGTAAGCTGTGGTCGAGAATGGCTTGTGTGGGTAACGTATTTGTACCGACCAGTGTTTGATAATTATGCTTAATAAGGTTTTCCAAAGATTTGAATAATCCTTTGGCAGTTTAACACTCGTCGTTCTTTCTGCAATGCTGCAACGTGGTAAATTCAACTAAGAACATTGTTTTAATTACGTAAATAAAAAAGTGAAATAAAAAATTTCACCACTCTGAACTTCTGTGCTCGCTTTTGGCACATCCTGCAATGCAGGCTAACTGGCGCTTAGTATTTTCAGTCCATTAGCCACCCCTTATGTAGCTGTAAGTGATCAATTTGTTCAACTTCTTTTGTGATTTCATGAAGACACAGTGACAACCTTTAGCTGCTTAATTATGACTTATTGATACTACTTGCTTCAATCTTTGCAAATTTACCAAGGTGTTTATTAGTGTTTAGTGGTCCTTTGCACTATTACCTTGTAATATACAGTCCTTCGGATAGTACTCCAACTACTCATTTACTATTGCTCTTTTATCATCTAATCTCCTTGGGTTTTTACACTGTCTTTGTGCCATATTTCTTAATTTAAGAAGTTATATTTTTATTGTATGAAATTCTATACATAAATTGCTTTGCCTGTTTTTTTGTTTTTATTTCATTAGGTGCACTCGCTCACCTTTGGAAAGGATCTGAGAACTGGAGGACGTGGGGTACATCTTAAATCTCTCATTTGATACTTCCTTGCTCCTCACCTGAAGCAGAAGTTTTCATGTATCAGCCATCTTGCAGGTCATATCAAAGCTCTCATTTCTGCTGCGAGGAGAGAGCTCTGAGGAGCCATGAGCGAGTATTCACAAGGGCAGCCTTCCTGGAAGACTTCAGCTGAAAACCATGCGATCAGTCCGTAATGACAGACACTGGCAGCAGATCCTGCTGTGTGCCATCATCAGAAATGGACGTGGATTCATGTGATTCTTCAGAGGAAAGGATTCCTTGTGTCTTCCCTCCTCGCATAGTTTCCTTGATTTGGAAGGGAAACATGGATGCTATTTAAGAGAATTGAGATGTACCCATGATGTCGCATCTCATCCACTCAGGACCCCTTTTTGGAAAGTCAGTTCAGTGCTGTCAAGCCATCACTAATCTCTGCTGTAAGCAGCTGTGGTCGAAGGGCAATTATTGATGCTGTTGCAGTCAAGTTGTCCTTGTTAGGCAGTGGTCCAGAAACGTGTGTGTGAAGTTTATAGTTCTGCAAATATGCAGATTTGGGATAGTTACTTCTGTATGCACGGCAGTGTTGACTGCACAGAATTTGTACCTGAGGCTTTAGAATTGAGCACTACAAGTGCATCAGCTGGCTCTGAAGCAGTGCCCTAACAAAGTACATTTTTTCAAATAAAATTGGTTTTATTAAAGTTTTTCATTTTCATTCATCTTTGTCTGGTAATGACTTGAGTTACTCCCTTTTTACATGAGCATGGGGCCTGTGCCAAATCTGTTGTATGCTCATGTAAGCAGCAGCAGGGACATATTTGAACCAAAGGTGCAGTAATGGGCTATGATGTAAACTTTGTTTTACATCTTAATTTCACAAGTCCTGGAGATTTATTGAGTACACCTGGGGTAAATTTAATAAATAAGTTGGCCAGACTTCTTAAGTCTCAGGCTGGGATACCTGGCAGTTTACGCATGCCACCCAGTTGGGCTTACTTAGCTTACTCATGGATTTCACCAACAATAATGATATTATAGTTACGATTTCATTCATTCACTGCTGTTAGGTGTCTGGATGTGAAAAACCCATGGGTGTTCAATTTCCTTGATGGGGCATTTATTTCAGTATGTCCCACATATGATACCTGACTATAAAAAAAAAAAAAAAAAAATCACATGAGCAAAATAAGATTTACTCTTGATTGACATTTCTAATACATAAAGGGTAGTAAAATTAATTTTGCTTTTCATTTTTGCAGTATCTTTGTAGTCTATATTACAACGCACATCAATTACATATTTACCAAGGAAGCAATAAAAATCATTATCACCGTGTTGTTCCGAATATAAGAGGATTTTGGATGTAAGACGACCCCCCTTTCTCAAGACAAAAATTTTTGGAAAAAAGGGGGTTTTCCATGACATCTTGTTTTAAAGCTGCAGTTGGTAAGTCTTATAAAAGTAACTTTTTGTCATTTTTGCTAAAACTGTCATTGTGGGCAGACAGTATTACATAAAACTAGTACTCTGTAATAAAAAAAAAGACTCCTTTAAACCCACCTACTGTTCCTACTGCAATTTAAAAGAATCATTCGGACCGACCAAAAAGAACCAATTAGAGCCAGGATGGTGTCTGACAGCCGTCAAACAGTGCACATGCACGCGCTGTGGACAGCCTCCTCCCCCTTCCTCCTCAATTCACGCCAGTGCTCAGTCAAGCTCAAATCTCCGAGAGAGGGTTCAGGAGCTTAGAGAAACTAATGGTGCAACAACAGCCATCAGCGAGGAAAAAAATACCGATGCCTCCGTTACCGACAACAGCACACACGGCTAAGACAAGTAAGAAGAGGAAGCCAGAAGGAAAAAAAGCACAAAAGAAAGAATTAGACAAAGCCCGGGATAAAACAAGAGTGAACATTGGAGTGGCTTTTCAGAGGTGGAGGGAACTCCGTGATCTGGAAGGATTAAAAACCGACGCCGAGTTGGCGACTTTTCTGCTTGACAGGTAAACCCCTGCTTTATTCATTGGTTTATTTTTGCTCCACAATGCTCTGCAAATAAGCGAGTTGGCGTCGCTCACATGCACAGGTGGTACTAACCCCAGCCCTAACCCGCATCAACTCATTTTTGCTCCGCAAATAAGCGAGTGAACGTTGCTTACAAGCACAGTCGCTGTTCGAATAGCCAGCGTCTTGTAATTGTTACAGTACTCCGCAGTGCATGTGATGTTACTGTGATGTTGCAGTTGAGCTAACGTTAGCTTGTTTCCGATGCTAGGGCTAACGTTACTGGCATCTTTTTATTAGAAAGTAGCAGAAAATATCTTTATGAAGTGACCTGGCAGTCTAATCGGTTGTGATGTTGTCCTCATAAATATGTGTAACGTTTCTGTGCTCTCACAGCTAAATGCTGTCATACATGGTTTACTGGCCATTCAGCAGGATTCACGACAGTTTCTGTACTCAAAAAAACGGGTAACTTACTGAAATAAGCGTGTGCTGGGTTTTTACTGAATACATACTGCTGTAGATTATTTTTCATGTCGACATGATGTATTTCTGCTCGTTTGTTGGCCAGCAGTGTTGACTGTTGTAATGTCTAGCCTCGGCAACTTGGTTGCATGCATAACAGCTCACGTGCCTTCACGTGCACGGCAGCCTTCCCGGGGGTCTTAGGGCAGGAGTGCAGTGGAGAGGGGAGGGGGAGGGATCTGAAAGTTGCATTTTTATGCCAAGTCCTCTCTCTCCTCAAAGTTATCAACTGCAGCTTTAATCACGAATATATATATTTGAAAATACTGATAAAACCTTGAGAAAAACCAATATAAAACAAGGCAGACTGTTGTTCGGCGCCATCTATTGTTGTCAACGTATATTGACTACAGACTCTAAAATATAC
The DNA here is from genome assembly GCA_029692085.1 of Gymnothorax javanicus. Classification (NCBI taxonomy): domain Eukaryota; kingdom Metazoa; phylum Chordata; class Actinopteri; order Anguilliformes; family Muraenidae; genus Gymnothorax; species Gymnothorax javanicus. The sequence continues at coordinate 19,246,430 of CM056211.1, forward strand.
AGAATCACTGATTTTGTCTAGAAAGCCAAGTCCCCGAAAATAAAACGAACCCACTTTTTCAAAGGGGATTTCCCAGGAAGAAACATCGTTTTATATTCAGAACAGTACGGGTAAATTTTTTTTTTTTTTTGGTTCAAGGCTAACTTACACCTTAACCAACTCTGCACAGGTATGGTCTATATTAATTTTGTTGATAATCGTGCCTTGACGGAAAACTGCATTTTCGCCTTTTTGGGAATTCTGCTTCTGGAGAAGAAAGCGCTGAGCTGGCAAAGGTTACTGGGCTTTCACTGGCTACCCCAGACGGAATGCCACGGTGTCTATTGAAAACGCAAGTTGCAGCAGCTGCAGTAATCAAAAAGAAACATCAGGTAATGGTGGTCATTAGCCAGCATGCATTTGCAATATCTTAATTTACTAGCTAGCTAGATAGCCATCTGGGCAAACCTCAAGCTCCCTATCAGATACCATTGCTAAGCGTTCTAGCCTGGATAAAACCGAGCTATGTTCGTGACAAAAAATAAAATATGGCTTCAAGCCCAACACAACTAACCTAGCTAGCGAACCCCCAATCTCGCCTCGCTGGAGCTACAACCTTGGTACAATTAGCTAGCTTCAAGCTTCCTCAGTGACTGAACAATATAACATCCAACCCTAGTGACCACTATGCAATGTCTGAGAGTAGACATAGCTAGGTAAAGTTAAAAAACAAACATACAAACAAACAAACAAACAAACAGCGAGTTTTACAAACACAGGCATTTATTAAGTCATAAAGTCCTATGCTAGCTAACATTTTTGCAGGCAAGTTAGCCAAATTAGCTGAAATGCCAGCTATCATAAGCCATACCTATACAATCAAAAATGAATTAAAAGAAAAGGCTAACCTAATAACCTTAGACAAATTTATACCTCCTCACGCTCCCCTGTAATTCCAAAATACGGACCACAACTGCAATCATCTCTTAAGACAAAGAAAGAGGAGATTGCCAGAAGACAAATTGACAATACATGCCTCTATGCTACTGTTGTGTTTGCCACAGGAAGTGTTTTTACCTGCTTTCCAGTAGGCGTGGCCATCTTGTGAAATAGGCTAATCTAGTTATTACATTTAACAGGCACGCACAGACAGAAGCCTCTTTAATTTAGCTATTATTTTAATCATCTTTCACTTATCTACAATCCATGACAGTCATTGGGATAGTAGGAACAGGGCCTAATTGCGCTTAATTTTATGTATTTAAGTTGAAGAATGAAATATCTAAAATAACTAAATATCTAATTTTAATGTGCAAGTCAGTGACCTGCAGGTCAGCCCATTAACGCTCACAAACGCCTGCAAAGAATTTAAATTAGAGAAAACCTTGGCAATAAAAAAAATCCAATCGCTTGCTTTTTTTCAAGGATGACCATCCTGAGAGAGTGCTAGTATTGAGTGAGAAATATCATTTTTTATTCTTCCTTGATGCCCTTGTATTGGAGCAGTTCACAATGGTAATTTGCCATGACTGGATTTTATGTTACTGTTGTTTGAAGCTGTCAGGTTGTGAAGATTATAATCAAAATCACACACACGAGTCTGCACAGCTATTCTCACCTGGGCATTACATTGACTTCCATTCATAGTGGACACCTAAACTCTCACTCCAACCGCAGCCAAATCATGCCTAACTGTAATCTTAACCAAACCTGAGCACAAAACTTAACCAGGACCTCAGAAATGGCATTTTGCTGGGCTTTAGTCCCGATGAGGACTACTGGTCCTGACAAGGTCAGTGCTGGTACAGGAAAAGTTAACAAAAACACAAGCACACACACACACACACACACACACACACATGTGCATGTACACAAACACACACACACAAACACACGCCTGCGCGCGCACACACACACACACACACACATGCGCACACGCACATGGAAGACAGTTTTGTCCTTCAATGTTCCCCTGATGCCACACTGTCATCAACACATGATTTTATTTTTTCCCATTTTTACTGTGCTAGTTTTCAGCCGGTGGTGAAATTTATGTTTTACGAGAATAAATTTGATTCCAGACATGATCACTCATCCCTGCCTGCTTTTAACCCTTTGGTGCATGACTCTTTTCATCTTTGCCTAATATGGGTAGTGGGTGAGTTTGGTTACTGAAGTAACTTCTATGCACTAAAGGGTCAAAGGAAGTGTGGAATCACTTTACATGGAGTTCTTCATGTACATGTGAGTACTGCATTTTTAAGATTTATTTTTGAGACAAGTCATTGCTAGAGCAAAATTTCCATATCCATTTCAAAGGGAATTGCTGAAGAATATGGAACATGGGGGGACGGGGGGATTTTAGCAGGGTCTTTAATTATAACCTAATAATTTGCATTAGCCAGCTTTAGAGATGGGTCTAGAGATTGACTGGTTCAGAAATGGGCAGCCCAATCTTTACAACATGTCCACACCTTCTACTCTCCCTTCTGCAATTAACAAAACATTCCAACAACTCCCTTAACCGCAAGTTTTTGCCCCCAAGCTGAACTCAGTTGAACTGTTTAGCCCACCATAACAACCCGCTCCCAGTTGCCTCATTGCCAAAAATGGTGTGACTGGTATTCAAACACCCAACTACTGGTCTCCAAAATGAACGTCTTTGTGCCACCCGAAAGCTTTGTAGCTGGTTTTTTATGTTTCATTGTGGATGTTCCTGTGATGTTCCTGTTGTAGTTGATTTGTTGCTTTTGCTGCTGATATCGCTGTTGTTGCGGCTGCTTTGTAGGTTTTGTTGTCGTAGTTGTTACTGTGGCAACTACTACTATTATTGCGGATGTCTATGCTGTTGATGCTGTTTCTGTTGCAGTTATTGTTGTTATTGTTGTTGCTCCTGTTGCTATGATTTCGTTGTTACTGTTTTTTTACTTGTTGTTGCTTCTGTCGCTAATATTGCAGTTGTTTTTACTGTTGGTGCTGTTTTTTTGCAGTCATTGCTCATGTTGCCGTCTTTGCTGTTATTGCTGCTGTTGTTCTCTGTGTTTTGGAGATAGGCCGAGGGGCTCGGGGTCATATTGACTTCACAAAGATTTAGGGGATGGGGGATTGTGATGTTATTCTTATCGATACACACTGATCAGTCATTGTGTGCATGGGCTCAACTGTATGTCCGATTAATTTAAAATGGATGCCCGATTAGATGAAAATATAGGTACGTGCAGACGTCTGAATTTATGGAATATGGATAAGGTTTGGATATTTCTCCATGTTAGGTATGCTAAGTTGGGTCTTCAGCATCATCACCTGAGGCTTTTAACAGCTGAGAACAGGCAGCAGATGGGAGAAGAAATCTTCAGTTACGAAACACTCCTCAGGGTTTACCTCCATTACATAACACATACATACCGCGAACAGCATGCAGATGTTTATAAGATGAAACCAAAGACACAGATATTTTGTGGCGATGAAATCCTAGCATAAAGTCGTGGAAAACAGATTAACCGGGGATAATATCCTTCATGAACCCTAAAAATCATGCTTGGTTTGTGAGATGGGTCTATTCCCAGCAAACTCTCAAAATCTTCACAACGTGGTGGCCACATTTTAACATGTTCCAAGAATATTGTGAGATTTTGTGTTTGCTGGGTTTCTACTTGTCTCAGGATATATCTAAAAGATCATTGGTCTGACACTGGTCTGACCTTTTCAAGTTTGAGCTGAGCAGGAGGCTACCAGAGAATATCAATGATCTCCCATAAATCTAAGGGCTGTTGGTCTTACTTCCTTATGATTTGTGCACACCCTAAACATGACAAATGATAGCTAAGTGAGCAGCACTACGATCTATAATGTCTGTATTGTCAGGAGCTTGTATAAATTCAGTGCTGAGGTAAGATTGACAAAAAAAAAATTGTAATAAAAAAATTCAAGATAATAGAAACTTGATTCTTGCCTTTCTAATAATATAATTTGCATGAATTCTGCAATGATTACAACCCACATTATGTTAACATCAATATTGGCTCACTATCCTGTCAGCTTTAAACAGAATTAGATAAGAATAATTAGATTGAAATTGCATGCTGACAGTGTACTGCTTTAATTCTGGTTCCCCAGGCTCCAGAGTTTCTGTTTTTCAGATGGAAATGTGCCAGTTTATCCCATGTATTTAAGAGGATAAAGCTGGCCTAAAAGTTTGGCTCCCAGCTTTTTTTGCCGGGTGCCGCTCTTGAAAATGCCCTTCAGAGTTTAGTTTAGTACTGACTTCTGTTTGAGGTTATTCAGTGAAGGGCTTTTAGTATTCTGTTCTGTTCATTAGCATATAAACACAGGGGTAATAGCCTTGCTGCTTGGTCTTGCTGAGACATGCACTTAATTGTTTGCTCGGTTGCTTCAATAAACATACACTTTTTATTCTCTTGTTCGCGTACCCGTGTGTAACAGGGTCAAGTGGATGTTAAATAGTTAAAATCGAAATGCCTGTGCTGACTGTTTCGTGGAACAGTTACTGTTGTTTCTTTATTTAAAATGTACCATTAAAAAGATGATTCCCTGGGAAGTGCATTTTGTGCAGTTACTTAGAATCTTAAGCAAATTTTCAAAATTAGTTCATCGAGGGGATAGGGCACCTTGTAAACTGAAAAACATCTCTAACACAGCAGGGGTGTGCCTCAACTTTTACAGGTTTGTAACCAGTAATAGATGCAGTAATGAGTCTACAATTCTCCCTGACTGCAGGCCTAAGGCTATATTTAGTTTGTCTCTGTATTTCAGCACATTGGATTTGAAATAAAACAGCCAATTTGAAATAAAACAGGCCATTGTCCCGTGGCTTTCGCTGTGCGATAATGGGATGATAATACTATTCCTACTCAAATTACCCTGTATCTGATGTAAATACCCTCAAATTAAACCGACCTATCCGATATTCGTCTTCTATATCACAGTAAATGCTCTGATGTCTCCGATTTGCTTTTTTTCCAGTTTCCTTTGATTTTCAGCTTTGCTGTTGCAGCTTTGTTACAGAAGCTAATGCTTTCCATGACTGACAGTTTTAATAATAATATTGAACCATCAGCAAATCAGTCTCCGGTGTAAACATTGATTGTTGTGGCAGATGTCCATAACTTTGTCAAAATTGGAAAACGCATTTAATGATTATTAACTGCTGTTATAAAAAGCTATCAAAAGAAAGCCAACTTGTTTTTGTTATAATTGCTGTTTATTTGGTTGAAGCACCATTACTTTTAATAAAAATACCTCCTGTAGGTTAACACAGTGCATGCTTGAGCTTTTCACCTTGGGTTGTATTTGTGTCATGCATTTAGAAGCATTTTGTTGGAATACATTTTGATAATTATGTCAGCTTTGTTGAACTCCATTCCCATAAATCACTAGTGTTGGTTTTTATGTTCACATTATAGATTTAGAGCATTCTAATGAAATTATAATTTTTAAAGGGTCAAATGCCCCAGAATTCCCTTGGTGCAGTGAGAATATCTTTATCAAATGTGCACAAAGTATCATAATGCCTGACCTACCAGATTCTGTCTTCTGGTCCTAGGGGTGATCGATGGCAAGGCAATATCCAGGGAATACACGGCTTCTAATGCACTGTGCAATGCTCTAGTCCTGTGATGGACTGATGGTATTCACCCAAACACAGGCATGTGCTGGACTTGATCGTGTGACACCTACTCTGATAGAAAATGGGGCACGATCAGAGCCCATCTTCCTGACCTGTTAATGTTTGTTCACTGGGTAAAGTAATTTCTTTGGAATAACAACCTAAAATGATAAGGGCTATAATAGCTGAAGGTACTGCCCCAGTGCCCCAATGCAAAGCCATTGGACCTGTTGGTACTATTTTTGGCCAATCTCTCTCTCTCTCTCTCTCTCTCTCTCTCTCTCTCTCTCTCTAACAGCAAATAGTCCTCTAATTTGCAGTCCACTGATTTGGAGTCCAAAGCTTCCCTATGCTGGATTTCATCTGGTCTATGGTCCTATGCAGTTAGTTCTGTTCATTATTTATGTATTTATCATTCGATGATGATGTGAAGCAGTCCTGAGTCAAAGTACACCTCTTTATAGCGGGTATTTCACTGAAACATCAGGGATTGGATGTGTATCTGCCCTGAAGTGCTTAATTTCAGGCATTGACCGGGTGAATGAGTTAGCACACAGTGTTCTCACCATCTAAATTTGTATCCAATTGAAAGAAAATAACAACAGCCAGCAGGAACGGTGGGAAGTCCGCGACTGCATTCTGAGATACCGTATTTAGACCTGACTCCATCACATTCTCACCGATTCATTTCAGTACCATTTTTCCTGACTTCAAGCGGCGAAATATTAATTATGGGAATTACATCGAACTCATTGGCAACTTGTCAAAATGCGCAGAAAGTGATATCTGATTTTTCACCCATTCATTATCTAACCTGCGAACCCCCGGTCAGGGCCGCAGGGGCTGTAGTATATCCCAGCATCCTATGTGAGATGCAGGAACACACCCAGCATGCCATGCTCAATTCAATCGCTCCTAAAGTCAAATTGGAGTCATCGGTTGTCTGACGTGTGGCTTTGGACTGTGGGGAGTACCAGGAGAAAACCCACATGAACATGATAACTCCTTAGAGGAAATCTCCAGGCCATATTCAGATCCGCAACCTTCTTACTGTCAGGCCACCCACAGCATCATAGAGCCTCCAAGTAACTGTGTGATTTTATTCCACGCCTGTAATCATGACAAGGTAAGTTATGCTTGTCCCCCTCAGTACATTGGACCATTAGGTTTAATCCGTCCTTGCTGACAAGTCTTTAATGACAATGTTTTTAGGAAACACTCCACAAATGAAAGCAGCTTCGTGAAACGGATTCTAAAATCATCTTAGCCTCCAAATGCTTTTGGGAAACAGAACCAAAGTCACGCCTGTAGCAGCCAAATTAAGTAGCCAACAAGCTCGAAAAGCAGTACTTTACAGTTTATGCAGTAATTATGAGAGGGAAAAGTGACTAACGAATTCAATTGCTTACTGTATTTGCAAGGACCTTCGCCCATATAGTGCGATTGAAAATGAATGCCTAATTTTTCCTCGGTACAATCAAGGCCCAAGTCTCCTAAATCTCTGCATAATGAAGCCAATTATACACAGAGTAGACTATGATGATTAATGAGTTCCTCTTGGTGCTGCTCTGCAAACAGTTTAACTCGTTAAAAATGGTTTACATGAGGAAATGGTCGATGTAAATTAAACAAAGTTCAACAAAGTTAGTAAGAACCAATGTACTGTATCCCAATTAAATACAATGAAGACGGGACCATTACTGAGACAAGCTTAAATTGGAGGCCAATTTTGGCTTTTTTTTCTATTTTGTTACAGCCACACAGGAAAATAATAATGCCCACTCATAGTCTCCAATATTTATTAAACCTTGCCTGCTATACCCAGATAGTTTTCTCTGGTACGTCCTCAGTTTTAAGAGTGCAAATTGTGCGTTTCCGTCAAATGACATTCAATATATTACAACTGGATGTTTTACGGTCAGTTTGCCATCAATCTTCCTGACAGTAGCTGTCAGCTTGGCATTTTGTGTTGGGCAGGGATTTAATTTAATCTTTTTTTTTTTTTTTTCCGTCAAAAGGCTTCGCACAGCTGGGCATAAACCAGACGGTGTTAAACCAGATTCCGAGACATAAATATCCCCAACGACTCCCAGTGAATGGCTTTTATTCTCAAGCAGGTGGTTGCATTAGATGCAATTTCAAATGTCGGTGCGCAGAATAGGACTGTGTTGATGATTACAATGTGATTAAATGCACGGAGGCAATCCAAATCAATTTGGCACTTTCACGATCATGACCTTAATACACGAATATTTATGAATGGTATGGTGGCACTATCGAAATATGGATGGTCTTAGTTCAGAGTCCAGCCGACAAACTTCCTCTACCAGCAGTAGAGAGGTTGAAGAATCAAACTCTTAGCAAGCCGGCTTAATTTTTTTTTTCTTTTCTTCTTTTATACAGCATTCAGTTGTGACATGCGCATATTTCTCAGACCTGAGGTTTCTGAAAAGTCATTTGAAAGGTTGAGATTGTTAAGCCTGACAGCAGGGGCCAATAATGAGTGAGCTTAGCTGCTTTGTGACACCACCTCACTTATCAGCACACTGCCCATGCATACGGGAGTAAAACAACTTGCCCCCCCCCCTCTCTCTCTCACTGCATTGAAAAGAAATCTCCACATAAATATGTATGGTGAGGTCTGGGTATTTACATAAAGGCACAAGTTTAAATGGCTGTAATCTTACATCGGCCATTCCCCAGGGATACAAATTATGATGAAAGACAATCTGCATTGTTCATTAACTCTTTCTCAACTGGCCTACATGCGGACAAAATGGCTAAGGAAAAACTCTGCCGCATAACACATTCATTTAAATATTTTATTTGTGTCCTTTTATTTATGTCCAACATGGCTTTATGGTACATCATAAGAATACTTGGAACTTGGGTTTTCTGTTGGGTATAATAATGAAAAAAATGGCCAATAATATAACACATTATGCAAATTAGCTCTCCTGAATATTGATGAGAAAATGGGTGAAAACAAGCAACAATTCATTTTTTTGATTGATATCCACTTGATATATTACACCAAAAGTCATCGAACTTGGACAATGTATACTTTGAAGTTGGAGGAAGACAAACAAGATGACATCTTGTGGCTCAAGGAGCCAAACCATTCCAACAATAGCCAAACATTCCATATATGAATATTGTCAGAAAGAGCAGATTCTCAGCTTTCCTTTGATGTATAGCACACAGTAATCCGATGTAATTTGGAAGAAATACGATCGTGGAAAGTGATCACCTTTCTTGCTGGTCATATCTAATTGGGATTTGGCAGTGCCATTGGGGAAGAGTTGAGGGCATTTAACATCCACACAGAGTAAACGTGTAAGAATTGCTGCCCATTTCAAAACGATTCCTCCGTCCAAATAAATAAGGATCTAACTCAATTTACTTTAGTCTCAAGCAGAATGAATCTTCGGCTTTGGACAGGCAGTTTGGCGAGCCGAGGATTTATGTGGTCGACAGTCATTGACATTATTCCTCCACCACGCACTGCTCGATGTAGTTCTTTGTCTCAAATCTATCTTCGTAAGAATCAAATTCCATCAAAAGCTCAATGCATGTGCACTTTAATTAAATTACTCATACAAGTTGATGAATATACGGCTCTGGAATGCTTTTAGCTGCCATCTATTCATCCATCATCTACCGACACGCTCTTGGTCCCAAGGGGCAAGAGTGTTTACTGGCTGAGATACAGGAACACACCTTGGACTGTGGGCATTGTGTCCATTCCCTCTCATACTTGTACCCTCATACGATTTAGACTCACCAATAGGTCAAACCTGTGTGTCGTTGGGTTGTAGAAGGATGACAGAAGTTCTGGAAGAAACAGACAGGGTCACTGCTGGGGCCTTCCAGGGCTGCCAACTCTCACACATTTGGCGTGAGAAATGCGTGAGATTCAGTGGCATATTCACGTTCCCGTGCTGTAGTCAGCAATTATTAAATCAGCGCGTTTGAAAGAGATTCTCTGGCGGAATTGAAGTCCTTGTGCATGAAGGTTTATCAGTTTCACCTGCGTTACGGTGGATTTCACCACTAGTAACATGGAAATCAATTAGGACTCCTGACTTTTCACGCTTTGCTTTACTCGGGGGTTGGAAGCAATGGAATTACATAAAAACGTTTCAAATGGTCTTATTTCATTTAAACAATTTGAAAGATCGTGAAACACATGCATTGCGATGATTGAGTAATTGCTGACTACAGCACGGGAATGTGAATATGCCTCTGAATCTCACGCATTTCTCATGCCAAATGCATGAGAGTTGGCAGCCCTGGCCTTCTAGCTGTCAGACAACAGTGTTACCCTCTGCAGCACCACAACAACCAGATAATTTGTCCATTTTCTCAGCCCGATACCAGGGTTTAGCGCTCTTTTCTTAGCATCAATATCCATCACCCATGGCAAATGGAAGATTTGCTAGCGGTTGCTAACTTTAATTTCTGTGAGCGCAACTGCTAATACTAGTAACTGGCGGGTCTCTAATTACCATCCCAAATAAAGGTAATGTTGCAGCTATCCTTTTGCATCATTACATCTTCACACCAATAAATATTTAAACCAAATACACAAGTTTACTTGACTGAACCACTTTAATTTTTCCCTTTAATAGTTACGGTCCACTGGACCTCAGTAGCAACATTTCTGAGGTGCATTTTAGATAGGTTATCCATGGGTTGTATTGACTTATAATGACAGACTGATGATAACGTGCCAACTGACTTGCTTCACCTCTGAGACCTGAATAGGACGCTTAACGCAGCCCTCGCCTCATAAGTTCACTCCGTAAGCCGTCAGCTATCTCTGTATTTCATTCCGACTATTGCCATTTTTGAGCGAATCGGGAATGATTTGTTGTGCTATCCGGGTAAATTGTTGTGAGACAGTCGTCCTCGCAAAAGGAAAGATGCGTGAATTAATCATGAAACCGTCTCAGAGGATATCCGTTTACCTCGGAGCGCGTCACCTCGCTGTTTTCGAGACTAAAACAACCGGTGCTCAGAAAGCAGCTTATTAGATCAATCTGATATATTATCGGTCCAATCATTCGGACAGCCGACGCCAGGCCTGGACTGTGAACAATCACAGGCCCACAATCATTGGCATTTAATAGCATTTTTTCCCCTTTCTGGTCTTTGCCTTAGGCTGGCCCATATTTTTAGATTGAAATGACGAAGGGATGAGTATCTTTCTAGTTTTTTTTCCTCTCCCCAATTTCTCAGTTGATAATCAAATTGCGTTTTTTTCCCTTTATTCCGCTAGGGTGTATGAGACCGGGATTAACTCTATCTGTTATCTGTTATGTTTAAAAAAAAAGAAATAAAAATACAATCAGACCTTGGAACGGAAGCCAAACCATGAGCTTATTTTTTCTGCTCTGGGGGTCTTATTTCAAATCGCTGCCAAATCAATTCCTCTTTTTAAAGTTACAAATCAATATTTAATCTCAGAATGCTCGGCTGGAGCAGCACATTCGCATATAGGCAGAGGCAGCCTCCACTGATGTTTTAGCTCTCTATCTAAACTGTGTTTCACCCCATGTCAAACCCTCAAGACGAGTTCTGTGTGCTGCATAAAAACTATATTTTCCCCTGCAACTGCGCAATTCTATCAGAGAGACAACTGAGTTGAAAATTTTCAAGGAAGCTTACATTTTCTAGTTTACTTATTTTCTCATTCACTTCTGCTTTTAAACTTTCAGAATCTCTAATCATGCTGAAAACTTAGCCCACTCACTAAATTTTCAGTCGAGAGTCAGAAAACATATCAGGCTTAGTAAAGTCACATGGTACTTACAACACAGCCTCAAAGTTTTTTTTTCTTTTCTTTTTTTGTTGTAATTTCTTGTGCCTTTGTTAATTTAGTCTCTACCTAATTTCTGGCTATACGTTTCTTTAGGTCTTATTTCTCTGATTGATTTCAATAAGTGAGTTATTGTCTCCCCAGATGTGGCGAACAGTCTTCGCACCTTTTCTGCTCCTGTTTCCCGATTCTCATTGTCTCTGTGTATGTAAGTCCTTGTCTGTCCTTTGGTTAGTGCCAGATTGTCTTGCCTCATACTCGTTTGCTTGCTCTCTCATGTGTATTTCTTGTGCCCTGGTTTCTCTGACTCCTTGATCCTGCCTCAGCCCCCTGTGTTTGTCAGTGTCACGTCAGTCTCAAGTTTGCCTCACTCTGCTCCAAGATTCCCATCCTCTCCACTCCTGTGCGCCTCTGGGCAGATCTTCTAGTCTCGACCTCGGCCTGGAACCCTGACCACCCTGTTCTCCTCCCACAGGATCCTGATTGGTGCCACCCACCTCCTTCCTGTTCCTGGACCATGACCTTCCTGCCTGCATCACTCTGTTTGCCATCTACCAAACAGTAAATCAGTAAATCACTGGTTTCCTTTTTTATCTGCTTCTGTGGCTGATTCCTTCAGTTTTGATTGGTCTAACACCTTTTATTAGGCTACAATTGGCACATTTCTTATGAAGCATGTGCTGATCTTCACATAGTGTGGGACCAAATAACTTCAAAGCTAATTAAATCAATGTTATTGTCATTTAACACTTTTATCCAAAGCAACTTACAGTTGATTAGAATAGAAAGAGGCCAATCCCTCTAGAACAATGTTGGATTTAAAGCCTTTCTCAAAGGCCCAACCGCTGCATTGATTGTGATATGATTGTCTGTGGGCTTAAACCACCAACCGTTCAAGTCCTGGTCTAATGTGCTCGCGAATAGGCTGTCAGCCTCCCATTCTATACACCTGGATCAAGCTCTTATGAAAGAATGTATGGTTTTGGAAGATTAGCGTCTGAAGAAGATTTATTGAGACTCAGTTACAGTATGGTGCTTTGTCTGTGCTGATCATTAATTGCATTGTCTCTTTGCCATAGACCTGACCTAATTGAGACCACTCTCTGTTCACGTGACACTGGTTGTTTATTCATCACTTTCAATCTGCACAAGGACATCTACGCACCATGCATCCAGTGATGTCTGCCCAGCTGAAATTTGAGGAGGGTAGAAAATTCATTTTTAACTAATGAGTAGTCTTGTTTTCAATCACTTTCCTTGATTAGCAAGTTTTCCAGCGATTAAAATAATCTATCAGCAGTTATATGCACAGCTTTCTTCCTAATGAAATGCCGCAGTGATTAAATAGTAAATTCAGTTCAGATGAAATGTTTTATTCACTTTTCAAGAAAAGCTAAACTACCCTGTTAACTTCTGCTTTTAGCACATCCTGCAATGCAGGCTATCTATCCCGCGCTTCATCATTGCATGAATTACTACAAAGAAAATGAGGATTAGCCACAAGTATCCGCAACTGAATAACATTGATTGAAATGCAATTTTGTGTCGAAATGATGCGTTTTATTGCTCGCCATGCCCAAATGAGGTGAACTGGCTATACACATCAAAGTGCTGAGTGTTTTCCGAGTTCACATATTGTTCATTTTAACAAATTATTGTAAACTGGTCAAGACCAATCATTAGTTAAAAGGTATGTTCTCTTCCTGCTCAATTTTCAGCTCACCAGCCGCCACTGATGCCATCTACCCACCAATACGCTGCTGCCAAATGTCCTTGCAAAAACAATACGTGATACGGATATTAATTTTGCATCCAGACACCTTCCTTGTGCGCTCGTGACCGCGCTCTGTTCCGTATCTGTTCAAAAATCACAGATGAATGGATTCTGTTACCCACGCATTAGGAATCAATGATGGTCTGCTTTTGTTATGTGCCGAGAGCTGTTTATTCCACTCTCCTTCTTATCGCATTCCAGCTTTCTTCTCTATAATGTCTTGTCACATCAAAAGCGGTTTTCCCCCCTCCATCTTAAAAGTCTCACTTTAATCCTGGAGACAGAAATTCGGAAAAAAAGAAAAAAAAGAGGAAAAAAAAGAACCTTTCTTGTAGTGTTTGTGATGCCCGTTTCAGCACACTGTGATTTAAGTTTTGAAAGTCCGAAAGAAGACACCAAAGTAAACATCTAAGGAATACCCATTATTCAGTTACATGAAAGGCAATGTTTTGGGAGCTAATAACAGCACTTTATGTGCATGGAATTATGCTTTTACCTCATATCTGAATTTGCTTCAACAAGAGCATCAATGTCTTTTTCACCATGGCTTCTGCTTTAAAAACAAAGAATGCTGTCTATTTTTTTCTCAAATCTTGCAGTACTAAAAGTCTCAAATTTGTTTGAAGTTAAGCCTCTGAAGGACTAAGAGGAGACTTCCACAAAGTAATGCATCTTAGAGACACCTCAAACCCCTTAACATAACCACATAAAATGCTAACATGAAAGCACTGACCGTGGTTCATTCAGGCAATACTTCTGGGTAACCTACCTTAGTCCTAAAGACCTCCACGGCATGCTGGTTTTTGGTATCACTCTGAACGTAATTGATCAATTAAGGCAGTGAATTACACAATTACTTTTCCTCACCTAGCTACTTAGGACTAAACTGGGGAGCGTTTCCCGAAATCAGAGACGCTAACGAACTATATATGTTGCTAACTTAGTTACATTGTTACATTACAGGGACTCAGCTGACGCCCTTATCCAGAGCGACGTACAAAAGTGCAAACGTTCAGTACAAAAGTGCAGAGCTCCAAGGAGGCAAGTTAAGTGTCAATAGTTCAAGTGACAAAGAGCGCTTAGTGAAATAAGTGGCAACTGAAATAGACAGTGGCCAACAAAAGAGACCAATAAGTTAAAAAAGAGCTAAATGACAGTCGAGGAACGTGGACATGACCTCAGGAGAGTCAAACTAAGGGCACTGAAGTAGGGGAAAGGTTAGCAGCTACACTTTCGGGAAAGGGCACTGAAGTAGGGGAAAGGTTAGCAGCTACACTTTCGGGAAAGGGCACTGAAGTAGGGGAAAGGTTAGCAGCTACACTTTCGGGAAAGGGCACTGAAGTAGGGGAAAGGTTAGCAGCTACACTTTCGGGAAAGGGCACTGAAGTAGGGGAAAGGTTAGCAGCTACACTTTCGGGAAAGGGCACTGAAGTAGGGGAAAGGTTAGCAGCTACACTTTGAAGGGCACTGAAGGGGGAAAGGTTAGCAGCTACACTTTCGGGAAAGGGCACTGAAGTAGGGGAAAGGTTAGCAGCTACACTTTCGGGAAAGGGCACTGAAGTAGGGGAAAGGTTAGCAGCTACACTTTCGGGAAAGGGCACTGAAGTAGGGGAAAGGTTAGCAGCTACACTTTCGGGAAAGGGCACTGAAGTAGGGGAAAGGTTAGCAGCTACACTTTCGGGAAAGGGCACTGAAGTAGGGAAAGGTTAGCAGCTACACTTTCGGGGCACTGAAGTAGGGGAAAGGTTAGCAGCTACACTTTCGGGAAAGGGCACTGAAGTAGGGGAAAGGTTAGCAGCTACACTTTCGGGAAATGCACCCCAGGATGGTGAGGGGTTCAAAAAAAAAAAAAAAACAGCACCTGTTGGGGCTCTCCAAGTCTGGGGTTGGCTACCTCTGCACTATGACTTACCTGGGCCCACAGGTATAATCCACATTTCTAAATACAGGGTAAATCCTTGTCTTATTAAACAATGACTTTACATTAGAAATACAGATGTCTGTACAGAAGTAATAATTTGTTCATATAAGAAAAGATTGTTTTAGAAACAAAATTTTGAATTCAGAAATAAAAATCCCTTTTCAGAAACAAGGATTAGTTTGTAGACATGCAGATTGCACCTCGGGGTCAGTATATTATGAAATCCTGCAGCAGGGTGTTTGAGAAATGGCGATCCATGGCCGGGTCATTGCCATTGATTATTTCTTCAGTAGCCACAGGGACGCTAATGAGAAAGCGATTAACACCAGGCGTCATAGCTCACTTCAGGCATAGAGAACATAGAACAGCACCTTAAGGTGAGTCCAGTGAGGTTTTAGTCTAATCCCCTTGATTATAAAGATAAAAGATGTAAGAAAAGAGGGTTTTTTTTTTTTTTGGGGGGGGGGTGCAGACGTCAATCAAAGGCCCTGCTGTTTTCCCTGCCCCCCTTATAAAGAAAATATACTGCAGATTTAAGCTTTAACCAGAGCATTGAAAAAAGTTATTAAAAAAGTAAAAATGAAAAAAAGGCCATCCAGTAAAGAGGAGCATACCCCTGCCTGCACCATCGCTTTTAACTTTTTCTGCAATCTTGACCTTAAACTTTGACCTTGACCTGGGAAAATCAAGCCTCACCTTACTGTCGTCACAACCCCCCCACAATTTAAATCAAAATTGGTCAAGAACTTTTTTCTGTAATTCTGCTTACAAACAAACATACAGATGGACAGACAACACACAAATAGGCAAAAACAACCTTTGTTTTTTATGTATTTATTATATATGTGTATGGTGATTATTTTGTATCTTAATTACTGTACAGCACTTTGGTCAACTGAGGTTGTTTTAAATGTGCTATATAAATAAACTTTGATTGATTGACTGATTGATTGATTGAAAACAACCTCTATCCCACTCTGTTGGCCGAGGTAAAAATGCCTACTTGATGGTCATAAGCTTATTAACATCACACTCAATTAGGTTAGTTGTACAAAGCACAGGCAGTACTCTTATTCGGCACTCTGATTTCACAGCAATCAATGCATTGGTTCTCACGCTCAATCTTATTATTTCATCTTACCTGCCTTGTTCCAATCATTTTCTTTGCAGGTGTGGAAAATTTGCATTGAGCACCAACAAATGATACACAAAACATCAAATCTGGACAGACAATGCGCTAATTCAGTTTCCCTCAGTTGCTATGCTAAGGCATGGATGCTTAATTTTATCCACAGAGGCCAGGTTTTGGAGCAGGATTGCTACCAACCGAACAGCTATATCTCTGACTCTCTCAATAGAGAAGCAGAGCAAAGACACTTGGGTTTAATTAGTACAATAAAGTGTATAGCTGTTTGGTTGGAACACATGCCTATACACACACCAGCAGTGTCTGGATAAGAGGGAAGAATCTTGTGCTGAATAAATCCATTAAAATTCTCCTCGTGTTGACACATGCACACAAAAGGGCCCAAGCGAGCTAAATTTGAGACAGAGCTTGAGCAGTCCTCTGCTTTTATGATTACTAAATTAGAGAGGGTAAACTCCTGCACTCTCCAAATAGCCCGGATTTAGCTCCTGTTTCAACCATTATAATATTGATATTGACCATTTTGTCCTTAACCTAATTACCCAGATGCCTTACAGATTAGCTAGCCATTTATCAAAATAGATTTTTTTTCTTTTTACTCCCTGGCGGCTAGTTCTTTGAAAACATAAACAGGCAAAGTAGTTGCAGCAAAGTCGATGTAAGTCTTCTTTTCCCATGGCGGTGTTGGTTAGTGCGATTATAACGAGTAGCACTGTATTTTCGTTCTCTGTTTTACCCAGAGAATTAACGCTGCAGATTGCAGTTCTTCTGAATCGTTTTTGGGAATGTGGTAAGTAGACGATTCAGGAAAAATGCAAGTCTAGGTATTGAGCAGCGCATTCTGTGAAGGCGCAGCTAAGATCATCTCCTATGAGCAGTTTTCCCACAGACTGATCTGTAACCCCCCTTAGATGAAATGGCTATACCCACATAAAAATGCAATGAAATTATGCAGTTAAGGAATTGCCTTGAGAAATGGCAACAGATACCAGCACTTTCTTAAAGCATTTTTGGGCTTAGCCATATCAGTTTATACATCGCAGATCCTTCATATAAGAAGCTCCAGGAATTATCCAAGGTGGTCTGGTTGCTGAATTGTTTTGTGAGAGTCAGTATCAATGACCCATATCTTTCTATATTGTTCCCGGATATTGCCATGTGAGTTTATATAGAGGCAACAGTGCACAATGCCAAAGGTTGGGAGATTGAACCTCGATTTGTCCAACGAGAAAGAGAAAACCCATTTAACATTTTCTAAAGTGGGCTTTTCATGATGACAAATGCCAGAGTAATTGGCCTGATGACGCCATTCCTACGCAAGCAAACACACGTTTTAAAACTGTATGTTTTTCCTCCATTCGGAGTAATTTTGCACCAGATACCAGTGCGTTTTAGTGCGTTTTGAGGTTGTGTAATGTGCCGTGACTCGAGCACGACCCTGTCGTCTCAAGTCCCACCCCCTCGAGACAGCTGATCCGAGCCCCTAAAGAAACAACAAAGGAGGCTGAAGCACATCTAAATAATTCAATAACTGAACTGTGATTTCCTGTGCCCTCTCTCTTTCTCTTCCTAGCTCTCTCTGACTCTCATTATTTCTCACTCTCTCAAGCTCTCTCTGTCTCTCTCTCAATATATTCTGCTGTCTTTCGACCGAGAGCCGGAAAGTTCTGTCCATCTCAAATGCAGAGAAAGACAAGCTCACAACTACCCCCCTCTCAGGAGTTGTGCTGGTCATTTCGTTCATTCAGGGGAGCAGGAGTCAAGCCAAAAGAGCGTTATGTGGTGTACGGAACAAAGCTACTGTATTTGTGATTTTTTGGAAAATCTAAATGTATTAGGAGAGATTAAAGACTACCAAAACAAAAAAATAAATAAATAAAAACACTGGTGAATGAAAAAGAATAAAAATTATTGGTAAATTACAAACTCTGTTACCTCTATGGACCCTCGTACTGACACCACATTGCGCTCAGCAGACCTTTTATAAAGATTCTCCACAAAGACATTTGGGCTGCACTTAGCCTCTGTGAGCAGGAAAATGATTGTATGCCAAAAATCCTTTCTCCAGAAGCCATGCGAAATCGACCACTACGGGTCTGAGAAACTCAAAAATGTGACCGAAAAAAATTGTCTCAAATTTTCGCTGAAATTAATTAGAAATTACCTAAATATTAAGAAACCATCAATAAAAGAGCGGGGAAATGATTTTAAGCTAGATTATAAGTGTAAGGAAACACTTTCCTCAGAAATTGTCATGGTTCTGGATGTTTGTGCATGTGTTTTGGACTTTTCTTTGTGGCTCTCGTCCCGGGACGATATCATATTCCTGTTCAATCGAATTCTTTACCCAGGTGGCTGATTGAACTGGGGCGGCGCTTCCCCGGACTCTATATAAGCCGGATGTTCACCACGCCTCTTTGCTAGAGTGTCTGTTTGCAGCTAAGCACTATAGCCGAAGATATCTGTAGTCAGAATTTGTTTGAATTTCTGTCTTCTAATTGTTGGAGTTTCTTCTCCCTTTTTCTCTCTCTCTTTGCTTCCGTGGTTCGGACTATTATACGTCCTTTGGAAGCGCGAGTACTTTCGTTTGGTCTGTATTATTCTCTGTGTTCGTACTGTGTCCGTGCTACTCTCTCTCTCTCTCTGGTCGTTGCACCTGGCCTCCGTATTCCACCGGCCATTACAGAAATCATGCAAAATCATCCACCCCAGGGCTTTGGAATTTGAATGACTTCTGGGAAAGCATTCTTCTGGCATAAAATCATTTCCCTGTTCTTTTATTGATGTTTTCATAATGTTCAGGTAATTTCTGAGTAATTTCAATCAAAATCCAGGACAATTTTGTTCATTCAATTTTTGGGGTTTTTAAGCCCCGCAGTGTACTATTTCGCATCATTTCTGAGGAATTGGTTCTAGGCAGAAAATCATTCCTCTGCTCTTTTACTGATGTTTTCATTATATTTACTGTAGTTCATTTTTGATTAATTTCAGCCAAAATTTGAGAGCATCTCATCAGCATGAGGTTCCCCTCCCTCTCATATAGAAACCTCCAGCACACAGTGGGAAAAATGTAAGGCGTAACTTGCACCAAGATGAAATTAAACATCAATAATATATTATATATTACTATATATTCAAATACAAGCCCAATTCCGAAATAGCTGGGACAAAGTGTAAATTGTGAATAAAATCAAAACACAATGACTTTCAAATCACACCAGCCAGTATTTTATTCACAATAGAACAGAGATAACATAGCAAATGTTGAAACTGAGAATGTTTACAATTTTATCCACAAAATGAGCTCATTTCAAATTTGATGGCTGCTACAGGTCTCAAAAAAGTTGGGACCAGGGCCTGTTTACCACGGTGTAGCATCCCCTCTTCTTTTTAACACAGAGTGGAGGCGTCTGGGCATTGAGGAGACAAGTTTCTTGAGTTTAGCCACTGGAATTTGATCGCACTCTTGTTTAATACAGGCTTCCAGCTGCTGGAGAGTTTTGGGTCTCCTTTGACGGACTTTTCCTTTAATTATGCGCCAAATTTTCTCAATCGGCGAAAGATCAGGACTGCAGGCAGGCCAGTTCAGCACACGGACTCTTCTACTACGAAGCCATGCTGTCGTAATAGCTGCAGTATGTGGTTTTGCATTGTCCTGCTGAAATACACAAGGCCTTCCCTGGAATAGATGTTGTCTGGAGGGGAGCATATGTTGCTCTAAAACCTTTATATACCTTTCAGCATTCATGGTGCTTTTTAAAACATGCAAGTGTCCCACACCATATGCACTAATGCATCCCCATACCATCAGAGATGCTGGCTTTTGAACTGAACGCTGATAACAAGAGGGGTGGTCTTTCTCCTCTTTAGCCCGGAGGTCACGACACCCATGATTTCCAACAAGAATGTCAAATTTGGACTCGTCTGACCACAGGACACTTTGCCACTTTGCTGCAGTCCATTTTAAATGAGCCTTGGCCCACAGAACACGGCGGCTCTTCTGGATCATGCTCAACAATGGCTTCCTTTTTGCATGATAGAGTTTTAGGTGGCATCTGTGGATGGCACGGCGGACTGTGTTTACAGACAGTGGTTTCTTGAAGTATTCCTGGGCCCATTTAGTAATGTCAATGACAGACTCATGCTGGTGAGTGATGCAGTGGCGTCTGAGGGCCTGAAGATCACGGGCATCCAGTAAAGGTCTTTGGCCTTGTACCTTACCCTTAGAGATTTTTCCAGTTTCTCTGAATCTTTTGATGATGTTATGCACTGTCGATGATGAGACCTTCAAAGCCTTTGCAATTTGAGGTTGACGAACATTGTTTTTAAAGTATTCCACAATTTTTTTACGCAAGCCTTCACAGGTTGAAGAGCCTCTGGCCATCTTTACTTCTGAGAGACTCAGCCTCTCTACGACATCCCTTTTATAGCCAATCATGTTACACACCTGAAGCCAGTTAACTTAATTACTCTCTAAATGTTCTTTCAGCTGATTCTCTTATATATTAATTGCTTTTTCAGCCCTTTTTTGCCTGTGTCCCAACTTTTTTGAGACCTGTTGCAGCCAGAAAATTTGAAATAAGCTCATTTTGTGGATAAAAATGTAAAATGTTTCAGTTTCAACATTTGAAATGTTATGTATGATCTATTCTAAATAGCATATTGGCTCATGTGATCTCAATTTACACTTCGTCCCAACTATTTCGGAATTGGGCTTGTAATATAGAAGATGACAACCTTAAAAAAATCAATGCGGAAATATCATGAAGTTGTTGTGTCCACGCGTTTCATTTTAAAAACAAAAATTGGACGATTGAAAGAAAAAGTTTGGCAAGTAGGTATATGTGAAGAAAAAGGATGCTCAAAAATGCATTGCAAGTTGTAATCATGTTTACATCAGCAGTCTCATGCTCCAGTCCTCGAGGCTCACACTGTCTCTGGATTTTTCAGAGCTCCATTTAATCAGCAGCTAAATCAAGCCTCATAAACAAGATGTTCACTCTCCTTAGCCAATCAGAGACCTAAGTTAAGCGCCAAAGTGCAGGAACAAATCAAAAACCAGCAGACGCTGCGGCCCTACCTGGATTTGAGTTTGCGAGCCCTTATTTATATGCAGTCAATGTGTCACTGCCAATTTCACAGCCAAATCCAATCCACTTCAAGCATACCACTGCATTCTCTTGAAAAATATAAATAGAGTCTAGCATTCTGTATGTACCCAAACATTTGCGGTTTGTACATTTGTACAGGAACATTTCGTTGAAATCGATTACAGCAGCAAAAAGTGAGCTAGCCAACTCAATTACCTTTGCCGTGTTTTTTATGAACTGTCAATACAAGGCAATGCATTTGTCTTAACGTGTTTTTGAGGAGATCGATCTCAATAAGATGAAGAAGTACACCAAACTTCTGACTCCTTGATCAATGTATCAATTGTATGGTCGTGTTTAGATGCACTGTTTTTTTATTTAACTGGTTGTTGACATTTATCTTCTGAATGATCAAAATCAATATTTTTATGATAGCTGGACAGAAAGGTGTAAAAGAAGGTTTTACTCCTCGGTCATGCTTTCAGGAATAATGTTGAAAAACTTAAGTGAAGGAAAAAGGGTGTGATTTGATGGCTTAATGCGCAATGTAATCACTGGCTTTTAGGTTTTGAGTGTTTGACTCTGCAATTTGGCCATAACAGTTTTGCAATTTTCTCTTAGCGATCAGTTTGGTGCAAGACTGGCATCAAGTCTTCATTGCGGCCATTTAATCAATCAGACAGTCCAAGCCCTCTGTGTCAAAAACGAAGGGTCTTGCTCGAAGAATTCAAGCTCTTTTTTCATCTTAAAAGAAGAAAGAGAAAAAAAAACTAAAAATCATTCTAGCTTTTGAAAAGTAATGAATTCTCACACACCTTACATTCTCTATAGGATCTGGAAGATTGGATGGTGTCTAAGGGATCCTTGAGGTTTCTGTTGATGCTCACATTTTAGTTCTATGTCATTATCCAGATCTATTATCTCTTTACATTTAATAAGGTGTGACTTCATCGCATTGAATTGCTTCCACATTTCTGGGTTTAAGAAAGATGGTAAGCGAGGACCAGGACCACTTGAAAGAGCGATACAATGCTGTGAATCAATTAAAATAATGTATACAACAAAATACAGCCCACATCACAAACTCACAAGCTCACTGCTATACTTGCATCTTATTTTATCAATAATTATTTCATTTTTATTTACAAAGTGCAGCTGAGAAACTCCAGTGTTAGCAGGCTGTAGGTAATTATACCTTGCACTGAATTTACAGTCCCGCCTCACTTCTCTTTTTATTAATTGGAAATTATTATTTCTCTCTGGTGGCTATTTTGGAATAATCAGCACTCTTCACTAAGGGAATACAGAGTGAAAAATTGCCCTCCATCAGTACTTACAGTATGAGCATCATTGATTAATAGCATACTGCTTATCAAGCTCAATGACAAATCTTCTGTTTATTAGGATTTTGTCAGGACATGGTATGCTTCTGCAGACCTTGTTGTCCCTAAAACATATTTTACATTTAATTCATTAAAAAATCATGTTATGAATTTAAATGTAACGATTCCACCACAGACTTGCGCTGTGTCAGACACTGAAAGACCTTGCTTACTGCACTAATTTGTGAAGGAATCCATTTTACTCCCCTGTTGCAAAACATGTTGCCTCACTGGTGGTAACTCTTGGTTTAATGCACTTACTTATAACTGGGGATATGGGGGGTGGCAGAGTAGCGTAGCAGTAGGTTGCTTGACTGGTGACTGAGGAGTTGCTGGTCTGAGTTCCAGGAGGGGCGAGGGATTCTGACTTGATCTGAGGAGATGAAGTTGGGAAGAACTCTGCCATTGGGCCCTTGAGCAAGGCCCTTAACCCTAAAACTGCTCAAGGGCTTTACCCCTGTTTCTCTCTATCCCTCTTAACTTGCAAATGTTCTATCTGGTATTTCTCTACAGGCGTCCTTGAAAAAGAGAAACAAATCTCAATGGAATTCCTCTGGTTGAATGCAGGGTAAAAAATGTCCACCTTCTTTTTTTTAAATGACATGAATTAGTAAAAAAAAAAACATTTTTAAAAGCATTTAAAAATAGATTGAAAAAAATCTGTGCATGATCTGTGCATAGCCATAAGTGTGTTCTGTGTGAATGCCAAAGATCGCTCAGGACGAGATCACTCCAGTTCATGCCAGTTCATTCTGGTTCAATTTATTTTGCAGTGCTGAAATAATTTAGCACCTCAGTATGTGTTGACATGTTGAAGTTTCTAACACCTGTCAAGTGATGAAATAACATCTTATCTTGTCTTTGTTCTTTAATATTTTTTTATTTTTTTTTAAAAGTCAGATTGGCCAAGGGGAGGCGGAAAGAAAATAGTCGACTCGTCTGACTGTCATTTTGAAAAACAATGGTGGCTCATGCCTTAAGCTTGCGAGCGAAGACAACATAGTATAACTGCCAAAACATAAGAAGAATGGGACATAGCTGATGTGCACACTGTGCTAATGCAATAATGTGCACTTTATGATGGATGATGTAAACACTACAGATGGGGGCACGACAACCACATTGTATTCATTTATAATAATGAATGTCAGGTCTTTCAGGTTGGTGACTTGCTTCGCAGGGTGTTCTGCAGTTTTATAGCTGAAGTAATTATTAGTTTGACAGAGCGAATGTAAAAGGGGTGAGCATGTGTGTGTGTGTGTGTGTGTGTGTGTGTGTGTCCGTGCATGCGTGTGTGTGTGTGTGTGTGTGTGTGTGTGTTTGTGTGTGTAGGTGTGCGTGTGTGTGTGTGTGTGTGTATGCGTGGTTAGGAAATATGTGGGATCATGACTATTAGTGACCAATTAATCGATATTGATTAGTCGCTGACTAATCGATACATGTAAAGTTCATTGGAGACTCTAAAATTGAAGCTAGGCTTGCGTGAATGGTGTGTGATCTCTGTGATGGATTGGTGAACTGCCCAGAGTGTGTTCCCGCCTCTCTCACACTGGATGCTTGAATGATCCCCAGCACCTCATGACCCTGACCAGCAGGGACAAAACCTAAGGGGGGAATGGGGGGGACACGTCCCCACCCACAGTACTGAAGTCACGCAATTTCGTCCCCCCAAATAATGTGCTGTGATAAACGAAACATCGATAGAAAAATAAAAGTATTCTCGCGGACACAAGCGTGTGAGTTGTTTGGGTCCCCCCAGTCATTAACTAACTGATCCTCCAGTGCCAGCCAGACTTAACAATATCTATTAAATTAAAAGTGCGTGTAACGATCTATGTTAGCTATCAGAGTAAGTTGTCTAAATGGCTTTGCACAAAAACAAAACAAAAAAAAGACTGAGGCTGGTAGAATCAGAGCTCAGTTTGAAGTTCATAAACATTGTTTTACTTAAAATAAAACTTTCAGCCTACAGGAACCTTTCGCGTATTTTCCGCTAGAGAATTCCTGGCCCTAGTTCACTTTTTCCGACATAACGCACCGCTGAACCGCTTTTCTAATAAGACGTCTTGAGCTACTTCCCCCTTTTTATTCAAACAAGCCTCACCTCGTCCGCTGGGGTTTCTCGCGCTGCTTTGAGCAGTGCGATTTGGGCTTGTTCGCCAGCATATTTATAGATCGCTGCGAGTCGTGCCATTGTCTGCTTCATCTCTCGCATTGTCTGCCCTCAAAAATAATCAAAAATGTATTTTATGCAGGTTTTGTTTCTCAGACTGTGCTCAAGGACACAAAAACAAACTGCTGTTCTCCCCCGCTATAAACAACTAAAAATTAACCTTGCCTGTCAAGTGTATTTTGAGACGTCTACATTTATTGTTTACCAAACAGTGTGAGAATATAATAGTTTAGTAAAAAAAATTCATCGTTATCTGTCGGCCATTTCAATAGGATTCTGGAATTAAGCATGTGAAGTACGCTGAGTTACTGCTAAATTAAATGTTTCAAAGAGACAACAAACAGACTGTCGATAAAAAAACATAAGGCTATCCATTCTTAATCCTCTTCCCTTAAGCTGAAATCAAATGGATTTGGAGTTGTGGTGTAATGCGCAATGTATTAACTGTGCTGTCAGGTAGATTCCGAAAACACGTTTGAACATCCTTAACAGATTGCCTCGGGCCATTCTCCAGAGAATAACTTTCACCCAGCGGCCTCTTATGAGGCAGAAGTAAGACCCACAGTCTGTCACAGCAGAGCTTAAATCCGGCTTTGATTGACGGCAAGAACTTGGCGGGAATGGTTGTCTCTTCTCCCTGCGAATGCCGCCGCGGCTTCCTGTTTTAAAGGAGCGATCGACCGAGGCCAAGTCTGGCCATGCCTCCGAGGAGCCAAAATGGCGGTGCGTTGCAGCAGTTTCTTGGCTCTGTGTTCTCCTGCTCTTTTCTGTAATTGTTTTTTTCAAGAGCAGAGCAGGGAAGGTTAATGACAAAATGGAGACTTCAATGATTCGGGGGAAGACCCTGGCACCCTCTATTATAGCCCTGTCACTCTCACCACACTGAGTGTCTTGTGAGTCCGAGCACTTGCTACCCAGAATGCAATGCTTTGGAAAGTTCTGGAGGAAGTGGGTGATACAAACCCAGCATCCTTCCAAACTCCCGAATCTTCCTCTGAAAATCAGCCCTATTGAAGAGTGGGCCTCCCACCTCGTCTTTTGTAACTTTAATGAAAAGCATATCGAAACAAGAGACACTATTTATGACCATAAAGTAGATCTGCTGCAGTATGTTCTGAGCAGTGGGACTGAGCAAAACAAAACAATGCAACAAATCGTTCTCGACTGCCATGGCTTGAGACACTGAAGTAGCAGTCTGAAAATGGAGGAAAAGTGTGATTAATTATGCCTGCCACAGAGAAAGGGAGATTTATTTCTCTCCTTTCACCCGCGATTCCTTTTGCCGCTCACAGTAGATTTGGCTCTTACCTTTTTCATCAAGTGCGCATCATCCAAATACCTTCTCCACTGTCAGATGAATTTGCTTGCGGTTTCCAAAACTGTTCAGTGAGATCTTCCGTCCTGTAGGTCCAACCATAACATGGCAAACCTCATTCAATTCAAATCAATTCAATTTTATTTGTATTGTGCATTTACCTGCACTGTCATAGGGATTCTTTGCAGAATAACAGCAGGGCCTATGTGCCCAAAATAGCAAATGAGAAAAAAGAGAGAGAAAAAAAAAAGAACTCCCAGCAGGGGTTAAAATCAGAAAATAAATCTCAGGAGGAACCCAATTATAGTAGGGGAGTCCATTCTGTGCTGGCTGATTAAGTAAATGTCTGTTTTTTGTGATAAGGAGTCAACTATAGCCTATTAAGGCTTATCATAATTATATAAATGGGTTAAAATAGTTATGGTAATAGTTAGAAAAATGGAAATAAGGCAAAGTCTGTCCTGAGCCAGGTGGAGCATCAGCCGGTGCTTGACTCCGGTTTCTGTAGCATGAAGTGACTAGGAGTATTGCTGCTCCCCCTGGATGGGATGCTAGTCCAGCGCAGGTTACCCCCCAGCTCTTAATCAGGTTTCACTGACAATCTTCCAGTACCCAATTATACACCTGCTCGGAGTGAGGCACTGTGGGAGTGAAGCGTTTTTGTCCAAGAACACACCACAAAAGCCGTGGCAAGGACTTGAGCTCAGGATCTTTAAATCCCAACTCTAGCGCACTTAACCACTGCACCACCACATCCCCCAAAATGGAAATAATACAGATGAAAATACCACAGTAATTAACGGTTGGAGGAGCCAGGTTGGTGCTTCTGAGGCTCCAGGGTGTGGCCAGGCATGGGCGCAAGCAGAGACAGGAAAGGAAGAGGGTCACAAAGGTTCAGGGCTGGAGATGTTTATCCTCTAAGGGCTAATGAGGGGCAGGAGCCAGTGGAAAAAAGAAACGAATAAGGAACTCAAGCACTGTAGAAATGATTGGGGCACAGGGCAAGAAAATGCTGAACTTTACAATGCTAAAGCAGAATTGCCCAGTACTGTTCCTGGAGATCTACTGTCCTGGGGGGCGTTTCCCAAAATCACAAATGCTAACTTACATAGCTGGAACCATTGACTGTGATTGGATGAACTATGTAAGTTGCTAACTTAGTCAGCTACAATGCTGTTGGGAAACGCACCCCTGAAGGTTTCCACTCCAACCCTAACGAAACACACGTCATTCAACATCTTGAGTAGGGTTGCCCAGCCCTGTTTCTGGAGATCTACCATCCTGTCGGTTTCCATTCCAACCCTAAAAAAGCACACCTCATTCAACAGCTAGAGCACGCCTGTCCAATGCTATTCTCAGAGATCTACCATCTTGTAGGTTTTCACTCCAACCCTAACAAAGTTCACACATTCAACAGCTGGAGCAGGGCTGTCCAACCCTAATCCTGGAAATCTACCATCCGGTTGGTTTTAACTCCAACCCCAACACTGTGCGCCTCGTATACCGTACAGAAGATGAGCTGCAGATGAAAAGAGTCAAGAGAATTAAATTTGGCTTGAAAACTCCTCACTGAAAACTTACAGGCTGGCAGATCACCACGAGCAGGGTTGTTCACAAAAGAAATAGAATGCTAGCAATCTGTATTTTTTAGGCAAAGCATAACAGAAGGCATTGTAAGTTATAAATTCTTGTACCTCTCTGTCCTCAGGAGTGTTTGGCTAAGGAGGACGGTGGCTGTTACTGGATGGAATACAGATACATGGTAGTGGACAGGGAGAGGAATTACGGTATGGTGACTAAGGTGTTATGACCGAACTCAGCTTGTTAGCCAGAGTCTGATGTTAGGCTCTGGAATACTTTAGGCCACACTCACTGCATTTTAAAAAGGGAGAAATCTCCCATGATGCTGTGCGGGTGCTGCATGCCTGAGGGCTGCTGTGTTATTGAGACGTCAACAGAAGTGCTCATACTCATGCGACGCGATCTCCACACGCACAGCCACAACTGCGTACGTTCAGATGTGCACGTGATGCACAACGCGTACCTGTGTTAACATGCAATGCATGCCCACAGACACAGAAACGTGCGTGCAAGTGCATGCAAACATAATCAAGTGCGCGTGCATGCCAAAATGCTAACATACACACGCACCTGAGCATGCATAAACACAGAACTCACACGAGTCACATCTGGCCTGGATGATGTAATTTCATGGGAACATGCATTTTGCTCAGGATAATGTATTCTGCAAAAGGTCACAATATTTTCTATTGCAAAAGAGCGTGAGGGTGCGGACAGAAGCTATGGACCTTGGGAATTCAAGTTACTGCTTTTATTACATGGCCACTGATTTTTTTTTTTTTCAATTTAAATTCTTCACGAACAGATACTGAGAGAAGCACAAATGATAAATGAATGAATAAATAGATGAAAAATAGTAAAATTGAGTATGTCAGACACTGAAATGAACAGTCTGAATTAGGGACCACCACATCTGGACCTCAGAATTCAAATCTAGCCCTGATTTTCATTTATCCTTAGTAGCTAGTTCACTAACTGACCAATCAAGAGTTTCCCAGTTGGCCTGTGACTGTGTCTACACCTGACTCCCTAACAGAGGGTAAACAACCAGCAGGTCTCTGTCTTTGAGAGCCATGATGTGGAGATCCCTGGCCCAAATATAACAAACAACAATAATAATAATAATAATAATAACTAGAGGCATTCCTAGAGTGAAAACCTCCACCAAGGCAGCACAGTCTAAATCTTGCTGAGTGGGAGCAAAGTTCAGTTATCGCGTGTCATACGATTTCTAGATGGCTGCTGTGGCGGCCATATTGTTTTACTGATCACAGTGAAAATCAATAGGGTCCATCCCTGATGTAATAGCGACCCACCCACAAAAATTTCGGAGATATCCGATAATTACTTTTTGAGTTATCTTGTTTACAGACAAACAGACAAATGGCACCAATCACATAACCTCCTGCCAACTTTGGCAGAGGTAATAATAACAAACAGTAATAATAAACCTGAATCTTGAGTTTAGAAACAAAAACTGGATTTGAGGGCAACTTGTCAGACCATAAACTGTACGTGCAACTTATACCAAGGACCTGGTCCTCATGGAGGATTACAAGAGTTATATTTATTTATTTATTTATTGATTATTTTCCATGGGAGATGAATGCTGGCTCAAGTGCTGCGGCCCAATTATGATTTCATCTCTCAACATCAGCACAGTTGATGTTGACCCATTTCCCTGGCCTTGAGTACAGAGGGCAGGACTATTTCAAACCAGATGTGAGCAAAGTCCATCAATCAGCCCCTAGTCAAGCTGGTGATCCTCGACGTAAGTCACCCTCTGTCAACAAAGTGCATGATGAATTTTCATACGGACTTAGAGAAACAGATAACACCAGGAAGATGAAATACAGCATTATCAGGATCTGAATGTCCAGTATACCAAACATCTGCAGAGAAATGCATTCATTGTTATCATTGTTATCCACCCATCCATTATCTAGCCCAGTTATTCCAGCTGAGGAATGCTGGAGCCTATCCCACGATGCATTGGGTTTATGGCAGAAATTCACCTCAGGACAGGCTGTGAATTCATTGCGGTATTTATCCCTCACATTTTCCAGAAATGTCTGCATAATTTTTAAGACAATGTATTTTTTTTTATTTCTCTAAAGGCCTCAGAGATGAAAACTGTCAATATGCTTTATTCATCCGTGTAAAGTCTTTAGAGAGATTTTCGGTTTGCGCGCAGTTACATACACTGAGTCATAAAACTGAACTGTTCTGGCCCGGGATTCTCCATGCGGCTCAAATGAGATGTTAAGCTTCGCCTCCACTCTGTATCACTGTGCATTTATTCTGCTTGGATAAGCTTTGTTACAGACAGGGGAACTTTGCCATTGTTTGTAATTGCGTGGGTTTTTCCCCCTTTTGGAGGACACATAAAATTCAAAGCTGAATATCTTAATACATACCCATAATGTATACTGTGGAATACCGCTAACAGCATTCATGCAACCCAGCTTGGCGCAGTGCTATTTTAATGAGGCATTACAGGTGTATACTCCACGTGAAATCTGACGATAATATCAGTATCCAAAGAGACGTAGTATAACTGTGCTATATTCCACTGTAATTCGGCCGTGTGCTTCAAGTGTCTTTTCATTTTTCATTTGCCGTATAAATGAGCTACCTTCAGTCAAAACCTGTCACATTTCATTAGCATCGGAGTCTGCTGGAAAGCCGGGCCATGAATGAAGGTGCACACGGACAGAAACACACGTACACACACCACAGATACACACAAACACACACACTTTCTACATGCTCTCACACTCACACACAAACAAACACTCATAAGGATACTCAAACACACAAAACATGCCTTTTCAAATGGAATATAGATTCATTTTTGCAGATTATATGAGTTGCTGCAAATGGCTGCTTCTTTAGAACAAGATACGTCTTGCTACTCTTTCAAATGAGGGTAGTTTATCATGCAAAATTTGAAGAACGTGATTCCCTGTCAAAGGCAGTAGACTAAACACAAATTAATTTTGCAGGTGTCATTTACTCGCAATAAGTTGCCCATCAATGAGTCTAGCTGTTGAATGAGATTTACTTTGTCAGGGTTGGAGTGAAAACCAACAAGACAGTAGATCTCCAGGAATAGGGTTGGACAGCCCTGCTCAAACTACCCTACTCAGCCCTGCTCAAACTGATTGAGGTGAGCTTTGTTAGGATTGAGGGGGAAAAAAAAAGGACGGAATGATGGTGCATTTCCAGGAAAAGAGTTGGGTGTCCCGCACTGTACGATTGAATGAGTCGTGCTTTGGTAGGGTTGGTGTGAAAACTGATGGCACAGGAAAGTACTCATTGATGTCTTGCCTTGTACTCCGTATATACCTGTATGTACTCTGCCCAAACAGTGACAGATACAGAACACCACACCATGCAGCAGGGGAAATTACTCTCAGGCAGAGACATGCTATGGCGCACATAGGCTCTGTCACTGTCTTAAGTGTTGTTATCCTGGTTCGTGAGGTTTGGCTCTACACCTGTCTGGAGAGATGTGAGTCTGACCTTTTCCTGGCCTCACTGCGCTACAGCTGCTAAGGAGGGACGTCATCACCGCCGTGAAGAGCAAAAATAACAGGTGTACAGAATTTCACCTTTCAAAAGGGTACAGTAGAGGTAGGATAAAGACAGCACCTGCTTTTGAATAACATTCAAGTCAGGGGCAGCCAACCCTGGTCCTGGAGGGCCACAGTATGTGCTGGTAAACTGCAAATTAGGAAATTTTAAATATATATATATATATATATATATATATATATATATATATATATATATATATTAATTAAAAAATGCTAATTGAATTTCGATCGCTTCAAAACAAGCACAATGTTTCTCACACATACTCACTCATACTAACACAGACTCATGACTTCAGCCTTAACAACAAATCCTTTGGGGACAATTAAAAGTCTTTCTGAGGGTTTAGAAACATTGAGTCGAAAGCGGCAACAACGCTTAGCTGAAAACACTTCAGGTTTCCAAGCAGTTTTTCATCATCCAAACCACCTCGGTCATATTTATGCAGTTCTCTGCAAATGTGATATCCAGGTCGCGATGTACTTTACTATGGGGGTCAGTGAAGCCCACAGGACTGGAGACACAGGAAGATATTGCAGAGAATAGAACTTTGTTTTTTAGCTGAAGTATGTTGAAAGAGTCACGCATGGTTGGGGGAGTGATATCTCTGCAGGGCGTCTTGGATTGAAGCATGTGATTACGGCCCAGAGCATTAGCTCCTGCGCTATCTTCAACGGGGATGAAGTCCTTCGCTGAGCCTGTGAATTAGCAGGAAAGCTATTAGGCTGTAATAGGCAATCAAAGCCCTCGCTAATTAACAGGAGGCTGAACCGAGTGATTAGAGTGGGTCTGAATATTACTGAGGCTCATTCCAGGCCAGTCAATCATCTCAACGGCCTCTGTGCACACCTTAATTTTGACGTATTCACATTCCCTTCCTCGAAAACATGTTTCTGGAACTCAAAGTAAATTCTAATAAGTGAGACTTGTGCCTTTAAATGTTAAGAAGTTGTGTTAGGTTTACATAAACTCTCTAAGCCGTCCTATGAAACTGTTATGGCCACCCCTGTAATTTACTCGGCCACCTGAGATGCCACCCGCAAAATCTCATCAGTGATGGAATCTTCAAAAAAACCAGACTGATAACTCTTTGTGTTTCCTTTGTTAGTCTCATGTCTTGTAGCATGTTGGGTGTAGACAAAGATGTGAGTTGTTGGGTGTATGTGCATTATGATGCAAATGTATTATGAAGCTGTAATTGTTATCATCAGAAAGTCGGGTTATGCCATTGCTAATAGTATGTGCCTCCAGTGGGTAAACCCAGTAAAACACATCTGAAGGTGCCACCGTCTGTCGCAGCTGTAATCCACTAACATCAGCGCTAAAAATGGAGCAGGTTTTGCACCACTTCAGCAGTACAAACTAACCGCGTCTGGCATGAATCCAGTTTAAGATGACTTTACAGAGCAGGAAGCAATGCATGGGTCAGAAATGCATTCTGGGAACTGCCAGAATCCATGGAAAACAAGGCATCAAGGGGCTCATTTCAATATCATTATTACAGACGAATATTGGTCTGCGGTCAGCACTGGGAGCTGACACAAGCTTAACACTTTTAGGCTGGTTTTAACTGTAATGTGAACTGAGACCCTATTGCAGTTTATTCATCTTCAGATGTTGCAGCAACTGACAGACTGGGGACTCTGAACTCTGATACAGACAGCAAATCAGTTTCACAGAGTTTTTCTCAAAAAAGTCCATGAAACTAATTTGCCGTCTGCGTCAAGAGTTTGGAGTCCCTTGGGTTCCTGGAGTCTGACTTGTCTGATTGGTCCGTGGTCTATCCCTGGCAGAATCAGTGCCGTAACGCAGACAATGTGTCAGGAACCAGGTGGACAGAGTAGAGTATTAGGGAGCGGACAGGATCTTAAGCCAAGGACAGGAGATGAATCGTAACCAATATCCATATGGACAATGAGTGCAAACCAAACTCCAGAAACCGTACAACAAAAAGATATAAAACCAGGAAATCACACTGGGAATACAAGTTTGTAAGTAACTGTGAGAAAACAGAGACAGACTCGCAACTACACTCACAAACTAAAAGCTTAAGTAGACGGGGAACTAACTACTGGAATGCGAAGCAGGTGACCAGGCTGGCAGAGGAGTGAGCGAGTGAAGTTACAAACAATAACGGCACAGAATGGGGAGGGCGAGCGGGGACCATAATGAAAACAAAGACCTGCGGAATCAAACAAGGAAAAATACAGAAAACTGGAGAATGATGGTCAACAAGAAAAATAAAAAAAATAAATAAAAGATTATGGAACCCAGACAGCACCATTGTCAGTATTTTTTTTTTTCTTATAATGCTTTAACTGTTGACGAAGCCAGCTTTCAGGAACAATCTCCCGCTGTACTGTTCCTGTGGCACAACAAAGATCATTGTAATAGAGCACTGAGGTATGGAGGAAATGTCACAGCTAGCTTCCTTTTCTACGGCTTTGCGATGCATGTTTGCCAAACCCGAATACAGGACACACAGGATGCTTTTGGGCTATGCTACCCAATTTATGTTTCTTGCATATTCTAGTCATTTCATCTGATCTGCCAACGGAAGGCACAAAATGACAAGCATAAACCGCTGAAATGTAAATGATGACTAATTACAGTAAAAAAATCTGTGCTGCATTTAACATAAGTGAGATATAACCTGCCTCTATATGTAGTATGCCTATTTTTACTTCAGTTTTTTCAGTAATATTCTGCCAATATTTTACCATGAAATACATTTTTATTTCCTTTTCATACAGTGTAAGGGGACACAATCTACTCATCTCAGCGATTGCCTCAGGACTGAAGCTTTCTCCGGCAGTAAGAAACGGGAGTTAAAAATATAGTGTTCCCGTTTCTTTTTTAAACTTCTATTTCTATCCGTTATAAATATTCAGAGTCTGGCGAGAGCCTGTCTGTAATCGCTCAGTGCTGTGATTGCCCTGGGAGCTGTGGCTGATCGCAAGGCAGGCCACACATCGAGAAGAGTGTTGGGATAAATCAGGTGTGCTGGAGTGGTGTGTGTGTCTGTGCGTGTGCGAGTGTGTATGCGTGTGTGTGTGTGTGTGTGGCGTGCATGTGTGTGTGTGTGTCAGTGTATACCTACCCTTGTTGAGAAAAATGCCCCCACAAGGGATGCAATACCAGATTTATTTGCTCTTATGGTAACATTTTCAGGTCTCTGTAAGGAAATTGAGCTATTTTAGTGTTAGGGGTTAAGGTTAGGGTTAGGTTAATGTTAGGGATGTACTTTTTATGGTTTAGGTCAGAGAAAGGGAATTCAGAATGAATGTTAGTCTATGAGATGTCCCCACTAAACATGAAAACACAACGTGTGTATGTGTGTGTGATCGTTTGTGTGTGAATGTGTGTTTGAGTGTAACAAGAGAAGGGGAGTTATAAGAATTGAAGATCTTGAATTGAGGCTCTGAGCTTCTGAAAAGGAACTTGTACTCAAATGTCCTCAGGGGCTTGTTCATTAAAACAGGAAGTCATCAAAACAAGAGTGCGAGGCCGGGATTGATCTGTGCCTTTCTCACGCCGAGGTGCTTCGTCATCGCAAATCCCCTACATCCTCTCTAATTGCGGGCTCGACCCCTTCTCATTAACGAAGAGCGTTTTAATTAACAGCGGGTGCGGGAGAGAAAACAGGAGCAAAAAGGGGGAGACACGAGCTCATTCCATATCACGCATCCACGCCGTTCGGCCAACAGCGCATTTAGTGGAAATGAGGACTCTGACAGACGGCGGACTGAAAACAGCCAGCCCAATGGATCCAACCGTTCAGCCACCTCTGTGCCTTGAGCAGCAATAATGGAAAAATGATGACATAAATTACTGCTGCCGCAGGCCTGGGGGACATGGCCCAGAATGCACCCCCCCAACTCACTCCACCACCTGACAGCGTGAATGAGTATCCTAGCAACCTGGCCAGACAACTCGCTATTTTGGCCGAGAGATGAGGCAAGGGGCTTATAAACGACCACTGACATCCCCCTCCCTCCTCTCTGTACAGACTGAGAGTGATGTTACTGCACACAGAGGCAATTTGGCCAAACTTTGTTTTGGTTTCAGTGCAATTTGTTAGATTCCAACACCCGAGAGCAGCTGTTTGTTCACCGTCACTCATTCATGGTTATTTTGACATTGCTTTGAGGGTAAAAGTGGAATCCAACCAGGATGTTTTCTGTCAGTTGGACTTTCATTGCCTGTCATTCAGAGTCTGAAATGAAGGATTGTGATTCATTTTTCTTTACCACAGAAGAACTACAAAATAATACCAAAAAAAGTTTGACGTATTGATTTTCACATTATATGAATGATTGAGTGGTCTAGTTCCTGCAAATCCAGTGGTTTTGTGAGATCAGGCGTGTTTTGCCATTGAGAACAGGACATGCAGCTGAACCACTGAGGCTTCTGTTAATGAACAAATGCAATTATATGCTTAATTTATCAGTGAGAGAACACGCGGTAATGCTGTATTGCATATGAAATCAATGCAGTATAGAAAGAATGATGTGTGTTCGTGAGGAAGACCTATGGGTCCAATCAGGCAGGCGATGAAATAGACAAACTTTGGTCTTAAATAGGCTATCCACCCATCCATTCTCTATACCAGCTTCTTCCTCACTAGCGTCACGGGGTGAGATGGAGCCTATCCCAGCTGACTATGGGCGAAAGGCAGGAACCCACCCTAGACAGTTCGCCAATCCATCACAGGGCGCACACACCATTCATACAGCATTCCCTCTCTCATTTTATGGGCAATTTAGTGTCTCCAACTGGGCTGATGTGCTTGTCTTTGGACTATGGGAGGAAACCAGAGTACCCGGAGGAAACCCATGCAAACACGGGCTAAACAGACTAGCGATCATTCATTATCATCTGAAGGGAGGGTATATAATTTTTGACTGATTCAACCAATCACATTATGGGAAACTGAGATAAAAATTCAAACCCAGGCCACCATGTTTTTTAAGGCCACAGAATTAACCCTTTAACTGCCCACTCAACCTTTCGGTAGAGCACATTTTGAGTCACTGTATCTCACTGAAAGATGTGTTGAACTTAATTGGATTGGATTTTTTCAGCATAACATTCCTCAACCGAGTGTTAGAGATGGCTTAATCAACAAATCTTTCAATGAGACACAGTGACTCAAAACATGCTTTACCAAAAGGTTGAGGCAGTTAAAGGGTTAAATTAAATAGAAAAATTATCTAGATCTTGTACATCATTTTATACATATTTCCCTGTAATTTACCAAGACATATTTGGGAACATTTGCAACCTTAAAGTCTCGACTAAATTTAAATATAGGCCTGAAGTTCTACCGGTTTCAATACAGCAGCTTCATTAGACTGACTTATGCATAGATCTGTTGGTTTTATGGGGTTAATTAGAATGGAACTCAGCGAGGAAATTGCTTTTTAAAATGTATGACTACTTTTGTGTTCAAACCATGAAGGTTACTTGACCAAATGTGTGGGCTATGTTTTAATACTTACCTTTATTCTGTGCAACAGTGGCCGGATTTTTTTAAAATTCTTCTGCAACTGGGCATAGAATGTAGAACAAATATTTTCTATTTCTTGTTGCTGGTGTTGTTTGTGTTTGCATTTATTATGATAGTTTTTTTGTTGTTTGAGTGGACCACTGAATAGAAAAATTTGCAGAGTTAAATCAGCATTTACAGTGTATAGTTTGTCCCTGTTTGTCCTATAAGGATTTTGTAAGAGTTGAATCAACACATTGCATTTTACTGTGCGTCTTCTATGGTAGCACAGTGTACAACCTACTATATGATTCTGGAAGGACTACTGATTGAGAAGAGCCTATTATTGAAACGTTCCCTCGTTACCTGGGTTTAAATATTATCCAGTTGAAACATTATATGCTTCAGAAGTACAACTGTTTATATGGTTATAATTTTAAAGTGCGCTTGCCATCACATTAATCTGTCTCTCTAAAGTAGTCAGGCACGAATCATTTTCTGATGGCCGTGAATATTTCTGGTGATACAATGTCATGGCACCAATATCCATGTATCGTTATGCATATTCTTGTATCCAATCGGTGAGAAAGAATGCATGTTTTCAATAGCTATGCAAATAGAAATTCATATTTACTAAATTACATTTCCCCATGAGAATCAGTGCGACAGTACACACTGAAACATGGTAATTACTTTGCAATAATATATGATCACAGCATTCATGAATCTCCGGCTGCAATGTAATTGCACCTGTAAATTGCCTGCTTAATAATAGCATAAATCGTAATTGTACAACTAATGTGTGTATTGTGACAATTTTTCAATTAAAGTTGTACCAACAGCGAAAATATCAGAGAGAGCATCCGCACAGTGTATCTATGTTAGAAACCACTAGCACTACAGAGGCTATTTTTTAATTTTTATCCATTAAATCAATGCTTGAGCTGAAATAATTGCAATAATTTTCTAAGGTTTACAACCTCACAATTTTAAACTGAGAGAGAAAGAGAGAGCTGGTGAGATTAAGAGAGAAAAGGTGAATGTTTTAAACATGAAGGGTTTTGCGGCAGCATTTTTTTTGCCGTTGGCCATAATTAAATTCTTAATTAGCGAGCCCTTTGGAAGAAATGCAGGAGGCAAAATTCAATTTAACACGTGAAATAATTCAGTGCGCAGAAGGCTTGAGGGAGCTCAGAACGTGACTGCAGGAAGGTATGGTGACAGCCACCGAAGGCGAGCTGTAACCCAAATACCCCCCCACCCCATCTGAGGCAAGTCTCTGCAGTATCTCTTAGATCTTAATTGAGGACTTTTGAAGGAGCTCCCCTCTCATATTACTGCAGACACCCCTCCATTAGCACAGAGCTACCTTCCACCAATGGCGGAGCATTAGACACCATTAACGGCCACTTGACCCCCTCTCTCTGCTTTTCCCATGGCTCTTGTTGAAGTATCTTCGCGGTTGGTTTGGAAGTGCTTCTGTTTGGTGGGCAGTGCAGTGATCTCTCCTCTCCAGCACTTGGGCTCTGTGTATTAGCCGGATCCACTGTCAGGTACAAGGAGACCCATTCAATTAGGCTTACATATGGCCCGATGAGTCTCCTGAAAAAGCACTGTAAAATAAGTGCCCAAATGATTCAAGCTCTTCCCTACCACACTAGACTATTTTCCTGTGGCAATAGGCACAGTTTTATGAGCGCTCCTGTGTAGGTCTTATCTTCAGGTATTCCGCTGTAAGATAAGTAAGAAAAGTAAGATAAACCTGTGGTCCACATTCATCTTTCACAGGAAAATCCCCTCCCCCAGCAAAGCACCTACAGCCAGGTGGTAGGAGTGGAAATATGCTCTTTTTAGGATGTTCACAAAACAATTTCCCTCTGAGAACCTTTCCAATTTAGGAACTTGATTTGGCATGAATACTGAAATACGGTTAAGCTCGGATTCGCTCTGCGACTGCGCCAGGGGTCTTTGATGCATCGGTAGCACCTCAGACAGACGTTAAAATATGACACGTCTGGCTTTAATGCGCACTGAGAAACTGCAGGAGGAAGGAAGGGCGGTTGAGCAAATTTGATTTGCGGTGCTCCCCTGCCTCTCAGCGGATTTGTTCCTCAGAAATTGAGTTTGCGCTTGCCTGTGCGCGCGGGCGTGTGCGCGAGACACAAAAGTGCGTGTGAAAGTGAAAGATGTTACCATTCCCACAGTTCTCATGACCTGTTTTTCACCTCAAAAGATTAAAGACTGAATGCAATTACCATCATTCTATGGCGTGATGCAACCGTGCAGGAATACGCTGCTGCATTCTGATCGGCGTCGCGGAGACTGCTCTGGGAATGCCGTATTCAGGTCGGAGCTGCACAGAAACTGAACTGGGAATTCTGCCTTCAGTCCTGTCAAACAGAGACCTCACTGAGTCTCACATTCAGGTCTAGGAAGCTGGTACCTTTATGGGAATTCGGCGCTTTTAACTGAAAGTGAAGCACCGAAGAAAGCTTTTGCCAAAACATCTGCTGTTTTTTCCCTGCGGTGAGAAAAGAATGTTTAAAGTGTGCGGACTGACGACGAGTAGCATGTCTGCTATCTGTCAGGACCATCCCAGCATATGCTCTAAATGAAGAGATGCCCTCATCCCAGAGCCTTCTTCGCACCATACGGGAGCTGATACGGTCATGGTGTCTTCCGGAAACCTCAGCAGCGGTCAACATTGCTGGACGAAAGCGATCTCTGAGATGCATGACACGAATGCTACGGTCCTGAGCATGCATGGTCACATGCATTTGCAGACGTAAAACAGGTCGCACAATACACCCCAAAGCGCGCCACAATTTTGGCTGCAGTCATTCTGGCCATCAGCTTCCCAATCGCCTGATCCCTATTTTGCTGTGTCAATCGTGGCATCATGACTTTTCACAAACATAAAGTTTTTAAGCTGGGATTTTTATAGCCAGGGTTAATGTTGAGCAATGCATACAACATTTCTACACTCACTCTCCTTTCTGTGGATCATTTGGGGAGTGGCTTATGTATCAGACTGTTGTTATCAGCACGTGGTCTGCCAACTTAACCATTTGTTACAATGCACCATTTTTGAGCCAATACTCTACTTAAAATATCCATGTATTTATTTTTTCCTTATCACATTTTTTGCACAAAATTGCATACATTGTTGCTTGTTACGTTTTTAATGCCTCTTAGTATATTTTGACAGAGCTTACTTTCGATGGGCTGATGAGAGTAAAGAAACTGAGGTCAGAGGTCATACACACACAATTCTGTTGATTTTTTTTTTTTTGCAGCCGTCTTCAGTTGGAAATATACCTTTTTCTTTTTAAAGTGCCCTGTCTTCACGGATGGAAAAAAAAAAAATAAAGCCCAAAATACGTATAATTTTCAGCTAAGCTGTAATTTCAGCCAAATAACACTGTCAAGAAAACAAATGAAATCTTTCTTTTACCCTCCACAATTGAAAAACTTTGTATGACTCCAGTTACTCATGAGTCTTTTTCATATTTTATGGATTTCTGAATCGGAACAGCACGCATTTTACAACCAAAAATGTATTTTTCATATGGGCACACATGCGTTTCATCACAAAATGAAAAATACAGCACAATAAACATTCCTGAAAGTAATTATTCATATTTTTGCATCACTGTAGAGTTGTGGACAGTATCTCACTTTAAAAGACAAATATTCTCCTTTGCAATCAGTTCAAAAAATCATGGAATTTAAATGTGTTTTTTGGGTTCCAAGCAGTTAATCCAAACCAACTCCCAGCACGGCAAGAAAATGAGAAACTTTCTCTGAAGAGTTTTCTTTTTTTCCAATCTAATCCTCAAAGTAGTCTTTCAGTTAATAATTCCAGCCGTTTCATACTTGTTATGCAGAACCATCTTCAAAACAACAGGGAAATGCAATTACTATGGCAATGCCTTCTCCTCTTCTTTAAGAATCTTGGCTTGCATGTACGATTCTCTTTGATAAAGGAAAAAAGAATAGATTGCATTACTTCTCTTGGGTACTTTCTTTGAGGCAGTGATGGCTTTTACTAGTTTATTTGTCTGTAAAATTGATTATTTAAGCCTCATATAAATCCAGTAATCTTGTGTGTAATCAATCATGCTACATTTATTAATCCGGCCGAGTTTTATGTTTGCGTAAATTGATTTGAATTGGTTTTCATTTAGCTGCTAGATCCAGGTAATCGATCCTCCCCATTTACTGATCTCTAACCATTCCATTCTGCAGCCCAGTCGGCACCAGCCTGAAATTACTCCAGCAAAATGAAAATATGAGTCATTAGGTTTACTTCTTTCTGAAGTCAGGGTAGTATGACCCACAATTTGCAAACAAAGAACCCCCCCCCCCTTACACACACACACACACACACACACACACTAGAAATGAATGAGAAATGAATGAAAGGAGAATTTATTCTGATTAAAGCACGAGCTGCGATTGAAAATATAACAGCACCATTTTCCTCTAGATATAAAAAAAGCAGGATGCATTTTGCTGGTGCAGTTATTCTTGTGTGTTTCGTAGTAGACCTACAAATGAAGAATTTCTGGATTTTCAAATGTGTTCATATTTTAATGTAAATTAGGGAAAATATATTATGAAGCAAGTTCAACATTAGCCAGGCTTTCGTTGCGTGAGCTGGCTCAACAAATCCTAAACTTGCAATCAGAGACACCATAATTTACCATGGGGAGTTAAAAGAGAGCCACCTTTGTGACATTGAAAACCCTGGCTTTCTGCTCAATGTACCTCACTAACCCACAAATCTCACTTTGTAGAATAACCCTCATGTCAGTTCTGATCTTCTGCTGACTATTCCTATTCAACTAAGTATCCATCCCATGATTTCCTGAGAAACCCTGTGTCTAGGGATTCAAGGAGACATCAGTGTAATGGAACTCCAGATCCGTGTATATGCTTGCTGTTTAGCCTAATAGCTTACACCGGGCTCCCCTAATCAGTCCCTCAAATCCGAATCCAGCTCTGATTGTCTTTCCATTCAGGTAATTAAGTGAACAATTATTGTTGCTGATTGGCCAGATTGTCATCACACTGGACTCCCAGGTAAAGGGAGGGTGGAAGACCGGCAGCTCTCGGACCTGCGAGTCGGGAGCTTACATTATTAGCTGCAGCAGACTGATGGCACTAAATTTAGCGATCTGCCGTTATGCGTCTGAGGCTAATTCTTTCTCCCTTGCAGTGAGAACGGAGGAAAAAGTCCCTATTCCCCAGAACTGGGGGGGGATTTTCTGGGAACCAGGACAAGGGATTTGTGCTGGTTAAATGAAGTTAGTCTAGCCTCTCTCTGCACCATTTCAAACTTCCTCTGCTTCATAATGTCTCTGTAACCTCTCCTTCAGGCACCGGTCCCTGTAGATCCGTTCTTGTTCGGAGCGAATGCTTTTCAGCCTGCCAGAACTTCAACCGGAGCAGACAGCAGCGAGGCCTATTTTTATTGCTGCAGTAGCCGAGTTCATTTACTCTGCGCTCAAAATCCCAACTCTATATCTCACTTAGCTTTAAGCGCAGTGTCACAGAGCTTATGGAGGAGAGATAGAGGGGAAAAAATGGAGAGACATTCGGAGAAAGTGAGAGACATTAAGACAAACTGAGTGACAAAATCTGTCAAACAGACATAGATGTACTGAAAGATGGACTGACATTCAGACAGACATGCAGATAGACAGACAGACAAACATACTGACAGACAGAAAAAGACATCATAGGGCAAATGTCCGTAGACAGACATCCAGACAAATCAGCTAGAAGAAGCTAAATAATTTTTGATCTGTGATTCTGCCATGTAATGGAACCTTTGAAGTTGGGCGGAAATCGATGGGCTGCTCGACATTCTCTGATATAATGGAGATGAGTTCTATTATG
Organism: Gymnothorax javanicus; assembly: GCA_029692085.1. Taxonomy (NCBI): domain Eukaryota; kingdom Metazoa; phylum Chordata; class Actinopteri; order Anguilliformes; family Muraenidae; genus Gymnothorax; species Gymnothorax javanicus. The sequence continues at coordinate 19,289,228 of CM056211.1, forward strand.
ATTACAGGACGAAAAAAGAGCAGCTTTCACAATTTCATAATGCATTTCACTGGCACTGCCGGCTTTTGTTCATTATCAGCGATAATTAGTGTAATAATACGAGTGGCATATTCTCCTTCAGGCTTTTGAATATGAATATGAAATGGAAGGGAACCATTAGAAATGAATGAAAGGAGAATTTATTCTGATTAAAGCACCAGCGATTCTGTAATTAATGCATCATTAGCTGCGATTGAAAATATAACGGCACCATTTTCCTCTCGATATAAAAGAAGCAGGATACATTTTGCTGGTGCGGTTATTCTTGCATGTTTTGGAGTACAAATGAAGAATTTCTGGATTCTCAAATGTGTTCATATTTTAATGTAAATTAGGGAAAATATATTATGGAGCAAGTTCAACATTAGCCAGGCTTTCGTTGCGTGAGCTAGCTCAACAAACCCTAAACTCGCAATCAGAGACACCATAATTTACCATGGGGAGTTAAAAGAGAGCCACCTTTGTGACATTGAAAACCCTGGCTTTCTGCTCAATGTACCTGACTAACCCACAAATCTCACTTTGTAGAATAACCCTCATGTCAGTTCTGATCTTCTGCTGACTATTCCTATTCAACTGAGTATCCATCCCATATCTGTCATCAGAATTAACTTCTGCCCTGAACCGTTGCGCATGTTTACGCACATTTAACTACCAAAACACAATGTGAAAAGTGCTGTAAACAGAAAATATTACATCTGACTGTTCTCACTGAGGACACATAGATGTGAAACAGGTATATAACCGATCTTGGAATCTGATTTTGAATATGATTCTGTTGATAGACAAAATGTCTCGGCTCTTATCAGTGCACCTGGACCACCGGATCAGCAGGCCTTAAGTATAGCCTGTGTGTCTGTTGTCGTCAGTCATCTATAAACCTATTTTCCTCAAAAAATGGTGGGCCAATTAAGCTGATTCTTTTTGAACATCTTCCAACTAATGAGAACATCAAAGTTTACCTACGTCATTGCAATAGTTTTCAAATAGAGCTGCCACGGCAGCCATCTTGGTCAAAACGGATGAACGGTCAGGCGAGCTACAATGTCCGTGGCATTATTTTTGTTGTGTTTTTGCTATCTGTGTGTTTATAGTGTATTTGTATGTTTTCACATACGTTGTTGATGGATATCCTCAAATTCTGGAAGTTATTGGTACACTTTCTTTTTACAGATGCATAATTGATTACCAGTTACTTCAGCACAGCAGGGTTGTAAAGTTCAGAGGTCAGAAAGTGAAAGGCCTGTATATGTTCTCTCCACCCCTGATGCCTGCCCGCTGATTTCAGCCCACAGTTCCACCTGCTGACTGAAGACTTCATGTACATGTCACTTGTTTTCAGATCCTGGATTTTTCTACCTCTGCAGTGATTCAGCTTGTTAGTTTTAGAAACCAGAACAGGCTCAAAGTTCAAGTCTCTCAGATGGGGGGAATTGGCTGCTCTAACTGCTAGAGTAAAGATGAAATCACTGTTAAAAGAGGAATTTCGCACATACTTCCCTTTGCTAGAGATGCTGCTCTTCCCAAAATTGGGTCACTTGCGAATGCGCTTGAGATGCTTTTGATTATTATTTTTTTCTTCTCCCGCTGTAAAGTCGCCTCTTTAATCTTGGACATCTCAAAGCCGACATTTCCGACAGAAGGAGAGATGTGCGTTTTAATGAGTGCGTCTCCAGACGCCAGTTCTCCGTCTGATATCTCAACATCTCGGGCACATCAGATATCGGGGCTGCTTTTATCTAAACCTTAATTCATTTTTGTTTCATAACCGCGGCTGTGCACGGGAGCCAAGGCAGATTCTTGTTTCCGCGGGCGACAGACCCATTCCATAACCTCCTATTCATATTCTGTTTTGGGCCCTGTCAGACACACAAGTCTCGAGAACGGCACATCTTTCTTTTTCTAGGAGCTGAATTGCGAGGTACATTCAGTAAAGATAAAATAGCTTATGGCTAACATGCTATGAAATTTTTTTAAATCTGCCAAAGCTCCAAACAACATATATAAACAACATGTATATCCCAGGTGCAGCTGTAAAGCTTAAATGCACCAAGTCGCAAAAATGCGGAAGGGTGGGGTATTGGAGTGATAAAATCCCCTTATTTTACCCAGAAATTTAACTCCTTAAACATGGGCCTGTACACATAAAAAGAGGATTTCCTTCCCAGTATTTAGATCAAATCACCTAGCTATAGTCATTTGTGCAATTCTCTAGCTGGGAGGTCAAAATAACTGGTGAAATGAGCTGGGTGTACTTTAAATTTCTGACCACTGGACTTCCCTCCAACATGGCCGCTGGTTTGTGACTGGGGTCAGCTGATCAGCTCATGTGACAGAGGCAGAGACTCTGGGAGTTTAGCAGACCAGGTTTGATACAGTGCTGGATACCATCTTGTCCTGAGGTGGGTAAAGAGGACCATATCTATTTCTGGTTATCATTCCAACTTCTGGCTGTTAATTGATTTATTGGTCAAACCATTTATGAAATCTGGTTTTTCAACTGCATTTTTTGAAAATCTCTTGAATGACCACAAAAAACTGTTATTGCGGCCCTAATAAAACATTTTACCAGGATCTAATCCATGAGTAAACACACATTTGCGTAAGCAGCCCATTTGCTAAATTTAGTCGGGTTATTTTACAGAAAACAAAAACATGTAATCACACCTGACCTTCAGTACCAGAACTGTCCATCCCTGATATAGTCTTTAAGTATCCTTAATGTAAGGTTCACTTTAGTGATAGGAAAATGGCAAATCTAATTGGACTGAATTGCCTGTTCTCCCAACGTTGTTTTGTTATGTTTGCTCAGACAGAGAATTCCCTCTAGCATGGTTTCACCATGGAGTGACAGACCCCGGTGAGCTGTGATGACCACCTTCACCTGAACGACCTCCCAACTCTGACACCGAACCCTCACTCTCTCACTGACTGAGACCCAACTCTTCTCCCAGTTGTGTGCTAAAACGTATGCTAATTTTAGTGTCAACACAGATGTCTTGCATTAATTTTAAGTGAAGTATGCCGGGGAGTCTTCTTCACCTTTGAGAGGGTTCCACATTATTTAAAATGGAAAATAACAGCTGTCCTGCCATCTTAAAAAGCCACGGCGGACTTTCGTCTCATTGATCGATGGGCTATGAGTGAAGCCTTTGTTTTAATGGTTAATTTTGGTTTGTGTTCTCCTCATTAATTGAGCAGTTTGCTTGCCCCAATGTGCAACCCCCTGTGTGACACTAAATTTGGATAGAAGGGAGTGCATTTGCATATCAATAAGGCTACGTTTCCCCCCGGCGACTCTTATTTATTTATTTGTTTATGTGTAATGGAGATGGTGGAATAAGCGGCCTTTGATGTTGCGGCTGATTGTGAAGTCATTTTCGTTATGTTGATGAGATGTTATGAATAAAAGAAACTGAGAAAAGCTTCATCTCCCAAAGAGGCCATGACTTTTCCAAGAGTGTTAACTTCTCTCAGAAATCCCTACATGCCCTTTTCTGTGTATTTGCCTTTATCAAGACCTTAGTGTTACATTTGGGTCAACTTACATTTTAACCTTTTAACCCCTTTTCACTTAAACTTTCCCTCAAGAAGATTCAACATTAAACAAAGAATATTTGTTCATAGCATAGGATAATGTCACATACATATTCTGTATCTGCTGGTTGCAGCGCTTCACTGAAGCTAGATCATTCTTTTATTGATTGACATATTCAAACCCAGGACGTCCTATTTTTATGGCCACAGCATTATATCAAATGGAAAATATCAAGATCTTCTGCATCATTTTGCAGAAATTTTCCTGTAATTCAACAGGACCCACTGGTATTGTTGGAAACCTGGGGATCTCCTGTTGAATTTAAAATAGGACTGAAGTCCCACAGGTATGAATACAGCAGCTGTATTTGATGGACATAGGTTTTATGGGGTTAATGCATAGGCCTACCTCAGGTTTTTAGTGACCCATTGTATGTATATTTTCAATCTAAACATTGGAGATCAAATTTTAAATATGTTATTTTAATGTTTTTATTGAGCTATTGTTGAAGGTACGTTCTAAAACTTTCATTGTATAATACCATATAATTATTATATTATTATTTTCATGTGTTGCTCAACCTGTGTTGTATAAGTAACTGCCTCTAAAGATTTAAGATTTGTTGGAACATTTGGTGGCACAGCACCCGTACATTTAATTCTTAATGCTTAGCATGCATGTGCATTCATATATGAAAAAGGAAAAAGTAAAGTTAATAGATGGGAGATTATTATAACTATTGAAATATTAATTGGAAAAAATGGATAATGTGAATACGCGGGCACTTTTATCTCTTAAGGACTACATTATCTTGTTCATTATTTTATTCCAATTCGATAAAATGTGAATGTTCTCGTGTGTGACCACCAGAAAATGGAAATGTCGAAAGTAAATACTGAACTGCAGCTGGATCTGATAAGAGTGGTCGCATGGTGAACAGTGCATGGTTTATGTGTTTTCTGTCTCGCACTGGTGGAGAGGAACAGGACGCACTATTCAGTTTTCTCCTCCAACTCGACTGGCCGCTCCTGTGGTGTGTTAGAGTGTGGTGTGTTAATGCTGGCGGTGTGTAAGTGTTAGCAGCGTGTTAGCGCGTGCAGCATGTTAGCTCTTGCGGTGTGTTAGCGCGTGCGGCGCTATCTGAGCAGACAGGCAGAAGAGCTGACTCCATCTGTTGCTTCTCAAGGTCAGGACTCGGGCAGGGACAGCCTGGCGAAAGAGACTTTGCATAGGAGAGAGATGTGAGAGTGTACTTTTAGAGTCCTGGGAATTAGCTAGCGGTGCCAAGAGAGGGACAGACACACACACACACACATGCATGTACATGCACACACGAGCCCTGTCTCATCTCCTTGCCTCATATAGTGACACCACCTGACCGAGTGTTGATATATGACGCAAAAGGAGGCTTTTGGGTTTCTCATTTGACGCCAGTTTAAAACTAACCCTACCCCGTAACCCATAACCCTTAACCCGAACCTGAACCCTAACCCTAAGTGTCAAATAAGGACGCTAAAAGCCTTCTTTTGCATTGTATTTCAACGCTCGGTCAGGTCACTATGTGACGAGTCGGAATGAGAATGTGTTGCACACACATATGCTCACACATACACCACACACACGTACACATGCACGCACAAGTGTGCAGACACAAATGCACACACACCTACACACACTTACTTACCCACACACACACACACACACACACTCATACACACACCATGCACACGTGTATATGTGCCTGTGTGTCCTGGCATGCACGCACACGCTCGCAAACACACATACATAAATACACTACACATGGACATGCACACACATACACACACACACAAACTCACACGTGCACTCACAAGGACGTACGTGCTATGTAACCGCGCGCACACACAAACATATCGTCGGCCTGCTGATAAAACCTCGTATCTTCAAAATGATAAACTTTGCAGGAAAATAAAAAAATAAATATAAAATAAAAAAAAAAATACTATAAATCTATAAATATAATTAAAAAAATAAATAAAATTAAAAAATGTTTAATTTTGCATGTAAGAATAGTGGACATAAGAGTTTTTGTTTCTTATCAATTTGGTGATACGAGGTTTTTTCTGCAGGCCGACGATATCGTACATGTAGTACGCGCGCACATACACACACACGTACACACACACACACGCACACACACACATACGCACACACAGACTGTTACCAGTCACACCAGCCCTCTTCTGTTGGGCAGAGTTATAGTTTCAATATTAAACTGTGACTTCCCTTACAGAAACAGAGTGTGCTGAAAACACACTGAATTACTTCCTGAAGATATTACTGTACTTTAATTTTTATTGGCCTCAGGAATGAGTCTGCCCTAATTGAGGCATTTTTATTTAATGATTGGTGTATTCACCGCAGTGGGCTGTGTTAATTGAACTCCTCAGCGTAATCAGGATCAGTGTGGTCTGATCCACTCACAGTGAGTATTGTGCAGAGGTGGGCACCGGAATCTGGTCTGAGATCAGTGCTTAGATGTTTCTACAGTTGTAATTGTAACAGTGGTGTGCTACGTTGTTGAAAACTAGGGCTAAGAGCTAGATGCTAATCTCAAATTTGAAGAAACATCAAAGTATAAACATGGGGGAAAAGCAGAGACACACCCTGGACAGCTCGCCAATCCACTGCAGTGCGCGCACACCATTCACAAACCATTCACTCACATACTCATGCCAACGGGCAATTTAGAGTCTCCAATTAGCCTGACATGCATGTCGTTGGACTGTGGGAGGAAACCAGAGGACCGAGGAAAAAATGCTAACTCCACACTGAAAGGCCCTAGGCCCGATTAGAACAACATTAATGTGGAAAACAAATAAAACTACAATAAAAAAAAAAAAAATCCAGGGTGCCTAAAATTTTGCACAGTACTATAGGTCATGTCTGACTGAAGTTTCAGACATTTACATGAAATTTGCCATTTTGTTTTAATTTAGATTGAAATTTATTTTGTAAGGAAATATTCACCTGCAACAGCCCATCCCCACGCACCACAGCCTTTTGCATTTGAAGGTCAGGAGTGACACCTCCACCAACACCGTCATCAATAATTAAAGATTTCATCTGTGATATTTTTAAAGGTCAGACTCACAAATTTAGGGAGGGTGGGGGGAGGGGGGGAGTGGTGCTTCATTCTCATTCAATGGTGCCACCAGCTGTAAAGGTTTCCATGGTTCCGAAAGTCTAGCCAGCTGTTTTTTTCCATCCGTGAACCCAGTTGCCTGATTTTATGTGTTTATACTACCTACTGGCTGCAGGATTGTGCTTTGTAGATGATCCAAGGTTGTTGGAGCAAATTACTGAGGATGCCTTTCCATATCAGAGCCTGGCTTTTCAACCTCCGGGCCATACTATATTCAAGTTTCAAACTGCATGTAGGTCCTGTATTTTGTTTTTTTTTTTACCGAAGTTGAGCAACCAATTCCCGAGAGACCAGGTGACCATATTGAACCAGGTGCTGTGAGATAGATGTGCTGCCTACTGTAATTAACTGATTACTGATATCTGTGCTTCCCAGGAGCTGACTGACGACAGGAGTCGGTAAACCCTGCAGCTCTCCAGGGCCAAGATGGATGACCACTGCCTTATAGACACTGCTATCCATCCATCCATTCTCTAGTTCGCTTATTCATGTTCAGGGTTAGGTGGGGGCTGAAGGCAATCCCAGCATGCAATGGGAGAAAACACTTTGAACAATCGGCCAACTTATCAGATCACACTCTATTCGCTTTCGCACTCATTCCCACGGGCAATTCATTGTGTCCAGTTTGGTTACAGGACTCTTCGTCCCCAAGGACTTTTCGTCCCCTAATGATAACAAAACGTGCCACCATTGTTGACAGATGGATGGATGGATGGATGACAGACAGATCACTATGATATAAGGGTTAGGGTTAGGGTTATAATGCAGGAAGAGGGCAAAGCATTATTGGGGATGAACAATCCAGGGATGAAGAGTCCGGGGATGAAAAATCTGGGGACGAAGAGCCCTAGAGCCGTCCAATTTGCCTACGGTGCATGTCTTTGGACTGTGGGAGGAATCTGGAGTACTCAAAGAAAACCCAAATCAGCACAGGGTTTTAAATACAGAAAAGGGCCAGGCTGGATTCAAAGCCTTGACCTTTTTGCTGTGAGATGTCAATGCTACTCAGTCGACTACTATGCCGGCTGTACTCTTGTAATCATCCCAAATGAAATATTTTATGAAGCCCAGCAAACATTCAGGGAAAACCCTGCCCTCACCATAGTCTGTTTAATCGACAAGTTAAAACATTGAAAATTGGGACGCTGGGTGGAGTTGTGTCCATGACAAATTCCAAAAATGAATCATTCTGTGATTACCAGTCTACTGATACTGAGACGGAAATCAATTTTGTTCACAGTTCCACGGCACGCAAGATTAACAGCGCCGGTATAAAGTGGATTTGGGCGTATTTGAGGCTCAAATGTGATTAAGCCCTGCCCCTAATTGTTCTGAATTACGCAGCACCAATAGCGCTTGGTTTCCTGATGAAATCCCGCCATACCGCTAAAGTCATTTACACAGCATCGCTGCCTCGTTTCGGCCGCCATCATTTTCTGCGGGGCGCGTAATTAAAAAAGCGTTTAGAACGCTAACCTTCAGAGTCGCCGCTGGCCTCCTTGATCCCAGTAATAAGATTTTCTAAACCCCGCGGCAACATGGCATCCATCACTGTTATAGCTTGGTAGTTCAATTAATGTTTGATTAACTATTTAGTTCAGTAACTGCCACAGTTGGGCGGCCTCTTTCCCTCTCATCTGCTTTGTGGCTCTGAGGAATAGTGGTTTTATTTTGCATGCTAATAGAAATAAAACTATGTCTGTAAAATTATTCTTTATATATTAGCTAAATTGTGGGATGGTGGTGCAGTGGTTAGCACTGCTGCCTCACAGCTTGAAGATTGTGGGTTCAAATCTGGCCTGGAGCCTTTCTGTGTGGAGTTTGCATCTTCTCTCAGTTTTCGTGGGGATTTCCTGCGGATACTCCAGTTCCCTCCCACAGTCCAAAGACATGCACATCAGGCTAATTGGAGACACTAAATTGCCCATTGATATGAGTGTGAGAGTGAATGGTGTGTGCGCCCAGTGATGGATTGGCAAGCTGTCCAGGGTGGGTCCCTGCCTTTCGCCCATAGTCAGCTTTCCTGTGATCTGGAAAAACCTAGTACGAGTTTAACCTTCATTTGCAGTAATTAAGAGTGGTGAAAATCTTAAAACACTAGCTATTAGTGTCATTTGAACTTTCAAAATCAAGTTTCTATCATATTTTTTTCTGTTACGAAAAGTCCAGAACCTAAAATTTTTGTTCAATTGTGAGATCTTTGCCACTGATAAACTTAATAGCTTTTTCCAGATCACAGGAGAGCTGGGATGGGCTCCAACTCCCCCGCCACACTAGTAAGGAGGAGGCAGTACTGAGAATGGATGGATATTAGTTAAATTTTCACACGACTCCTGTTATTAAGAAGCAAAACCTTTATACTTAATTCAAGACTTGCAGGTGGTGGAAGGATGGGACTTTTTCATTGGACACTGACATGAACTGAAAGGATTTACATAACCCCAATTCCAAAAAAGCTGGCATGTCATGGAAAATTCAAATGAAGTCAAAAAGGTCTGATTTAAAAAGTCCATTCTTCTCCCTCTATTAGATTGAAAACCATACAGCAACAGATTATTTGATGGTCAAACGCAAGAATTTCGTTGCTTATTCAAAATATACAAATGTGATGACTGCTGTGGTGTCCAAAAAAGTTGGTACAGCTCACTGATTCCCACTATGTCTCATCACCATGTCTTTTATGCACACGCATTGAGCATTCGGACTTTGAAAAGACCAGTTAGTCAAGTCTAGCAAGCAGAATTTTCCACAATGTCTCCATTACGCAAGTCTTCAGTTGCACAATGGTGCAGGACCTTTGTTTTTGAATATGTTGCTACATAATGCGCCATATGTTCTCAATCAAGCGCTTCGACTTCATTAAGGCTGCTTTCACACCGGCCTCATTTGGTTTGGTTGATTCACACCAGAGTTCGTTTTCCTTCTTAGTGCAGTTCATTTGGTTCGGTGCGAAAGCAGCAATCATACCAGGAATCGCACCAAAAGCATACCAAAACAAGCGTAACGGTGGTCTCGGTATGCTTTCAAACGAACTCTGGTGTGGTTCGTTTCAGTGAGAACACGAATAGACCTAGATCAGACGCAAGCGCTAAACAAACTGGGTATTTTGGACTAAACCAGCTACCGTAGTTAGGGGCGCAGTGCATTTTGGGATGAGGATGCAAATCACCCGCCTGTTCTGACCAATTGAAGACAACCTCAGGATATACGTTCTGAGACAGATCTGGCCAATGGGTGATAGGAATGTACTCACGTGACTTGTTTTACGAACCCATCAATCGATTTGCTCCAAAATAAAAAATGCAGTGTGAAAGGGAACCAAAACAGCTAGCAAATATAACAATATATGTTTTTGCACTTGGTCCGGACCTACTGAACCGAACTACTGGTGTGAAAGCGTCCTAAGCCTCGATTCCGCCAGGACCTTATGGCCTTCACCTGACCGTGGACTGTCCATCTCTAAAAGGTCTTTATGTTCTAGTTCTGTTTTGTTAGTAAAGGCCAACTTCGGTGTAATCTGTGTTCTGCCCTCGGCTCTGTTCTGAAATGTGTGACAGTATTCAGCCCTCCCTTTTACACAATGAAATTCAACCAGATTCTATCTTTTAATTATATTATGCACTGTAGATGGTGAATTTCCAAAAATCCAACTGAGTTTTTTTTTTTTTTTTTTTTTGGAAGAGTTGTTCTAAAAGGATTATTGCCGTATGCATCTGTTGGCAAATCGATGACTCTTCACCCACTTTGTCCATAAAGGGTTAATGCCTTTTTTGAGACTCCTTTTATACTGTAATACAATCACCTGTGTAACATCACCTGTGTCATATAACTTATTACTGCAAGTCGTCACATCATTGTTCATCCAAAAAAAAAAAAAAAGCCCCAGCACCAGCATTTCTGGAGTCTGTTGCAGTCATCACATTTTAAATAGGCTAAGTGTAAATTTAAATAATAATAATAAAAAAAGCATTTACAAGGTAGCATATCAACGTGTTGTTGCAGTGCTTTCAATATTACCGTGGGGTGATTTGACTTTTCAAATCATTATTTTTGTATGAAAATGATTTTATTAGCATTTTCCATAATGTGTCAACTTTTTGGACTTTTGGGCTGTAGATGAAAACCTGTTCAGACTCTCATCACACATTCTAATCGCGGAACTTGACCGGGACTGGCTTTCCAGAGAGGTCACATTCATTCTCATGCCTGGTTTCTCCTCTTCAATTTTTCCTTCCAGTTTCTCCTTTGTCAGGAAGGTAGCCATGCAGTCAACTGCTTTTTTCCCCTCAGAGAAAAAGTCAAATTTTTGTGACAAACTCTTCAACTGTGACAATCCAGTAACAGGATGATGTGAGCAGAAAGTGAACTCTCGATACACTCAACTGGTCTCAGAAATAGGGTATGGTTTTTCAAAACTTTCAAAAGAAGAACTTCAAAAAACATAACACTATTTCATTCTTTATTATGAAGACATGTTTATCCACATCCACATTTACACGCGCTTCTGTGTTTCAGGTGTTTAAGTTCAGGTATGCATTTCTGAAAAGGTTACATCAGCATGGTATATTGTATCGATAGCATTTCATTTTCAATTCTGCTCCTTCTCTCCTGCCAGCAGTGCTCCCCCCTCAGGACAGGAGTAGATATGACATCTGTTAATCTCCACCCGCCACATCACATAATGTCTCCTCATAATACCTCACCGACATTCACAGGAGTTAACCCACTAATGTCCTTACCAATTTAGAAGTTTTTGGAAGTCATCTTCAATTACCATTTCAGGCATTAGGAATAGAAATATTTTCTCAAATGTTGCAAGATATATGCACTTGTGTGCCTGTTGGACGTGGATCCAAAATTTAACCTGTCTACAGGTTTTTGAAATCATTGTTTAACATCTTTTCTAACATACTATTTTAAATCTTTTGACAAATACTTATGGTTATAAAAAGAACCTTCTGCGGGATGCAACCTTTTTTTAAAAAAAAAAACGTGCTAAGAAAACTGAGAATAAAAAAGTTGGACACCCTCCATGGGCACTTCCTTTATCTGTTTAATCGCTTGACTGTTTGCCGATGTCTTGTACTGTTGCGGGTTTTTTGGCTCCGAATGAGTCACATTGTTTTATGGCTAAGACTAACTCTGCCGTATTCACGGTTAAAAATTCATGACTGGCAGCTGTGTGCTAATAACATGAAAAGGTCACAAGAGAATGATCATTGTATTATTAATAATCGTATGCATTGATGAGCTTGCAAAGGAACTAATTTCCATGCGTGGTATCTAGTGCTGGTTGATGTCAATTGAGGCTATTAGCAATTGTGATTAAGGGATTAATGTGTTGGTTTCGCTGTACGAGGTGCACGTGCGATCTCATTTGCGGCTTCCTTGAAAAAAATCTATTTCAAAAGCAGTTCTCACACCTGTGGCTCGACCACGTCAGAGATTGTTCTTGTTGATATTTTTAAGACTTTTCAATGGCAGCAGGAGGGTTTCCAGGTCTGCAAGCATATTTTTCCTCTTTCCCTTCAATCAGCAGATGATTTGGGCCATGAAAACAATATCGACTCCTTAGCCAATCAATGACCGGAGCCAGTACTCGCACCAAAAACATGCCGGACACAAGTAAAGACCGCGAGCACAGCGGGACTGAAGTTTGACAGCCCTGCTCAGGATGTTCTCATAGTAGTTGGAAGTGCCGTGACAACGCCCCTTTAACTCTTTAGACTCCCCCTTTTCCCCCATAATGACTACAAACGACAACCCTCGATGAAGACGACATTTTATGCCTCAGAAATACCCTGTTTTCAATCAATGGGGAGGCTCGGGAAAAGGTCCATTGATATACATATATTGATATACAGGTGTCATGTATGTACTCACTATGGGAAAAGAGTTAAGCTGTCATATGTAGTCATTATTGGGAAATGGGTTAAGGTGCAAGATCACATGCGTACAGTTTCTCACTGGAGTTTCGCTATCTGAACATTCTACAGCTGATGTAACAGTCATCACTGGTACTGCAACGGCATTCTAGAACGCTGACTTCAAAAGGTTTAAGAATTTCCGCTTTCATGATCATCTCTTTGATGTTACATACTGTAAATGAGATGCAAAATAAAGAGGCATAATCAGCATTTGATGTTTGAAGTTTGAGGCCTTTAAAATCCCTGCTTTAATTTGAATTTCACCTGGAGCCCAAGGAATAACTGTCTCATGAGTGTACATTATACAGAGGCATGCTCTCAGACACATGCGCACACCTGCACACACAGGCACATACATTCTTGTTTTTATAGTTGGGGAGCATTGTGGTTATAAAATAGGGTATGATTCACCTCAGTAAATGCAAGTTTAATGAGAAAATTATCATGCTCACACATTCGCAGGACACCACTGGCAACAGCAAATGCTATAACATGCTCATTATCAGTTCTCTGGATATCTGAAAAGGTATTCATATTCGCAGCATCATTTGTTGCACTTGCAGTTTTCAGTGTCTATTTTGATTGTGCCCTTATTCTGAGCTTCATTTGTGTGTATGTGCGTGTGTCATAAAATGATAATTATGTTGGGGAACTGTCCTCACAAGACCTTTAAGGAAGTAAAATCATGGACCGAACTTCTCTTTTCCATATTCTTCCCTTCCAGTCTGCCTAATACAAGTTTTTCTTTGGCTCAAATTGCAGGGGTTGTTCTAGGACTATACTATATAGATATTTGGGCAAAGTTTTTGTTTTTGAGCCTTACCAAGGTCTACATCTTGAGATACATAAATCCTGTGTATTTACTCTGGTGAAGTCTTCTCTTGCTTCAAGAGTGTTTTTGATCTGGCCAGCTATTGTGATGGAGCAGAATGTTTGCATTGAGAACTTATATTCATTATTTCACTTCAACTCCCAATATTCTAAGGCTGAAAGCTAAAATAAACAAAGTTGTCACTGTCTATTTTTTGCTGTACCAGTATCAAATGCACAAACACACACTCACTCAGAGAAAGATGCACGGAAAGGCACTCAGACTCACGCAGACTCATGCACGTACGCATGCAAACATGTGTTCAGGTGTGCTTGTACTCACACACACACACGCACATGCGCGCGCACACACACACTCACACACATACGCGCACAGTAGCACTGCTGTGGATCACAACAATCTACAAAAACTGAATCAATAAAATAATTTGAAATCGTATCTTCTCTTTTACACTTAATTTTCCCTTGTGCGCCTCTTGAACCTAGTGTGTGGGGTGATGTGATGGGTACTGTTAGCGGTTGTGGCGTCGATGATTCTTCATTGCTTCTACTAGTCCTCTGACCTTTACTGGGCTCTTTAATACATCTCAATAGATGAGAGCTTTGGCCAAATCACTAAACACAGAGCTTCTGAATTGAAGAGAGCGGTATCTATAAAGTTTGATGGTGTCATCTCTGATTGGTTCAAAGAATAAATCAACAGGCTTTTTAATCTGGTCTTTGCATTCATAGCAAGTATGACACAACTCAGGAAACAATCAGTGCTGTTTTATAGCACATATTCTGCATTTAAAGTTGCCAGATCTCTAAAATGTAATTCCAAGTGTTATTTATTGTAACATAAAATGGAATTAAAAGACCCAGTTTAATTCTGTGGCTGCTATTCTGAAGATTAAAATCACATTTTATTTCGCTCCCTGTTCTCATATCGTCATCTCTCTCACAATGCATGAGCGAGTCCGAGCCACCGTCATATCTTCTCTCGCTCAATCATCTGGAAAACAGGAGGGCGGGAAAAGCCGTTACTGCAGTTGTTCTTCAAAATGTGCTCGATGTTAGATTCGCTGAGAATGAACAAAATGTACTCAGTCTTCATGTACAAGAACTGTTTGAGTACAAGTTATGTCACAGCCACTTTATCAGAGTAATGCTCGGCCAATCAGCAATGATTGTTATTGGTTTTTTTTTAATGTGGAATGTTCTGAGGAGGGGTTGGTTTGAGGTTTTGGATAGTGGACTCAGGTGGTCGGGTGTTTTTTTCTCTTTTTTTTTTGTGGTGGGGGTGGGGGGGCGGATGGTTGTTTAGTAAGGGGCAATTCTACGGTAACGGAATTACATTTATTTTGTTAGCAATGCTGTTACCTGAGAGACAGTTACCAGAAATCAAGTAAAAATCATCAGAAGTTCTCCGTCAGATGTATCGACCCTGTGGTTACAGTATTTTGTCAGCAGAAGCTGAGTTAAAGAAGCGCATTCAGGCTGGACATGTCTTTTCTGTCTGGAAAGTACTACTTTCATTCTTTACACGGTTCCATCTGTATTGATCAACGTCTATATTCGCCTTAATAATCAACAGTATTGCTGCCCATCACAGCTTCTTATGCAGATGCAAATGTATGATTCAGCTGCTGAGAGAATGTGATCTGTGAAATGTTTGGTGTTGAATCAACTGTTACAGAGTGCATTTGATATGGCTTCGGTGACAGTGGGCTCATACATACTCTGTCAGAGTTGTTTTAGCACTGAGCATTTCACTGCACAAGTTGTGTCTGTTTGTAGCCTTTATTTTATTGTTTTGGTAAACCATGAATATCCCCCTATTATTTGTAGAGCGTTAAAGAACTTTTTTTTTTGCTGGAATTTTATTTTAACATTTTGTGGTTGTTGCTGTTTTGCTGTAATGTCATTTTGTGGTTCTTGTCATCGGTCTATGCTGTGTTGCCATTGACTTTTGTGACATTGTCTTTCCTCATTAATGGCCAGCATTAGCTGCCTTTTCAGATTTCACGTGATTGACAGTTGCGCCGTAATTGCAGCCCTGTGCCCAGAATATTGTTGCTAGGTGAAGACATCATTTCCCCGGCAACAGTCATAGCTTGCTCCACGTAATCCGCAAGTGCTCCTTGGTTGCCAGTTTACACTCTCAATCTAAAATTAATGGAACAATATTTCTCATGTCCATATAAAGCGTGACATAACGTGTTACCTTCCAATGTGGAGATAATTTCATATACACTGCTGTGAAAAAGTATTTGCCCCCTTCCTGATTTTTTTTTTTTTTTTTTATGTTTGTCACACTTAAATGTTTCAGATCATCAAGGAAATTTTAATATTTGAGAAAGATAACCCGAGTAAATACAAAATGCAGTTTTTAAATGATGATTTCATTTATTGAGGGAAAAAGCTATCCAAACCTACCTGCCGTCCCCCCCCAACTAACGTTTCTCTCTTCAAGTTATGTCAGAAAGCCTTGAAATTGCTGAGATCGGGGCTCTGACAAGGCTATTTCATCTCTATCAACAATCTTTAATGGCATACAAACATTTATTTGCAAAATTACCAACATCTGTCTCCAATGTGATTTTTATCTACGCCAAGGGAGGTCATGTTTTCACCCATTTGTTTGTTTCCTTGTTTGTTTGTGTTTGCCTGTTAACAGGATAACTCAAAAGGTTATGAACAGTTTGGCATAAAATTTGGCAGGATGATAGGTGGTAGTCCAAGAAAGAGTTGATTTGATTTTGGAAGTGATCCGGAACATATTCTGTAGCCAAATGAACAGATACTGTATATGGAATGGCGGAGATATGTGCTCTACCAGTGCCCTTTAGTTATCTACAATAATACAACACTAAAAAAAAAAATCTGGGACCAGATTACTATCTCCGCACTTCCGAAAAAGCGAGGAGATCTTGTAATAATTTTGGCGTCTGTCTGTCCGTCTGTTCATCCGTCCGAAACAGTAACTCCTCCTAGGCCGTTTGGCCAATCAACCTGAAACTTTGGTGTGTGTAAGGTAGTGACCAAGAGGGGTGCATAACATGTTTAGAATTTAAATTCATTTCTTTTCTGGCCACCAGGGGGCTTTTTGTGAAAATTGAAAAATGGCCATAAGTTCCTTATGCATTAAGCTAGGATGCTCAAATTTTTATGGGAGGTGCATGGGATGACCCTTCATCACATGTCAGACGGGTTTTTGATTTGACCTCATTTTGACCGTTTTCTAGGTCAAATGGTGTCAGGTGTGCCAATCGTTGAAAAGGATGGCACGTTTTGTTATTACTCAACGTAGAAGGCTGCAAATTAGTATAGATATGTATCTTGGTGATAGCAACCTGCATGCCAAAAATTGCCATCCTGTGATTCATATTTTGGCCACTAGGGGGCTTTTTGTGAAAAAAGAAAAATGGCCATATCTACCTTATGCATTGAGCTAGGATGCTCAAATTTCTATGGGAGGTGCACGGGATGACCCTTCATCACATATCAGACGAGGTTTTGATTTGATCTAATTTTGACCGTTTTCTAGGTCAAATGGCATCAGGTGTGCCAATCGCTGTACCGTACATCCTTTCCTTTCATAATACTCTCATTTCAAAATGAAGAGTAATTGAAGACCTGGGTGCAAGAAGTACCTAAGTCACAAAATAATACTTCTGAGATTCTGGGGGTCAAAGTTTTCAAAACATGTTGCAGATAATGACAATGGGCAATAGAAATGCACCAGTGCACAAGACTTGAGTGCTTCTTTGCAGAAATCTTTGGTATCAGATGATGCTCTGGCCATTGCGGCTTTTAATACTGGTGTCAACTCATTTTTTGCAAAATGTGACTTAAGTACTTCTTGCACACAGGTCTTCAATTTATGCTTTCAACAGACAATCAAAAAGGTCTCTATCCAACTAACCAACTATATCACATTGCTATAACTCTGATCAGTATCAGTGCTTTGTCACTGCAACAAGCAGATTATCATTTGTATAGCAGAATGCCAGTTCAGTGAATTGCCCTCTGACACATTACTCCCATAACATTCATTGCGGAGCACGGAGATTTGCGATGGCGCCATCGACATTCGTCTTGTTAAAAATAAATAAATACTTAAAACTTCTGTGTGTAATATGGACTTCCCTCCGAGCACAATAAAAGTAAATTATTCAAAGCCTGAAGAACTGGAATTAATATTGAGAAAAGTCTCCACAATGCCACAGAACCAATGGAGACAGCTGAGTATCTTTGAGAGAAGTCAAATGTTGGCTCTAAGAGTTTGTTTTTTAGTTGCCTAGATGGGACTGATCCAGATTAAACAAATAAATCATGGTCCTTAATATGACAAGAGCCATGGCACAGCCTGTAAATCTGTATTTTTAGCATATTTGGAGCACCATTAGCAACTTTCGACAAGCATGCAGACTTACCGCCTCTCAGGTTTTGACTGAAATCTGTCGACTGCTATGCTGACTTTGAGTGGCAGGTGTGTTCTCCATGCGATAAAAATAAGGGTAGAGACAAACTTTTTAAAATTTATTTTTCACTTTCTTCAGTTTTAGGCTGAAGTGCCAATAAAATACGTCTAGCCATCTACTCAACTTTTATGGTGTTAGTAACCTTTGCTGGTAACCTACAGTCGGCTTCTTCTGAGGAATTACGCAGCACAGAGCTCAAATTTTATGGGCTGACTCAAACTGCACATAGGAATTATCGATGAACATTTTTGCTACAATTTGCTCTTTCCTTTATTATTTCCCTAGACTCAGTGCTGGATGACATTTAAAATTTGGTTGCTTGCCAGATTTTTACTGTCACACTATATAACAGTTGTATAATGCAGATCAATATAAGCATTATCACATTGACATTATGAACTTTATTGCTCATCCATTTGGGTTTGTTTGGTTTACCTTTAGTTTGCAGCCTAATGCTCATCATGAGTCAGCTACTGCATGCAGAGAACTTGAGACGTGTCCTCATTCTATAGACACTCCCATGCATATCCCCTACTGCCCCTCCACTCTGTATGCTGGGGTATTTAAGCTGCTCCCCTGATCTGCTCCTGCTGCAAAAACATGTCTCTGCCTGCTGCTGAGCTTCATCACTCTCTGCTGCTGCAAATAACATTACCTGCAGCCACATTACTCTTAACTGATGCTGGTAAACATCCCACCTCCAACCCAGCATTCACATATCCCTGTGGGAGGGGGTTATTTCTTGACTCTTCCAATTCTGTTCTCCTCATCTCAGAAGGCCACAGGCTGTATCAATTTCAAAGCCTCGAGCCCAACTTAACATTATGAGTTAATACTGCGGTTAACCATTAACATGTGAGTTAGCTGACTGAAATGCATATCATGGATTCTAGATCCGGAAGAAGTCAAAATATACCTGAATTGAATGATTATCCCTTATGTCATGAACAAATTTTCATAAATTTTCAGTGTTAAATAGAGTCTACACTAATGTAGAATTGATTATAGTTGTTGGTGATCTGGATAATATTCTTGTTGATTCAGAACCAATAACAAGTGGTGACAGGCATAACAAACCCCACCCCTCGCACATACTTTCACCTACTTCTACAAAATTCAATAGGGATCTATTCTGGGTCAGTGGCAATCCCTAAACCGAATTTGGGCTGAATGTGCCCATTAGTTTTGCCGCTGGAGTGTTAACAAACAAACAAACAAACAAATGAAAAGTCATTCATAGAATGATGACTTGCCGGAATCATGCACAGATCTTAGAAACAGAATGAATGGAATGGAGTTGGTTTGAAGTCTCTAGCTGTAATAGTAGCAAAGTTATGAACCAAAATGTGTATTTGACCTTTCTGGTGACCTTGACCTTTGACCTCGAAAAGAGACCGGTCTGTAGCCACAAGGCTAGTCAATGTTGTCGCCAAGTTTGGTCAAGAAAATGTGAAAATTGTGGCCTGTACAGTGCACACAAACAGACAGACAGACAAACAAATAAACGAAAATAGAGCACTGCTTAGGTGACCTTGACCTTTGATCTAGATTTACCAAAATAGTGCAGTGCTTAGGTCAGGTAACGCAGGCCTTGAATTTATCAACAAATTATGCACTTGGTTTGAAATCTCTACACCTATTAGAACCGAAGCTATGGCCACTTATGTGTTTTTGACATTTTGTGTGACCTTGACCTTTGATCAAGATTCACCAAAATAGTGCAGTACCTAGGTGAAGTAACATAGACTTTTCGTTTATCAACAATATGCACTTGGTTTGAAGTCTGTACGACGATTAGAACCGAAGATATGTCTTCTTATGTGTTTTTGACCTTTTGTGTGACCTTGACCTTGACCTTTGACCTAGATTCACCAGAATAGTGCAGTGCCTGCCCAGTGCCTGTCCTATGTTGAGTATGCACTTGGTTTGAAGTCTCTACGACGATTAAAACCGAAGATATGGCTTCTTATTTGTAAGACATGGCTTCGTATGTGTTTTTGACCTTTTGTGTGACCTTGACCTTTGACCTGCATTCACCAAAATAGTGCTGTACCTGCCCAGTGCCTGTCCTATGTTGATAATGTAATATGAGCTAAATTGAGCTGAAACTGTGGACGCCACAGTGCAAACAAACAAACAAACAAACAAACACACAAACAAACAAACAGAGTAATATACTTGCCAATCCGAGATTCCTCGGATTCTGGCAAGTAACAAACACACAAACGTACAAAGAAACAAACTGAACCAAAAACAATACCCCGTGCCCTCACCCCTCAGGTGGGGCGGGGTAATAATGACAAATGGCGTGGTGGAGGTATGTGCTTTACCGAGCTCCCTTCTAGTTTTTTTGGTAATTAAAATGTTAAAGTACGGAAGATTATTGCTGCCAATGAAAAAAAAAAAAAAAGATTTCCACAAAATATTCTCCTGACTTACTTAACATCCAAATTTGCAAACCCTCGCTTTGCACTGAATTTACTTCTTGAGCACCCAGTGACTGGAAAACAAAAGATTCAGTTGCCATCTCCTGCCACAGCTGAAAGCCATCTCACTGGAACTGCATGTGCAGGGAACCACGAGTAACCAGCTGGGATTAGTTTCAGTAAAATGGAAAACTTTTGTTTCTTCTGTAAAATAGAATACATGCTACCTTTATTTCTTTCTCGTTGCTTGTCACACACCCAACATATTTGACGGTTCATGTTCAAACATAATGAATAATGAGGATCAATCAACAGCACTCCTTTCTTATGGTAGAGAAGTACAGTACCATAAAATGGGGTAATAAGGGACAGCCGGGTAACAAGGGACAATTTTCTTGGAAAGTTTTCAAACGCAAATTCTAATTCTTTTTTGACACTCCCTGTCATGATACATTATTTTTATGATACCTTGGTAGGTACTTGAAAATTGCAAGGTGAGTTGGATATGATTCTATTGTTCTTTTATGATTGACAGCAATAAACAGATTTGACACATACTTGGCCAGGATGCTTTGGGAGGAATAAAAAAAAATATATCTCAAAAGTGTCTCTTATTACCCCATTTTACGGTATATTGCCAAATGTTTGTGGTGACTATTTGGTCTGGGCATCTTTCTCATTAAGGCTAGACCTCTTAATTCTGCTGAAGGAAAATCTTAATGCTGTATCAATCAATCACATACCAGATTATTTTATGCTTCGAGCTGTTTGGGGAAGGCCTTTTCTTGTCACAGCATTACTGCAGTGCTCAGAATGAGGTGCATATGTGGTTTGCTGCCATCACTATGCAAACTCTTAAATGCTTTTGCGGATGGAATGGTTACAAATATCCAGTGATGCTTTAACATCTAGTGGGAAAGGCTTCCCGGAAGAGTCTGTCGTAGCAGCAAATGGGGGACCAACTCCTTCTTAATGCCCACAATTTTGGAATGAGACGTTGGATGAGCAGATTTCCCCATTCTTTCGTCAATTCAGTGTATTAATACACTGGTGGTTTCAAATTGCATGCCTCGGGCCAGAATGAGGTGCACATTTCTATTCTTACTCAGCGCTAACACACAAGATGCGCTGATCACCTAATGACAAAGCCCTTGATTACCAAAATCAGGCTGCTCTCAGATAGTCCTAAAGAAAACTATTCATTGCTTGGGTCCCAGCATTGAAAACCATGGTTCTAGATTTACTCCTCACTTTCCTAAGTACAAAAATCAATGTACAACAATAATCACTGAGATGTGCACAAAGACAGAGATGACTCAATGGCAACATGAATATCAAAATATTCCTTTCTGAACATAAACTTTTCTTCAAGACATTGTATTACTAATTACGTCATGTCTCTGTGACATGTGTACCAATATGCCAATATACATGAGGATAAGTACCTGCAGATAGTGTGGCATGCGTAATGTGCGACCATATTTTGCCACCAGGTGAACCTTTTTTTTTTTTTTTTTTCATCCATGAATGTTGCTGCCAGGTGTAAAAAAAAAAAAAAAAAAAAATTTTTTTTCACGAATGTTGCTGCCAGGTGTAAAAAAAAACTTTTTTTTTTTCCATCTGGCAGCAACATTTATCGATAATTTTTTTTTTTTTTTCACCTGGCAGCAACATTCATGGATGAAAAAAAAAAAAAAGGTTCACCTGGTGGCAAAATATGGTCGCACATTACGCATGCCATACTATCTGCAGGTACTTATCCTCATGTATATTGGCATATTGGTACACATGTCACAGAGACATGACGTAATTAGTAATACAATGTCTTGAAGAAAAGTTTATGTTCAGAAAGGAATAGTTTGATATTCATGTTGCCATTGAGTCATCTCTGTCTTTGTGCACATCTCAGTGATTATTGTTGTACATTGATTTTTGTACTTAGGAAAGGAGGAGTAAATCTAGAACCATGTCTTTTCATTAAGGTCTAGCCTTAATGAGAAAGATGCCCAGACCAAATAGTCACCATGAACATTTGGCAATATACCGTAAAATGGGGTAATAAAGACACTTTTGAGATTTTTTTTTTTTGATTCCTCCCAAAGCATCCTGGCCAAGTATGTGTCAAATCTGTCTATTGCTGTCAATCATAAAAGAACAATAGAATCATACCCAACTCACCTTGCAATTTTCAAGTACCTACCAAGGTATCATAAAACTAATGTATCATGACAGGGAGTGTCAAAAAAAATTAGAATTTGCGTTTGAAAACTTTCCAAGAAAATTGTCCCTTGTTACCCGGTCGTCCCTTATTACCCCATTTTATGGTACTGTACTTCTCTACCATAAGAAAGGAGTGCTGTTGATTGATCCTCATCATTCATTATGTTTGACCATGAACCGTCCAATATGTTGGGTGTGTGGCAAGCAATGAGAAAAGAAATAAAGGTAGCATGTATTCCATTTTACTGAAAGTAATCCCAGCTGGTTACTCGTGGTTCCCTGCACATGCAGTTCCAGTGAGATGGCTTTCAGCTGTGGCAGGAGATGGCAACTGGATCTTTTGTTTTCCAGTCACTGGGTGCTCAAGAAGTGAATTCAGTGCAAAGTGAGGGTTTGCAAATAATTAGTAAGTCAGGAGAATATTTTGTGGAATCCCCCCGTTGGCAGCAATAAGCTGTGGAAAAAAAAAATCAATTTTTTTTTTTTTTTTTGCAGCTATAAGCTTCCGCATGAAAGCGATGTATGTATATTAAACACTTTCAGGGACCTATATAGTTTTTATTCAAAGGGTCACAATGTGCCTCAATTTCCATGACAATTAATGGTATAGGGAATTTATAATTCATCTGCTACATTTATACATTTACAACACATTTTATTACATATATATTATCCTAAACTTAAATGGGAAATACCCCATTCCAACTAGATTTCCATCGTTTTACCAAAAAATCCTGCCTTTTTAAATAGTTCTACGCATATATGTTGGGAGCAGTTCAGCTTTTGCTGGGCATATGCCAACTGTAGTTTTGAGACTTTTTAAAACTTTACTAGTTTGGAATATGGGACATTTCATTTTGAGTGTCAAATAAACAGTGCACTTCTGCTCTGGTGAACAGGTGCTTGTCAAGCGAACAGTGCAGGAGGGGAGAAAAAAAAAACCAAACTGAAAAACCTGTTTCATGCTTCCTCTCTCTCTCTCTCTCTCTCTCTCTCTCTCTCTCTCTCTCTCTCTCTTTCAATTTCTTTCCCTCTCTCTTTCTCCCTCTTTGTCTCTCTCAATGAGAAAATGTTCACCAGGATGTGGTGTATTGGACTAGCAGTTTGCATGGCTGCAGAGGTTGAGATTGTAACCCATTTGTGTTGACGCGGCTCTAGCGTGTAGCTGCTGATTTGTCTCCCCTGGTTTGTTTTTTTTGTGTTCTTTTTGCAATTTCTTTTTACCTTTTGTGGTTGGCAGGGGTGGGTTTGTAAATAGGGTAGGGGTTAGAGGTAAAGAGAGGAGTGGAATGAGTCATGTTCTTATAAAGGAATGTCAAAAAGTAAAAAAAAAACCTCTCTCTCTCTCTTCTCTCTCTCATTCTATCACTCTCTTGCTTTCTGGCTGTTGTGCCCTGAGTCTTTAAGAATAACCACGCAGTAATCCCCCCCCCTTCCCCTTCCCCAAAGCCCCCCCGCCTACCATTCACAGCCCCCTGAGACCCTGCTATGCTTCATGAAATATTCAATCCACTTTTGCCTGCATCACTTGGAGCATTTGGGCAGTCATGCCTCTAAACTGCATCTACAGCTCTCTCCCTTTGCCTCCTAATTGGCATCGGTCAAGCGCTAGTGGCTATTAATAGCCTTTAATGCTTCCTTCGTACAGAATAACATCATCATTATTTCTTCATCATCTATGCTAGTGTAGGCACACTTTTTTTAACTTGTTTACTCTGCATTGAAGAAGGTAGAATCTGCTGAATTTGGTATCTGTCCTCTATAGTACAGAAGCCATGATGGCATTGAATTTACAATGTATAATGTGCTAGTCTCCTGTGAGCCCACGAAAGCCATTCTCTAGGCCCTTTGATCATTGAGCATGTGGGGGAAAAAAAAAGAAAAAACATGATTCAGATGTATTCGTTATGCATCAAAGATTGTGTGAACTAGCAGATGTATATACAGTGCAAGAATGTTGTCATCCCCCACAACAGACAAAATATGAAGCATTATCTATGGGTAAAAAAACCTTTGGACACCCAAGAGGGGATTCATATTTCCTTTGAAGGTATTTTGGGGTCCTTGTCAGGTTGAAGAGTGGAGTGAAACCAGTGGACACTGCAGCCCTCCAGGACTGGAGTTAAACCCGCAGACACTGTGGCCCCCCAGGACTGGAGTTAAACCTGCAGACACTGTGGCCCTCCAGGACTGGAGTTAAACCTCCAGAGACTGTGGCCTTCCAGGACTGGAGTTAAACCTGCAGACACTGTGACCCTCCAGGACTGGAGTTAAACCTGCAGACACTGAGGCCCCCCAGGACTGGAGTTAAACCTGCAGACACTGTGACCCTCCAGGACTGGAGTTAAACCTGCAGACACTGAGGCCCCCCAGGACTGGAGTTAAACCTGCAGTGACTGTGGACCTCCAGGATGGCCCTCCAGGACTGGAGTTAAACCTGCACACACTGTGACCCCCAGGACTGGAGTTAAAACTGCAGACATTGTGGCTCTCCAGGACTGGAGTTAAGCCTGCAGACACTGCAGCCCTCTTGAAGTGCTCTCTAACCTGAATATAATGTGGACCTCCCAAAATTAAGTGATTTGACAAATTTTTGAACTGATTCTGTCCTGATCATTAATTGTTCTCTTAATCTGTTCCCTGCTGAGTTTGAAAAGCACCACATTATTGCTGCCATCATTGTTGTCTATTGTTTGCAGAAACTATTGCATAAGAAAATATTCACTTAACCTATTTTTTCACAGCAGGTCTTTTATACACCCCGGAAATGTACTTTTCGCTGTCTAACGGAAAGTTACTATTTTGTTCTCCACATAGAGACTAAGATCGTATTTTTTTGGAGGATCAAATGGCCTGTGTTCCCTGGTGTGATTTGTACTATAAACAGAAAAAATGCAGAGAGAGACTGTCAGGTTACTGCAGAGAGATATAAATACAAAAACTCTTTTAGAAGTAATGTCACTACCAAACCCTGAAAGGAGATGTTTTCCTACAAAATTTCTGCAGTACCTGGTAAATAAGTACGGTTTTAAAAATAAATACCCTAAGTTAAAATACAGTATGAGGCACGCCGTAGTTTATGTAATAAGAAGCAAATGCAAAATTATAAAATATTCATGTTGCTGCATAAGTGACAAAAATAAGCAGTTGAGGTGAAAAAATAAATATGTACTCCTTTTCAATTTTTTTGGTAACACTGCATTATTTTTTGCATATCCATTTTGTAAAAATTGTTGGTTGCTTTTCTAGACAGTTTTTGGATTCGTGAATTCTTTTTCCTTTTCTTTTTTTTTTTTTTTGCATATTTAACAATGAAATGGCCTCTATTTTTGTGCCTTTGCAAACGGATACACAAATCGCGGTAATGTTATGCACAATTTTGTCCATCGGAAATGGCATATTTATCGCTTTTGCCCAGTTTGGAAGTGTCCTGCTCTAAAATAAAAGCGTCTGTGTCTTAAGTAGTTGGACAGTGCAAACAGAGATGTGTCAGTGGATAAAGCTGCCAGTGCTGTACAACTTTTGTGTAACAGACCTTGTTTGCATTTTTACTAACCCAAACCACCTTTTTACACAAACGCTGTTGCTCTATGGTAGTTCAATGGGACTGATTCACAGCCAGTAGAGCTGTTAGCAAATGAACAGAAGTAGTTTCTAATTTTTATTTTCATTAAGTACCTTATAAATAATGGCTAGAAAATGGCAGTGGGGTCTAATATGAAGGGGAAGGTGAAGGAATATTTTCATGAATGTGATTTGTGTGTGTGTGTGTGTGTGTGCAGAAAAATACAAATAATCAACTTCAGTCTCACCCTTCTTTTACTACCATGAGTACAGTTTTGTATACGGTATATATCCTCCACATCTTTTCATACAAAACGCACCAGATGAATCTACCTCAACTCCCCAAATGCCTCCATGCATTATTGCACTGGACCATGGTTCTCATTGACAAAAGGAGGCCACGGTAATGCTTGGTCTTGCTCCTGATGAAATTGCAACTTTGCTGTGGCATTAATGCTTTAGTTTTAAATGGAATTACAACGACTGACCTGATTGGCCTCAATGGAACCAACCCTCACCACATCCACATGTAATTAATTTGTCTAATCTAACCCTTTTGACAATGGTGCGCTCTTGCCTCCCATCAAAAAATTACCAGAATGGAATCAGACATGCCCAGTTTAGATCTGTGATACCATGACCACTTGTGTTTGTGGATTGCATTAAGATTGTCAAAATAGGGCCCAGTGTGTGCAGGTTTGTGCGTGTTTGTGTGAGGGAGAGCACGCATGAGTTTTACCACAGACATTATGGAATTAGTAACTTCTCAATACATCTTAATGCAAATTTCTCATGCAGACTCTCACCAATGAATGTAATATATGCATGGTATTCTTTTTGTCTGAATATCAAAACATTTAATATATTCATTCCTATAGCTCCAGGTCCCATGTGGATTTCAACATGTTAAAGAGGAACGCCACTAGTGAATACTTCACATTAGCAGTGTTGCAAAACACATAAGAAGCATTGATCTGACCCCTGACCGAATAAAAGAGGATCATGTTAATTATTTATTTATTTTTTTTTACAAAATTGCAGGCTTGGCTGTATTTTTAATTTCAAAGCATCGGATGAGTCTTCACGATGAATATTCATCAGTCATGAATATTCAGATCATTTACTGACAGCACAAGACTTCCTAAAACCTAAAGAAGATTTCTTCAACCCAGTAAGATATTTTAGGAAGGAAAGCTGAGGTCAACTTTCTGGAGCTGAACTATTTGTTTTACACAACTTAAAGTAACTGAAATAACTTCTCTGAATCTTAACATTCACATGAATGGACAAATACTTGAATATAACACTTGAATATCCCAATGAAACACCAAAATACACTATTGGTCTGTATTTTCTCTGTAAATATTAACTCCTATTTTATGTGGAACGTCGGCTTTCAAAGTAAAACTGAGTTTAGGCTTAAGTTCAGGTTGTATATGCAAAATTGGCCCATCATTACCTCTGCCAAGGAGGTTATGTTTTTTGCCGGCATTAGTTTGTCTGTCTGTCTGTTTGTGGACAAGGTAACTCAAAAAATTATGTACGGATATCTTGTGGGTGGGTTGGTATTACATCAGGGATGGACGCTATTGATTTTGACCACAATCGGTCGAACAATATGGCCACCACAGCAACCATCTCGAAATCCTATGTTGCTCATACCTTAAATTTCTTATGAGCCATGTTCACTCAGCAAGATTTCGATTGTGCTGCCTTGGTGGAGGTTTGCACTCTTGAAATGCCTCTAGTTTACTTATTTCTTTATTCTATTAAAACTTCATTTTAAATGGGAGTCCAACAGATGTCAGGGAAGAGTCATCTTATGATCCCTGCTGCAGAGATGGTAATCACACTTGTTGGACCAACACCTAATTTCACTTGTAGCTGGTAATGCTAACATCTCCAAGTCCAGTCCTTAAGGGCCGCAGTCTCAGCAGGTTTTTGGGATTGTCATCAGTCAGCTGATTAATCAGGCCTCACACACAAGGGCCCTCATTTATCAAACTTGCGTAGGATCTGGTGTAGATTCTGGTGTAAATGCCAGGTGTCACGTCTGATTTACTAAAAGTGTGTACGTCGCTGATTTTGGTGTAGAACTGGCATGGCGTTGATAAATCTGGCAGCTGAAACCATCGTAACTTACATGACACGCCCCTATAAATTCATGCTTCGGGAGGCATAGTCCTGCCCACTTTACGACATGGACTCTTGAAAGACGGCAAAGAAGAAAGAGCTTCCCTGAGGAGGAAATATAAATTATCACGTCCAAGGTGGAGAAAAACAAAATAATTTTATTTGGAAGCATTAAGAGTGGCATATAGGGAGACCAGAAGGCTGCAGTTTGGAAAACTATTGCTGCTACGGTAAACACCGTTGGACCGGAAAACCGGAGGGCAGCAGACGTTTGATTTAATTAATTAATAAATCAAAGTGACTATTTGCACTTATTTAAGTGCGTCCAAGCACAAAAATTGATTGAAATTCGCGTAAGATGCACTTATAAGTGTGGCCAAGATGCACATTTCTTCATTGCCTACACTTATTTTAAGTGTGTCCAAAGCTAAAAATTTTTTCTTAGCCAAACTTATTTTAGCGGTACTTTCTATAAGCGGCACTGGAATGGTCATCAACTGGCGCACTTAAGAGTGTGCGCAAGAAAAAAATTCAGCTTTGGCCACACGTATAAGTGCAAATAACATCGGCCTCAATAAATTCAATTTATAGATCCATGATATTTCATGTAATATAGCCTACATAATTGACAATCCAAATGCTTTACATGTAGGTTAAAAAAAAAAAGTGGTCCGATTTTAAGAACGCCACCAAAAAATGGGTTGCGGTGCTCAGGCGCAGCAGCGCACTGACCAGTGGAGGCCAACCAGACTCGAATCTCCAGCTGTCACCGTTCGAGGAGAGCGTGGCAGCAGGGCTCCCCTTCCATCATGGGTATACGAGGACACGGATGATTACCCACCACCTCGATTGGAGCTGCATGAGGAATTGTTAAAATACAGTCTGCAGAGATCACTCTTCATTGTACTTTTATTAGTATTACTCCATGACATTTTATTGGGTGCCACACAAAACGAGCAGCCACTCGTCAATTTCCCGGAAGAGCTCTTCTCTGTGCCGAAAGTTCCTCTCACGTCGGACAGAAGCGTATTCCTGTAACAATAGAAGATCTGCCATTGTCAAAATGTGATCACGGTCAAAGTGTCCATAGGCCTATATGTACCGAGCAACAAAAGAAACGCAAGTTAGCTAGTTAGTTAATGTACTCTTATGGTTACTCAGTCAAAGTGACCGCAAAATAAATAAAAGTTTGATGAAACGAGTGTAAATGTGCTCGCGCTAGTAATACATTTGATTTTCTAAAATAATTACGCGCAAACTTATTTTCCAGTCTGCCTTAAATTAACTTGAGTTTCTTTTGTTCTTCAGTATATATCTGACTAGATGAGCATCTGACACACCACACTGCATATCTGCCAAGCCACGCATTGCGCTTAATCAAATTGATTGTAATTGTCAGCCGTCTGGCCTGACAAGCAGGTTGTCTCAAAATATAAGTTTAATTAATTTCTCAACACAGGTGTCTTATTTATTTATTCATTCATTCATTTAGCCTATTTATCTATTTGGCTTATTTATTCATTTAACTAATAAGAGCAACAACAGCATGACGTCCGCATCGCTGCATGTGGTTTATTACCCATTTTGACGGCTGCACTCGTTGCTGCATGCTCGCTGGTGTCAAATCTGCGTACGCCTGGTCAGACCTGGCGTGAGATTTTTGCGGACCGTTTGCTCACTTTCAGATTGAAAAATGCTGATCCTTGCGGGAGATTTGGCGTGCACCCATTTTTTTGGTGTACACACAATTGATAAATGAGGGCCAAGGTGTACGAGCTCCCCAGCCAATCAATGAGTTAAAATAGAAGGGCACTCGACAGAGCGCATACCTTCACCATGCCATATACCAGTATTATTAGTTCTGGATCCACAAGAATATTATCCAGATCGCCAACAACTACAGTCAATTCTTCATTAGTGCAAATTCTATTTAATGCTGAAATTTTATGAAAATCTGTTCATTACGTAAGGGATAATCATTATGTTCAGGTATATTTTAACTTCTTCTGGATCTTGAATCCAGAATATCCTCCAGATCACTTCCCAAATTGAATCAACTCATTCTTGGCCTACCACCTAACATCCAACCAAATTTCATGCTAATCTGCTCCCAACTTCTTGAGTTATCCTGCTGGCAGACTGACAAACGACAAACACGAGTGATTACATAACCTTCTTGGTGGAGGTAATAAAGCACTTAAGTTCAGGAACAAACCAGAGACGGCAGACGCTGTGGCCCCCAGGATTTGAGTCTGAGAGCCCCGTATCAATGTGACAAAGGTATTTTAACAGTTTTATTACTTCATATAAATGGGGCTGAATGGTGGTGAGGTAATTGATGGTGTTCCCTCATAATACGGAGGATCTGGGTTTGAGTCCCATTTACCCAGGACCTCTCTGTGTGGACCTCTCCCTGAAAAACAGTCTATAGGAACACTCCAACCAGTGCTCCTGACCCAGGCTCTGTCTTTAGAACTGCAGTTGGTCCCTGGGTGCTGCACTGTGGCTGCCCACTGCTCCTAAGTAGGGAGAACGGGTCAAACACAGAGGCTATATTTGTCTTTACCCGGTGAGAAACACAAATATCAACTAAAGTTATTGTTTTTGCGTTACATGACCGTGACCGAGACAATTCACAAGAAAAATATAAACAATATTATTGAAAATAAACAGGAAAGAGCCAGGGCTCGGAGTGGGGATTGATATTCTCTTTGCGGATTTTTTTTGGAGTCCTCCTCAGGTTAAGGAAATGGTTCGACTTTCATGTTTAAAAGGAGGGCGTAGCGAATGTCTGGAGCTTTTCGCGAGATGATGTCTTTGTGAACATCAGAGGCCTTTATTTCACTTTCATCTCCACCTGTTCAAGTTTATCTTCGCCGAATTCCCTTAAAGCAGCAGGACTCAAAAGTGGATTTTTCTTCTTTTTCATAGCGACTTGTCATCAGTGAGAAAAGCCAATCTTTAACGAGGAGCGTTTAAATAATTGCAGCAGCTGATTAGGGGCCTGTCTGAGCCCATATGACTTCAAATCTTCCCCTCCGAAGCCAGGAAATTAAAATGCTCTCTCATTAATCACCGCAGTTCAATTAATCTATCCGCAGCACTGCGCACACTGTTTCACGAGAGATTCGTTTGATTGATTTAATTTGAGCCCGGGTTCCACAAACACCAACCATAATGATGATGATGAGGATGACGATGCCAGTGACGACAGTAAAGATGACATGATGAGGATGATTTATCCCATTCTTTCTGTTCTTAAAGGCTAATTCAAAAAGCCCAGGAGAACATCATGCTGCCGCGTTTACCGTAGTAACCTGTATGTGGGCTGAAACGCAACTTCTCAGCTTTCAGGAACAGTTGGAGTTTTTTCTATTGTGCAAATCTTACAGTAATTACGGTACTAATAAAATGACATGCATATTCGTGTTGGCAACGACACCTTTGGACTAAAAGTCTCTTTTGAGTCTATACATTCCAGGTTATGACCTGTAACACCGAAACCTGTAATTTAAATAATGATGATGAGAATGCTGATATTGTTATGGTAACAGTGATCATAAATGACAACAATGATTACATTGATTACTATCTTAACCCTTCCAGTGCTAATCACTGCTGTAGTCACACATGGCGCAAAATATATGA
The DNA here is from genome assembly GCA_029692085.1 of Gymnothorax javanicus. NCBI lineage: Eukaryota > Metazoa > Chordata > Actinopteri > Anguilliformes > Muraenidae > Gymnothorax > Gymnothorax javanicus. The sequence goes on from CM056211.1 coordinate 19,321,204, forward strand.
AGCAAAATTTCAGACTTCAGCCTTCAGAAGGTCAACAATTTGGTCCATTTTTAGTCAGCAGATTAGTTGTCAATGACCTTCAGAAGGGCTCACACGGGTGCCTGCGAACCCTTCTGAAGGTCATTTATTAACTAAATAATGAATGATTAACTTTTGGAGGGATAGGGTGAGTAAAAATCAAGCACTTTAAGGGTTAATCATTTTTAGCAGGCTATAACTTTTGATAGGAAGCATTGACATGTGTTAAAATTCATCACAATGATGATGCAGACCATGTTAATGGTCCTTTCCCTGCTTTTTGCGAGCCTGTATCTTTTCCCATTAGGCTTGTTTTAATCCCGTTATGAGGCTGGCATCTACAAATTTATGTTTTGATAAGATTTTATCATGACATCCAGCAGATCAGCTCATTTGATTGTCCTTCCTGTAAAATGGTTTCAAAGTACAATAAAAAGATGTTAAACAAACTTCTGTTTTATGGCTCCACCTCAGCAGTAAAAGTCTTAATAATAATGAAAAGGTGCTTGTAGAGACTTGTTACCCAGTCATCCGTTTCAAAAACAAACTCCATCGATCTTTTGGAATCGGTATCCGACGCCGATACCATATTACAACAGCGCACAGAACACAAAGATCGTTCCTCAAAGCTTAGCCATGAGTCAGAGTGACAGATCATCAGGGGAACAGCAGTAAGGTATATGGTGATATGGGGGGGGCTGTGTAATCTCTGAAGAGGAGACAGAGATGAGCAACTTTAAAATCCCCTGCTGCTTTTATAGATGAGGCCCCTGCTGACCAGAAACAGTAATTACAATCAAGCGGTAGCGTCGCCTCGGCACCCTGGGCTAGAGTTATGAGGTGTCATAAGGGGAGATGACTCCTGTTCTCTGGCGTCTTGGCGAATGAGGCTGCTCACTGAGCCTGTCACAGAGAGACAAATAAACACTCTCCCTGTGGCAGATTAACACTAGTATTGCAGACAAAATGGCCGCCTATAAACACCTCCCCTGGTCAGCAGGGGTGTCATTTGGCATTCTCAATGGATGGAGATTGACTAATTTCCAAGCTTGTGGGTTCTTAGCCAAATATTTCAACTCATAGGTGTTCAACCAAATACTCAATCATTTTTGCGCATAGTAAATTTGTTAAATGACGGTGATGCTGGTGAGAAGAGACCACGGTCAGTGGCTGCATTAGAATCCTCTTGAACGTGCGGCCATTTTCCTGTCCTCTCCACTTATCTGTGACCTTGCTGCAAAATGTCACACTGGTCAAGGGAAAGTTGCTGGGAGATTCTGAAGATACCTTGGACATGTTTGAAAAAAAAATCGGGTGTTCTTTGCGTCAATATGTCATGAGCTCGACGGTGATTAATACTGACAAGACTGTTCCAACTGGAAAACTACAGAGAATTATGTTGCCGATCCATTTGTGCAGCTGCAAAGGATTGTGGTCCATAATCAATCATTCTTTTCTCCCAAGGTTGAACCTTTGTTTCCTTGCTAGAAGGAAGCAAGTAATTGCCTCCTTTCCTGCATGAAATGGATAATTTAGATGCTCATTGTCATAACTGCCAGCCAAACTATTTCCGGATCATGTCCATCATCGAGGAAGGTTCCTTGCATTTAAGAGAATCAGATGCTTCCAGAGTTTTTACCTCCTCCAGTTAAAGTGAGAATTCTGTCTGCCAAATGTGCAGCTAGTCATAAGCAAACATTTTCAGGGTCTGTAACAGTTCACCAAGTGGAAGAGAAAAAAAGACCGTCATTAAACATTCATTTGAGCAAATTTTAAATTTCAAGGTTTCCTGAATTGAACCGACGCTCACTGCCATGCGGTTCCCAGTAGTTAGAAGAGTAGTTATTCCCTAGACTATGAAGATTAAGTTTTTAATTTTAGTTTCTTCCTGCCTGAACAGTAATGGTTCACTATGGAAATTCTTAGCTGAAATGCACACGAATAATGAGAGATAATTCCTCACTGAACATACATACAAGTACCACTCATACGCAAGCGTAAAAACAAACACACATGCCTGTAAGTGCACACACACACACACACACACACACACACGCACACTAAAGATATTCCCTCAGTTTGCATTCCCTGCATCTCATCTCTCCAGAGACCATGAAAGAAAAAAAAAAACTTAAAAACAAGGTAGGCATCCGGAGACATAATTAAACAAGAAATAATTACAATCCCTCCCCTGATGGACTGATAAAGATAATTTTGGATTCCTGCAGCAAACATGAATAAAATTAACAAAGTTAACAGAGGAAGTAGACTTCTGCCTCACCATCTTTCTCAGAAGCTGTAACTGCTCTTGCGCTACAGGAGGACATTCCAGGGGTCAGAAAGTGAAATCCCTGCCGTGTTTTTCTTCAAACCGCACACTCAGCTGGCTAATTTCACACATTAGTTTTGTATTTACTGGCTAAGGAATATTACTGATTGGCAAATCCAGGTGACCAATCCAATCCAATATATTCTGTAATGCTGATGTTTGGTCCAGAGAATCAAACAAATTCACTTGCATCACTTATGGTGAAAAACAGACTGTTCATTAAACAAAACTGTTACCCAGAACAACTTACATAGTCCATAATTCAGTTTATATTTATGCTTTCAAAAGTCCCATAAGATCCTCTATATCTTTTTTTATTTATTTTATTAACATATGTTCATGTATTAGCAGGACTTGAGGAAGGACATTGTTTTGGAATCATTGCTCTCTCTCTCTCTCTCTCTCTCTCTCTCTCTCTCTCCCACTGCCTCTCTCTCTCTCTCTTTCTTTCTGTTTCTCTCAGAAATGAACAATTTTAATTTGCTTGACAACATAGCAGATTAGCTGAAGACAGGATGTAATTTAATAAGACACATTTATATATAGAAAAACAGATGTAGCTGCAAACTGCCCAGCGAGAGAGGGAGAAGGGGGAGACAGAGAGAGCGAGGGAGAGAGAAGGAAAGATGGAGAAGGGGGGAGAGACAGTGAGAGTGAGAGAGAGAGCGAGAGAGAGAGAGAGAGAGTGTGTGTGTGTGTGTGTGTGTGTGTGTGAAAGAGAGTGCGTTTACTTGTATAAAACACGCCCCTCACATATTGCTTTAGCCTGCCTGAAGGGGCAAGGGTATTGTACTCAGTGGCATTTGTTGTCTGTGTGGTTATTTGTCTTTTTGTGTGTTTTTATGTCAGCAGTTTAGCCCTAAAAAAGTCTAATAAAATTACAACAAATTTTCAGGAAAGGTGTGCTGTCATCCAAGTATCACCTGCTTAAGGTCATTGATCAAGGTAATTGAAAAACCAAAAATGTGGTAGCTTATGTTATGCCTGACACCTCCAGTTCTCCTCTGTTTCATTGTTTTGAGAGGATATCTTTAGCTTTTTTCAGCTTGCAGGACTCCTTCCTCACAAACCTGATTACTAGAAGGGATGGGTTCTGTCTCAATGTGATTTAATGTGTCATTATTTCCCAATGAGCAGGTACAAAGCATAAAAGCATCTTGTCGGGGGCTGTAATAGCTGTAGCTAGCGCTGTCCAACCGCAAGACATTGATATTAAATATTAATATTGAATATTGTTTTGTTTAATCTTCCCGGCTGTGCCTACTCAGAGGTGTGGGACAATTCTTTCGCTGGCATTTTAATGCTTCTGTGTTCAATTCCATGCCGTGTGCATAAACTATCCATTTAACCTATTGATCATTACGAAGACAAATTCTGCAATGGCAAAATACAAGGGCCATTAACTTTTTCATGTTTTTTTCTGCATTCTACGGAAAACTTGATTAAATTTAACTTGTAGATATCCAATCCTCAATCATTAAAAAAGCCTTTTTATAGAAAATTAAAAAGATGGGTAATACTTTAGGGTACATTAATTAACACTTCCGAATGCAGTAATAAGCATTAACAAACTGTTACTTAACTAAGGTATTAATTTATACATTAGTGAATAGTTGAATAGTTTGAAGTGTTACTTAAGGGAGACCTAAGGGATGTCTTCAGCTTCACAATACGGGTGACAATGAGCATTAATAAATGATTAATTATGGTTGCATAAATGCTTATTCAGCACTCTGATGAATTGTTGAACTGTTAATAAATTGATAATACATATTTATCACTGCATTTAATAATGTTAATTATTGAACCCCACACCCCTTTTGTAAAGTGTTACCAAAGGGCTATCTCAGAACTGGTATTGCTATAGTATATTGCATGGCAAATGTCACTATAAATCATGTAAAAAAATTCAACAAGAGCAAATGACTATAATTCCTTGTAATCAAATTATTAGACTATCTACTCACAGATATTATGCCAAAAGTATGCATATTTTATAGCATATACAGTATATTAGGATTATTGCCACTTAATCATAAGTATGCCGGAATTTAGTGGACACCGTTTCTATACTCGGTCATTCATGGCTCTTATAATTCATAAACCACTTACAAATGAAGAATACAAAAATTCCTCTCCAGTTAAATACGCCATTTATTGAAAAAGTATATCTAAATTTAAATGATGAAAATGCCAATGACATACTGCATTATCGAAAGAAGAATTTAAATAATAAAATGTCTCCGATCGATTCCCCAGACTGGTTGTTCCAAAAGTAGACACGCCTGCCTTATTGATCACTTTTATTGAAATAAGGTGCGGATAATTCCATTTATTTATTTTTCAAAAGGAAAGATTGCGTCTTGCATACATATATTTGGGGTTGCTGAAGGACCCTCGGATCATTTTGGGAAATTGGGCAAGCGAAGTCATATAGACTTCAAAAAATAATGGTTGTTGCTGGTTACTCCATTATGTACTTTGAGAGACTTTGGGTTGAACTAGACAGACCTTTCAATCATGGAAGCAAACCTTTGACTGAGCAAACATCCTATTTCAATTAAGCCTTTATCTGCACAAGCAACTTTAACTTGAGAATCAAAGACCATTTCTGCCAAAACATCTCCTTTGTACTATGAAAACCAAAGGTATACCATTAAAGAAAATGATTGGTTGTGGATTAGAGATGCTGATGTTTTGAAAAATTCAGCTGGACCTACCCATTTACCACAAAAGTTCTGCATTACAATATTACCTCTTAGAGAGGCCTAGTAGGACAATATCAGATTAGAGTCAGTAATTGTTTGGATTTAAATACTTTTCTGTGTTACAAAGATTGTTGTATTGGAACTCATGAAAAGCACAACCTTTTATTGCTTTTGAACAAGGCAATAGTGTGCTCTCAAAAAAGCGCAACCTTTTATTGCTTTTGAACAAGGCAATAGTAGCTGGCAATATCAACCAATCAAAGAAAAGTATGGGAGTCCACAAACATTTCGCAACTGACCATGGTTTGTATGTAATAGATGGGCTTATGGGAAATGTATTGAAGGAAAGACTGATAGGAATCTGCTTTCTTAATCAATGCATTCCTGACAGAACTAGGACTGTGTTCAGGTGCACGCTGTATATAAATATTCCCATAGTTCCCTCAATATCCGATATCCATGCCACTGTTCAAAGTACACCTGTCACCTTTATCAGACGGGGATGATGGAAGGTTTTTTTTTTTCCTGCAGGTGTCAGCCAGGCAATAGCAGTGATGTTTGAGCCGGGAACTTTGACAGGCATTGTGTGTGATGGGAGCAGGGCAGAAATTGAGCTAGACTTTAGGCAGGTGGGGTGTGTGTGTGTGTGTGTGTGTGTGTGTGTGTGTGTGTGTGGGGGGGGCTGAGAGCCTGACTGACACGGCTGCGGGGGTAATTAAAGAACACAAGTCGCCCACTGCCGTCACAAAGCAGCAGCTCTCTGATAATTACCAGTGGCATCCCGCATCCTTCGGGCACAACTGCTCTAAATCAAACCTCTGCGCCGTTGAAAATCGAATCACTCCCACCCCCATAAAATCACAGTCAAACCTTGTATTACAACAACAAAACAACAACAAAAAAAGGTTTTTCATGCCGTGTATCCCACAGATAAATACTTATTCATGTTGCTATCTGGGTAACATCCACGATAATTTTGCCATTCTCAATGATCAGTATCAAACTAGAAACATAAGCGCCTGGTACGAACAGGAAGTGAAAAATAAGCTCAGTAGACAGATACTGCATTATTACTATATGTTGTGTATTTCTTTAGTGGGTGGTTAATTATGTTTGAAAATGTTGTCTGCTAGAGCACATGTATGTGGACCATCAATATGTGAAAGGACAGCTCTGTAGGTGCTAACTTGATGAACTGTAGAGGGTAAAGGAGAACCTTGCTTCCTTTAGATGTATAAGATATGAATTGATTAATGAATTCTGGACCACTCCCAAAGTAGAGGAGAGTAATGGGTGGGATTGCGGATAGGAGATAGTGGCGGATAGGAGATCAGGGAGGGTGTGGTGTTGGACCTGGTCTGTGATTGTGTGGACGTTGGGCGCCCCCCGGGTGGCGAGACTCAGGGTGGGGCTCGCGTCTCTTGTTGGAGTCGGTGTGGCTCCCAAGCCCCCCGGGGTCCCACGAGATGAGCGGGGGTTGTGGGAATGTAGGAGGTATATATAGGCGTGAGGACGAATAGGAAGGCGCATTGGGAGTGGCCCTGTTCTTTAACCGACGTTATCGGGAACTCCCTTAAAAATCAAACCTCTCAAACACATGAATAATAAAATGGTGGCAGGTTTCCTCACCACATTCATTCGCCACATAAAGTGAACCATCTCTCAGCAATATTCAGTAACCGCCACCCCAGGGGAACCTTTGAAACGCAACACATAGCCAAGCATCACCGCCAATTTGCTCTCATTTAGGTGACTGCATCATCGCACAAGCACACATGCCAACCGCACCGAACGTAAAATAAACACACCCAGGCATTCCTCGCCTGTTTCCTGGCGAATGAGAGAACAGCTTGTGGTCACAAATTCCAGATCAACTACTCCCACGACAGAGAATGTTGACTATCCCTGGTTATGTCACACAGAGAAAACCCCCCATTCATTTTTTTCCAAACTCGCTCAATGGATTTGAAATTTTGAATACAATTTCAATTTAATGGACACCATTTTTCTAAGGGAGGGAATTTATCCAATTTTGATTTATCCATATGAAAATGAATGTGATAGTCAAACTGAGTGGCAAAATGCAACATCCTCTGGGGTCTGGAAATGCACACAGTATGGCTGTAACAGAGGCCATGCTACATCAACTCTGTGAAAGAAATTTGTAATTTTTGTACTTGTCTTCAGTAAGTGTTATGTACATACCACTTAGTAAGCCCTGCTCGATGCTAAAACAGTGAACTTTCTTGTTGTTAGCAAATCAAGAATAATAATTTACATAAGATATTTTTTCTTCCAAAAAAAAGGGTTGATTTGTTGAATTCATGCAAGCCTATCCAATCAACACAAGTGCACATGCTCAAACTTTATAGGCTCCGCTACCTCAGTAGCGCATTACTGCTAAACTGCATTAGATTAGGGGTGCAGCCGTGATCCATTGTTGTCTGTCAGGTTAACCATAGTGCAAATATTTCAGTAACTCCACTGATTGGAGGTTATTAGCATGTTATGAGGTAGTCACCTCCTACAATATGCAGAATTCTTACTCAACAAATATTGGATCAGACAACACAACCGCAACAGGTGCAATTTGTATGCAAGTTCTTCATGAGGGGTAGGTGTGCAACGTAAGGTTCACTAGTGGATTTGACTTTAGACCATGGCACAGTGACCTTGAACTTGAAAATTTTGTCCCGGCAATAATTCCAAAAGTACTGACCACAGCAGCTTAAACTTTGGTATGCAGGTTCTTTGTGCGGGGTAGGTATGCAATGTAAGGGTCAATAGTAGATTTGACCTTTGACCCTGGCACAGTGACCTTGAACTTAGGAATTTTGTCTAGGCCATATTTCCAATTTGATACGCAGGTTCCTCGTGAGGGTGTGGTGTGCATGGTAAGGGTTCTTTGTGGATTCGACCTTTGACCTTGGCACAGTGACCTTGAACTTGAAAATTTTGTCCGGTCCATATTTCCAAAAGCACTGACCACAGCAGGTTAAAGTTTGGTGCGCAGATTCCGTGTGAGGGGTAGGTGTGCAATATAAGGGTCATTAGCAGATTTGACTTTTGACCTTGGCACAATGACCTGTGCCTTGCCATAGGTGTATGCCGCTATTTATTAATAATTAGTGAAGGGCTGCGGGGTTCTCTCAGCGCTCAGCGTTGGCTTGTTAATAATACACGTGCACTGCAAAGATACTGCACAACATAAAAGATTTTTTAAATAAAACATTGGTGTAGTACTTCACCATTGACAATTTCAGAGCAAGTAATTGAGTGCATTCATAAATGGATATTAATGCAAACTAATCAAAGCTGCATAAGTCTCCCTGGACAAGCACATCTGCTTGAATGTCTTAATGTGGGAACTAGAGAGGAATATTAACACATTTTATGGTAGTGATTAGCCCAACCTCGGCAGTAAACACATCAGCAGTATTGATTAAAATACGGAGCTATTATGGTAGAATGCCTAATGGCTTTTCATAGTCATCATTCACAGTTTGAATTAAAGAGTTGCAAAAAGACTACTTAAAAGTTTCTGTTTACGAAAATGGATCTGACAGTCTCTATGTGCACAGTGTTGTAAATCCTGTCTTCAAATGCAGAACGTGCTGCTTTTTTCGCGACTGAAGTCTTTAAGGTGCAAGATCAAATACACGAGATAAGAAGGTTGACAAGTGAACATTCTCATTTTGATATAAAAGTCACTGCAATGAAAGCAGTGGAGTTCTATGAAGCTGAAAAAAAATGCGTCGGAGTAAAATCTTACTCGTAAAAGGGTTAAAAATACACGCGCAGTATTAGCGGCTTCAGCTTCTGCCTTTAGTAGAAAGGTGGAACTGAGCCTCTCCACTTTAATTAGGTTTTTATTTCCCCGAGTCGTCTTTGTTTTGAAAACAGACTGACCCACTTACTGCCTGCAGGGCCCGGTGAAGGCTCATCACTGTAATTGGAGCCCTCGGTGAGCTGGCATCCAGCGCAGGACTCTTTCAGCGAGAAAATAAATAAATAAAAAAAATAAAAACAGATGCTATTTTTTTCCGTGAGGATGAACATGAATTTACTGAAAATCCAATCGTCTGTTCGATTGATCCGCTGCTCGACATCAACGTTAGTCAAAAGCATTGATTTCAGAATCACACTTCCCACGCGAAATGCGGAAATATTTGCAATGACAGAAGTTTGATTAAGATAGATAAAATACGGCTCTCAGTTCAATATTCACCAATTGGTTTTCTTTTACCGCACCAAAACTAATGACAGTTTATTTGTGCTGAGAGATTTTTTTTGATAAACAAGGCTTTATGTCGACCGCTGCCAACATTGCTGACATTGAATATGCAATTCATTGTGTATTTAAATGATGAGTTTAGACATCACGTTTCTGCACAGTGATTGCATTTTGGTTCAGCCGCGTCAACTTGATTGGAATTGCAAGGCATTGAGCGATGCTGTAATGAACCTTCATCTCACATGGTTAAATAGTAATTTCTCTATACATTGTGTGTGTAATATGCCTTTACATATACTTAAATGGAATCTATGTCGAAAAGCTCATCCTTTGTTTCAATCACTGAGAGTTCTCATGCAAAGACCACAATTTCTTTGGGAATTATTTCTTCTCTCTATGGAAAGCAGAAATTAAATCATATACTTGTTACCAATTCTCTAAGAAGTCATTCTTCATCACATAAATATAAATTTAGTCCCCAATATATTGCAAAGCAATAAATGCAGTCTGTTGAGTAAAAGTCAAACTGGTATTCTATGGATTAGAGCAAATCGCCTTTGAATTTATTTCCAATTTATTCATGTCATAATGTGGTGCTTACACACACGCTCAAAAGACAGAGAAAGCATTGCCCTCTCCAAATGACATGGAAAATGACTTTGGACAGACAAAGACCGTAGAAACAGTGCATTACAATCTCTTCTAAAATGTGGAGGTTGTGATTCTATTGAGAAAAGAACTGGTGTGGTGGCAGGTTTTTGTAATGCTGCGTTCCCATTAAAGAAGCCTAATCGCATGATTACTTTGTCCTTGAAAAGTCACGCTCCCATCTTATCCAAGATCGGGATTACAATCTCCTCCACCCCAGCCAACCAGCTCTGTTTGTGACATAACCTGGAAACTTGTCAGGGATTCACCTTTATGTTGTATCCGAATACTCTTAAACAGGCAGCCATTTTCCATTTTGCTCTAATATTCCTTGACCTCGTAAGAAAATGTGACATGAGCCAAAAGGAAGTTGCATGAAGACTGTGAAGATCAAGCGCATAGGTTTAATGTGACAATTGGTAGGGACACACATGTAATGTGAGCGCGTATGGCGCACGAGCTGGAAATTTTTTTGCAAATCTGAGTGCAGATACTGCCTTTTCTCTATACGGAGATTATCCGAATGAGTGTTTCTTTGTTTTTTTATGATGCTAAGCAAACTGCATCCATAATCTTAGTAGATAGATGCCACATACATATACTTCTGTTTCTTTTTTGTTGCCATCCAAATACTTTTGATTTGATTTTTGAATACAAGTTTACAACTGTTACTAATGTTATGAACATTTATTATGAAGGTTAGCAATATCGACCAATTGAAATACTCTTACCAATTAATAAGTTTCTTAATTACATAATGGTATGTTTTATTATTAGAGAATGTTAAAATCATTATAGGCAATTTATGTCTATTAAGCATCTCTCTGTGCAGTAACGCGAATAAACACTTCAAAATGGACCCCTGACTATCTATGAATTGGACAAGCTGCAAACCGAGCGTTTTATCGGACTGGATCATATTAGATTTACGATAACTTGTTTCTTTCATTTTCCCCTCTGAGGCAAAGTTGGTCGGGACATTTTGACTTTCAAAGGTTATATTTGCTGAACATCATGATACTAACTTTAATGCTTTCCCTATAATTCCATACTATAATTCATAATTAGGACCTCACCTGAAGCTCTGATACACCTGTATCCTCAACAGCTTGCTGACCTGGTTCCTGCATACAAAACAACACATTAATAATAGCACCATCGCAGGATTTCTAGACTGAAATTCACCTCATAATTACAAGATATATCCACCCGTGTTATGTCTACTACAGCTAGCAACCTGTCTACTAGCCAACATGTAACAGAAACCAGGTTTAGTTCGCTAATAGAAACTAGCGAACATGATTAACTAACATTAGTTGACATTATTTTCCAATAAAAAGTAACTTTAGGTTGCTAGCAAGTTTTCACTTTAAATAGCTAACTGTTTCTGACTAGTTAGTTTGATCACTTATGCCCTGGATGGTAACGCCTTACACCTCTTTTTTTGGTGACCTCTCGGTTTTCTTCCCTGGCTAGCTGCCGTTAGCTCGCTAGCTAACAGACTGATGTTGTATAATGGTTAGCTATGGAAAGGTACTGCAAGCACATTTAGTTATGAGAGTGGCAGTTAGCTAGCCTGCTACAGTGCTAAACTGCACCAATTCAAGTTCCCAACTTTACACTTGGCATTCAGTTTGGCTGAATATTAATAGCATTACATGGAACTATATTTTTTTCTCACGCTCTCAGACAATTACATTTCCATAAAAGTGATACGTACCTAAGGTAATATCAAATATATGCCATGAGTTGGGCCATGGGAAAAGTGCTATAGTTGCGTGATGAAGAAAAATCTGGAACAAATGCCAAATTACAGTTCTCTTCAACAGGCAAGCCATTGTAAACACCATGTAATCAAAGCCGGCGATCCAGTTGCGCGTCTCAAGCCCCGCTTTGGACAAAAATTAATATTCATGACCTGAATAGAGTGGTGAATTTACATTTGACTTTTAGCCTTCAGGTAGCCCTTCCCTTTCAACCAATCAAATGCTACAATGCGTAAATAGGCTGTCTTGGGAGTCGTAGCCTCCACAACTGGGTCTAATATGGCTTATCTGGAAAGATGATCAGAACGAGCTCACTGAAATATTGGTAGGGACAATCTTGCTTCCCAAAATATTGGTAGGGACATGTCCCTACCATCCATATGCAAACCTCCTTCCTAGGTGAGACATGCTTGAGAACGATCAGATGACCTTTCCTTTAATACGTCATGAGCTTGGCGGTGATTGACAATGAAAAGACTGATCCAATAGGAATATTATGACGATTGACAAATCTAATCACTTCACCTGCAAAGAATTATGGTCCATAGTCTATGATTTATTTCTTCCAATGTTGGTCCTGTGTTTTCGTGCTAGAAAGAAAAAACGAACGAGCTAATGGCCTGCTTTTCTTCATAAAACAAGTCGGATGCTGCTTGTCATGGCTAGGCCAACTAGCCAAACTATTTTCAGTTCATGTCCATATCAAAGAAGGTTCCTTGCTCTTTGGAGAATTCAGATTCACTTTTTGTCTGATGAAATCTGCAAGCTTTAACACTTTTCACGCCTGTGAATGAAGGTCACAGAACAAGCTAAAAACTGTTCCTCTATGGAGACAGGCTGTAAAGTGCACAATTATACCGATATTCTTAGAGGACCTGACTGATGCCAGACTGCCACAGAACTCTTCATTCATTCCCAACATCTGACATTTCATTATCTCGTTATAAATGACTTTATTATATCCATCTATAAGGCTGCGTAGCTCCTTAATCATATCCTGCTAAATGGCATACTTTATGAATGTTTCAGCCATTTTGCGTCACGCGCATTTCCTTTGTGCTTTGGATAATTACAAATGTTGCAGACGACGGGTGAGAAATGGTGTAAGAATTAGAAAGAAAGAAGGAAGGAAGGATAAACCTGAAAAGATTAAGAACTATGGTGCATAATTATTGGGACCCTTGATAAATATGGCAAGAAAAGGCTGCATAGTATACCATTACTACTTCTACTACTACTACTACTACTACTACTACTAATAATAATAATAATAATAATATGCTGTTCATAATCCATCTTTCAATTATTTCTCCTCCTAATTCTTTCCAGGCCTCCTCCTGAATTACTGAATGGAAGTAAAGTATATCGAAGCTGTGCTACAGTTAATTTGGGACTTGTTGCTCAGAGTCTTGGAGCAGAATCCGTGAGAGTGGGGAAAACACAAATCACTCTGATGCGACTCTGATAAAACGCTCACCTGTCCGGATGCTTTATGCGTTTGTTTTCCAAAAGTCAATCCCTTTCTTAATGTTCCTTTTCTTCTACTCCCTCTCTCACAACTCCTCCGTGGCAGTCATGGCAATATTCTGAGAAATATGGGCAGCTGCTCCTGGTGCCTTTATTGCTCCTTAAAATAAACAAACAAAAAAACAAAAACACAGACCTGACATAGAGTAGCGTGTTTTGATTGCTATCTTCCTCGGAGCGCTACGTGAAAGAGGACAAATCCCGCTCACTGTAGTGGTCTCAGTGGCAGGTCGTTGCTGAAGGACGCATAAATAGGAAGGAAGTATATAATGTACCCTCAAGGTCACGACTGGTGAAAGTTTGCACGACGCTGCTGTTTAACTCATAGCCATGGCGATTCTATGCTTATTCATACAGAGAGAAACCCCTTCTCGATATTATTATCCCCTGTCATAAAGTGGATAGGGAGATATAGGAATCAGTCTTATCCTTCCTTCTGTCCGTCTGTCCATCATGCTTCTTTTTTGGGCCAAAACCATTCAAAATTTTTCAAAAAAAATTTATATATGGATGCATCTTATTGCATAGATGTGCATTTCATACTACAGTCTGTCCTCCTGTCCATCTCTCTGTCCCTCCAGTGCAGATATCAGCCGTCCTGTGGCGGGGGTTTGAGTGTTTCGAGCTTCTGCACACGGATTCAGTATAATTACAGTCCTGTAGCCTGTCGTTCACACAGCAGGCCGGAGTCATCTTAGGACGCTTGGGCATCGATGTTTGACTGGCAGCTGGGAATGGGAAATAAAAGATGGCGAATATCATAACAAAAACCTGGACAGGGAGGCTTTACAGTATATTCATGATGCTGATTCAAATCGTTTCCCTCCAAGTCTCCCGTCTTGTGAGCCAGCCCTTGTAAAGATTGCTGGTGTTTGCAAATACAATGAATTGGATTGTTAAGTGCTTCCTCATCAAATTGTTTTGTGTTCTTATCTTCGCTTAACATGTTTCTAGAAGCAATTTCCGGTACGTTGCACTCTTTTGAAAAAAAAAAACAGCAAGACACAGTGCAATACCTGCTGACAACGGTATCTCAGTTGAGGCAGTTATGGCCTACATTTAGACAATATTTTTAATTTATTCCATTGTACAATTGAAGCTTTGTTCTTTGCCAAAGGATGTGAGTATAATTTGATTATACGATATGACCTGAAATGGCATTTCACCTCCTCGTCCTTACAGAAAGCCGTGATTCCAGATTGAAAAATAAAAGCTTTGAATTAAACTGCCTGGTGATGGATAAATGGATAGAACCACAGCAGATTCCATTTCTCGCTGAATTGGCCTAGGAAATGAGAACTCGCATTCCGCTCTCCATGGATCAAAAAGCTCGCTCGCTGCGGCCATGTCGATCTGTGTCAGAACTGACCATCAGGAGTCATTCCCAGCAACAGGAATTCCCTCATTCCGGATAGATAACCGGAATATTCCACAACTAGCCTCTCAAACCATTGGGTCTGGGACACCGTTCCTCATTCCAAACAAGTAGCAAGAATATTCTGTGTTCAGTCAACCCTCACATACTCTATCTGGACCTGAGAATTCCCCAATTTCTGATGACGAAAAAAGTATAATATGGTGACCCCCAAGTGAACCCTGGGATTCAAACACATAACTGAAATACTCCCTGATCTCAGATAACTCCGAGAATAACGTCTTGTTAATGTGGAAGCATTTCCCCAACATTAGCAGAGCTACCACGATTGCACCTGCCAAAAATTGGCACATTTTCAAGAGAGGTACAAAGGCCCGTGTTCACAAAACCCCTGAACAGCAAGCACGCTGAACTAGGACCAGTTTCCCAGGCCCACCTCCTCACTTCAACCGCTGTGAGCGGCCAGGCAAGACTGAGCCTAGATCAGCACTCTTGCTCTTAGAGGTTCTATGAACTGGGGTCAGTATGGTTTATTCAGCAGTTTTGGAGCCACACTCATCAGCAATACCAGGACTGTGTCTCTGCAAGACTGCGGCATAAGGCATGAGGGTGAGTAGTTTGTGACATTGATATATGATGGACAGAAGAATGAGTATTATTGGCTCAGACCACAGATGCGATATGACAGCCTGTATAACTTGCTACAATAGCAGGTCGATAATGTTTTTTTTTTTTTTCTTTTTAATGTTTGAGGGGCAGTTACCCTTTGGAACAGCTGGAGAGACAGTAAAGAGTTTTAAGCAATAGCTTGATGTTGGTGGGCACCCATTAAGATATTAAATCATTATTGGATTTTAACTTTTAGTCCAGTGGTTCTCAAACTTGGCCCTGATGGCTCCTTGTGTACACTGGTTTTTGTTCCAACTACAATCGCAATCATAGGATTTTAATTTAACTGTTGATTTGTCCTCATTAAGAGCATTTCCTGTTTAAATTAGTTATTTACAGCCCTAAAGGCCCAATATGTAAAATTTCTCAATTCAAAGATCTATAAAATATATAGATATGTTATATATGTTTTGGTGCTGTGTACTTACATTATCCGTGATGTATCCAATGCTTATCAAAGACTTAGATATCTGTATTATCAATGTAGGGACACGGGCCGTTTCTTTTCGTCGCATATTTGACGTCACTTCCAACACATAGAGTGCACGATACTGAGAAAATCACCCTCCACGCATGCATGCTTCACCGTTGCCAAAGAGTTTCAAGCCAGGATAGTAACATAAACGTAACGTTACTCCACTTCAAAACATTTTTCTTGTGATGCTGCATGACAAACAGAAAGCTGATGTGTACGGCGCATCGTTTGCGCGTCATGAGAAGTCAGTGCTACGTTAGCTATATTACTTGCAGTCAGAACACGGCTCGATTCAGTTTGGTCTATCAGCGTGTCTCGACAGATAACCGCTGGCCAAATGGTCTGTTGAGCACATCGTTGCTAAGGAAGCTATAGCAATAGCGGCAGGAGCAACTGAAAGCGTACATTGCCAGCTGACAGTGGCATTTCCTCGATATCTGTTACCTTTAGCATTTGCATTCAGCAACAGAGTGTTCACATCTGTTATTATTCTCCACAAAGATGGGCAACATGAGCCGGACCCACCCCCTTATCTCAACCTCTGACCTGCAGCACATCATAAGCGCTGTAAACGGCTGACTTATCATTATCCCTTACATTTTTTTTTATTTGAATGAAATAAGTTGAAGTTATATAAAAGTAAAGAAATATAACCCTACCTCGTCCATGTACATGGTTTCGCCGCTCCTGTTTGAGTCACGTTGGAGAATTTAGCTGTCAGCGGTGCGTGTAAATTGATGAAGACAACAACTCCCATGATTCCACGCGATCCCATTGCGTTATCAAACTCGGCCTCTTGTTATTGTTTGGTTAAGCTCACTCTTGCGACAGAGAATTACATATTGGGCCTTTAAGCTACATATTGGCAGAAATATCCATGTGTAACATGAAAAATAAAAGACCATTTGACATATTGCGTTTATATTTCTATACTGCAAGCAATTTCAGCTGACAACATTTTTAAACATGCCCTTGTCCCCTTGAGCAACAACCCCTTGAGCCCTGTCCCGTTCTCCCCTTGAGCTCTGTCTCTTTGTCCCTTTGAGCCCTGTCCTGTTCTCCCCTTGAGTTCTGTCCCTTTGAGCCCTGTCCCTTTCTCCCCTTGAGCCCTGTCTCTTTGTCCCTTTGAGCCCTGTCCCGTTCTCCCCTTGAGTTCTGTCCCTTTGAGCCCTGTGCCTTTCTCCCCTTGAGTTCTGTCTCCCTGTCCCTTTGAGCCCTGTCCCTTTGCCCCTTTTCCCCCTTGACCCCTGGAGTCGTGTTCCCTTGTTCCCTTATTTGCAGCCACTCCTGCCTACACGTTTCCTTAGCTCACCACGCCTGAAACTCATGCAATTATCTTCTAAGTATCTCTTTATATTCTCCCATTTTAGTTAATTTCCTCATGTGCTGGTCAGCCAGTACTTATTTGTGTTCATCTATTAGCATTTCCTCAGGTCACGGGTTTGTTTGTTTTTGGTTTACAATTCAGTCCTGTCCCCAGTGTTGGTTTTATTACCCATGCATTACTTCTGTTAGGTTTTTGGATAACAACTTCTCTTCATGATTTAGCTTTGTCATGCTGATTTCCTGATCACTGATGCTCGGGCTGTCTGTCCCTGATTTTGCCCTAAATAAACCTGCTTCAGCTCTTATACTCCAGTCTGTGCCTGGCTCCATTTCCTAGCCTGACACTCAGTGTCTAATTCAATTGGATTAAAAATGTTGTTTCTGAAATGGCTGCGATATAGAAAGACAAACATAATATGTTAAAGGGTCTTTTACTCTTCATGGCACGTATGGATATTTTTGTCAAAATGTGTCTTAAGATGGTAAGTTACTACATCAAATATGAATTGCACCCAATTAGGACAAATTAACAGCTTATTGAAATCCTACGATGCAATTGTGGTTTTAGGAAAAACCAGTCGACACAGGGGGCCAACAGGACTGAGTTTGAGCACCACTGTTTTAGTCTGACTAGACTAGATGGAAACCTTGTATATGGCTTGACCACTTATAACTTTAGTGCAAAATATTGGGCAATGAGCAACAGCAAATGGGGAAAGTACACTCGGCTGGCTGACCAATGGTATAACTTCATCAGTCAGTCAGTCAGTCAGTCAGTCAGTTACTTCGACTCATTTTCAGTCTCTTTGTCAGGGTAGCAAAGCAGGGGGCCAGTTTTAAAATTGACATTTAGATATATTCTTCTCTGAAAACGAGTCAGAGCGAGACCTGGATGACCCAACGCACTGAGGACACCTGGCCACAAGCAGATACCTGTTCCCATGCTGATTTTATATTTATGTTTAGTAAGCACAGAGCTGTGGATGTAGAGAAAAATTGAGTACACTCATATGTTGTATATTGTATTATTAAGATGCAATGCATAGCTCGTAAAAGCTGAACATTATAAGCACTGCCATGTTTGGGCAGGAAGCCCACATCAGGGACTGGAGTATATAGATCAATATAAAACTGCACACATCAGCACTGCTCGTCTATTCTCCCACCAGCAATTCCAGGTGAACGAACCCTAACTGCATATTAAGTTAATTAATAGATTTATACAAAGGGAAAGGAAAGCTGTAATTAACGCATTCGTAAAGACAGCTGGACGGTGAGTGGAGGGGTCACGAGTTGCACCATAGGGGGGCCAGAGGGGGGCTTAGGTCTGTATATTTAGTGACCCCCAGAGCTAAGCTCATACACCTCCTCCCTCTGTCATGTACAGTAAACCCAGATAGGACGGGGCCGTTCATTCTTAGGCGTCTGCAGTGTGATCAGTCCTGATGGAGCAGACAGGAGAGGAGTGGGGTGAGGGGGGTGAGGGGAGGACCCATCCCTTACAAAAAAGTCACATGTGAAAACCACATGTAAACGCTGAACATGTGAACAGCACATACGTGACCTGAAAACATATGCACTTTTTGGACAGTGTTTGTTGAGGGTGCTGGTCGTCTCGCACGTAAACTGCAAATTATTATTAATGAACACATTAAATCCCCACATGTGGAAAAACCACCTTAAAAAATGTTTGCCTCTCTTTTGATTTCAACATGTTTTACAATTGTCAAATCAACAAAAGCAAATTACGTTTGTATATTTTGTAATTTTAAATTTATATATTTAAAATGTATATTTTAAATTTAAATATTTACGGACTTTTCCCTTTAAGATTTTTAACCAGAAAGTTTGTGTGTTTAAACCATATGGGGCCTAACAGGAGGTAGTTATGGCAGAGAGCTGGATACAGGCCATCATTCTCATGCATAGTGTCACTGCTCCACACCTCTGTAAGAAGGCCATTTAAGCTGAGGTTTCCAAGTTTACTGGGTGCAATTATCCAGCTAATAGCATAATCCTGCTTTCCGGAACAGGCACCTGGTTTACAACTCTCTTACCATCAACTACCCCATTTTAAGTAACTTTTAAAAATCTTCACGTATTGCTTTAAACGATACACAAGTTAAATTTTTTTTTTATCTGTTCATTTGGAAAATTCTTTGAGCGCCATATTCTGAGAAATGCTTTAGTGATATAAACACAGTTGTTATTATTATTATTATTATTATTAACCTACAGGTAAGCTAAACATGTTCCATCAAGGCTGATTCTTGCTGACAGTTGCTGTTACTGCGGAGACCATCCATCCCCGCCCCCCCGATCCCTCCATCTCCTTGTGACCTGCTATTACTGTCACAGCTATCACTGCCGACCAGTAAAGCCAGTACAGATTACCTCCGGGGAGGTGCTTAGCCAATGATAACCTTTGAACTGGCGATAGAGATCTACCCTTCACTGTCAGGGAAGAGGGCCTGTAATGGGACAAAGATTTTCGCTGTGGTGGTACCCCATGGGTGCATAAAATTATGCCCCAGACAGTAATTTCATAATTCTTGTTTACCTTTTTGGCTTATAAAAATCATTCACTGGTAGATAAGGAGCATAACTGTACATTTCAGGGTACACAGCATGAAGAAAGCAAGGAACTGACCCATGTAAAGCATTGTTAACACTAAATAGTGTCCCTTTACACTGCAATTGGAGTTGATTTCACACCACCAGAGTTGATTTTACACTAGTTTGTAAAACCTGCTCCTAAAACAACAGAAATATGTCCCCACCATAGCTTTATTTCTGAGAGTGGTGTTTGGGTTGAATTACAGCAAATTCAGGGCCATGAACACCAAGTTCTATTGATGAGACAACCCCACCTCTCCCCCAACAAACCTCGGTCTGATTACAGTCTCTTCCTTGCCGCTCTTGTGTCTACAGATTCAACCATTACCCCCCCCAGCAACACTTGAAGCTCCTGTAAATGTACACGTGCCACCATGTCACCAGCTCTGGCTGTGGGACAGAAACTTTTGAAATCAGAAATATGGAAAGGAGCGGCTCGCACTAAAATTTGAATTCTAAGATCTGCCAGAGAATTTTCAGAGACATTAGCTAGCCTCTGATGGATTACAAAAGGGCTCTGATCTCGAGCAGAGAATCAGTAACAGAGACATCAAGGCCTCGGCTTGCCGGAGTTAAACACATAAATCACACTGATGATTAACGGGGGGAAGCGGAACACGTGATTCATAATGCAGATGGAGCAAGTTCACAATATCACGCAGTAACTCCGAATTATATCGGAACGTTTTATTCACGTATTTCTAATCGCGTACCTTAAAGGGATTCACCAGAGATGCCAATTGACTTCAACCAAGCAGAGGCGATGACAAATGGATCAACTACAGGGTAAAGATAAGTATCCACAAGATAGCGGTCCTATAGGGCTGTATCCGTTTCCCAGGACTAGATGAATCTTTCATTATAAAGCCAAAGGTTTCTCTTACCATTCTGAGGGCAATCAACATAAAAAAGGCCTGATTGTTTACACACTGTTGATTTCGTTCATAAAGTTTTATAAGGAGATCAAACTCATGTGAAAGCACTTGCCCTTGGCATCGGGAAATCAATGCATGAGGTTTGAAATCTCATTTGTCCTTTGGAAAAGGGCTTTTGTTTTTCTTGCAGAATTTGTGATCTTCTGAGCGAGCAGTCTTTTTTTAAAGATCTGTTTCACTGAAAGATGCGCACCTGATAAAATGTGTTTTCAACTCAAAAACAGATGGCGGTGCTTGCTTTGAAACGATCAATTCTGCTTGTTTAATTCTGCTCGCTGTGATTGATTGGTGTGAAAAAAAGGCTTTTGAAAAACAGCGATCGTGACAGGGGACAAATGCTTGAACATTAGGTGTTGATGGCTTTTATTTATTCATTAATTTTCTCTGTTTTTTTCAAACCTGGTTAATCTTACAATCCACGAAGCCCATGACCAGAGCATGTTCTTATAATCATGGACCCCCCCCCCCCACACACACACACACACACACACACACACACACTTTCTATGAATGGCCTAATAAGCCATGTTTTGACTTTTTATTTATTTTTCTTTAAATTATGATATTTATTACAATCTAACCATGTACTGTACTTGTGACTCACTGTGCATGAGTACACAATAAGCACCGTAATTCATTAGCCAGTGACATGCTTATTTATTGTGGTTCAGTACCCTAGCACTTTGAGTTTGAAAGGATACAATGCAACTGAGGTTGAAGAGTAGACTGTAAGATTAAATATGAGGGTGTTCTCATCCCTATTGGATGAAGCAGTTAGAAACGACAGCACCTTTCGTACATAGTCTCCCCTCCTTTTTCAGGTGCATCAAGACATATTGCACAGTTTAACGAAATTTAAAATAATATAATACTTTTTTAAACATTTGGTTGCATCCTTTGCATGTAATGACCCCTTGAAGTCTGTGACGCATAGACATCACCAGACGCTCGGTATCTTCCATGGTGATGCTCTGCCAGGCCTGTACTGCAACCATCTTCAGTTCATGCTTACTTCAGGGACTTATCGCCCTTCAATGCATGTTCAGCTGGATTCAGATCCGGTGATTGACTCAACCAATGGAACCAAAATAGCAAAAAATGTGTCACTGTCCTATGAATTACGGTACTCACTATGTACACGAATTGTGTCTCAAACTTACGGTGTTTATTTTTCTTTCTGTATACGTGAATTGAGTCTCGGACTTTTAGCCTTTTGCTTTTCTTACTAAAACAAGATGTGTTGTTCCATTACCTATTTTGACTGCCTTCTTTAGTATCCCCATAGCTGTGAAATATCGAAAATCCCATATCCTCTGTTCTGTATGACAGCTAGTGAATCAGCTCATCCCTCGAGCGACTTAAATGAAGCCCTTACCTGCAAGAACACATCAAAAACCAGCAGACACAGCAACCCTCCGAGACCTGAGTTTTAGATCTTGTTTCTATGGCATTGGCTACACCGTGGTGAGAGCTGCACAATCCTGGTTCACAATGTCGAAATCCTCCCTGGTGTTTTGTTCTGACCTCCTGGGTTAACCAGATAAAACGGCACATACTCCTAGAAAAACAACTGACTAAGCACATGGGTGGCAATAAAACATAGCAAGACTTTTTTGAACCCCCAGAATGTGCACCCCTAACTGTGAGACACTATGAAATATTACTTTTGTTGGTGGACTGACAATGTGCATTATGCACAGACAAAAGCAAGCATGTTTCTTTCACCGCCCAGCTGGTATTAAGTCTCTATTTCCCACTCATTTTGCTTCTCCATTTACTTTTGATTCTGTCGCCGTGTTACAAGAGTAATTGAAATTATTGACTCTGATTGTGAATGTATTCATTCTGTGTATAACAGTGCCTGCTTTACACAGACATTGAGGAATATCCTTCTGTGCATCTTTTCAGATGCAAATTACCTGCCTGCTGACTGGTTTGTTCACTGTTTACAGTATAATTTATCAAATCATTCATGGTTGCAATTCATGACAGCTCTGCGACTTCGCAATTTGGCTGCTTTTTCATTATCATCGCAGAAGGAAAATATGTTTCTCCTCTAGTGATTGTTCTCGGCGCTCATGTCCAGTTCTGCAGTTTCGGTTATTTAATTGCGACATCTACTGGTCAATGCTGGTATAACAAGAGACATTTTTGGAGGGCTGCCGAACTCGGGAACTTGTTCGGGAAGGATTACTGGATTGGCGCGGTAATCATACTCAGTATAACCTGGAGAAGTTTTTTATTTTTTTTTTTACCTCTCTGTATGTTCAGAATTTAAACGGTTCTTGGTTTTACCTTTGCGCAGTTATCCAGTTCACTCAGCTATTCTGCTTTATGAAACAGGGCCGAGTACCCGGAGATTTTCACTCAGACCTGGGCAGATCATCACCATCCGTCACATCTGTAACTGACGTGGCTTCAGATTGATGCTAGGCTAAACAGGCACACTAGGTACATGCGTGTGTCCTCAGTTTCTCTCATTCAGCAGTTTTCCCTCGCAAATCCCATTAGGTGGAGCAAAAAGCAAGGAAAGGATTTAAAGAGTGGAATACTATTGGAAACAAGCAACTGTAATGAGCCCAAAATGTCATCACTATGTTTGAAGTCTTGCATTCCGAAGTGATGTCTGAGACGAATCAAATGATATTCTGTTATGCGCCTTGATTTTATCAGTGTAAAAATATACTTTTGTACACATTTCTTTGCTGCTAAATAGGATAGGAAGCCCATTTCTGGAAGCCCAACTTGTTTTCTTGTTTACAGCCATTTATTTAGATCAGCTGGAAAATGTCATTTTGGCGCGAAAAGATTTTGTCTCAGGGCTTTGATGGAGCATTGCTGGCACTGGACACCAGATTTGTGTCCAAGTGGTTTTGAATGGGGGTGGGTTTGGCTTTGGAGGTAGGGGGGGGAGTGGTCATGTGCCCCAATAACCCCACCTCCCCTGCTCAGACATTAATTCTTTATTCTTTACAAGCTGACAGGGCAGTGGCTTGGAGTTCTGACCCCAAGATAAAATATTGTCTTTGGCCCCTCATTCTACTGGAACATTTGTGCCCCCATCCCCCTCCACCTTTGGGCCCTCCTAAGCCATGGACCCCAAGAATGATCAACACCCTACCAGGGCCACACAGGATGCTGGGTAAATTAGAAAAAAAGAAAAAAAATCAATTAATCTGCAGAAAATGACCAAAAACCTACCTCAGCTCCATTTATTTGGTTGTAGGTAGTAACAGGAAGACTCTGATGCAATATTGTCAGCTGTGATAAGGTTTCGTATCCTTACGTTAAGTCTCTGTTGTAATCCCAGTCGGCATAGTATCAGAGGAGAACACAGTGTCCTGCTTAAATATTTATCTCCCGTAAAGTGTGTGCAGAGCCTACATCTGCCCCACACTAGCGTCAGTGACATGCAATGAGTACGCTGATACTCATAAAATCTGACATGAAGTAACTGTCTCTGTGACAGTTAATGTATTGCTCTGCTCTGTTCAGTCCATATGTTCAGTGAGTCTGTTCTTCTATCCCCGTCTTCATCTGAGAGATGGAGTATACTATGCCAGATTTCCAGATTCCTGGTGTGTAGTATGCGTCAATGTGGGCACACATGTATCTGTGTGTGTGTGTGTGTGTGTGTGTGTGTGTGAGAAGCTACAGCTCTCCAGCAGCCATGTAACCAAGCATGCTATCTTTTGTATGGTTAATAACACATTTTGACACTGAATTTATTTAATAGAGTGCTTTTTGTTTGATGAACTATTGGAAAGCAGCACTGTAGGCAATGTATTTTATGTCACTTCGGTCGGCAAGTTTTCCATCCACATTCAACTGCATATTGCTCACTTTCTGGACTAAATTGGAGGTGAATAGAGCTGGGCGAGAAAGAGAGGGAGCATGGGGGAGAGAGAGAGAGAGAGAGAGAGATTGTTGATCATTGATTTCTGGCTTGAAATAAAGGTGTTGATTGGTGAAGCACAGAGCTCACTCTGGTATATCCTATTGACAGTGTTTGTTGTCATCAGGTGGACAGCTGCATAACCGAATCTCCTCCTGATTCCTGAGCAGCACACAAATCCAATCTCAATTGCCCTGTTTTTCTGTGATTTGGGGAGAAGAGGGTCGGTTGTAACATTTTTGTATCGAGAGAAGAGGGTCAGTTGTAACATTTTTGTATCAATCTCTGCAGTCAAATACACCCAAGCAGGGATTGTTTACACATGCTTCCTGCATTTGTCTGATAATTTTTCAGACCAACCATTTGCTATCACCATGTGTCAATATAAAGATATTTGACATTAAATGATGGCTCCACCCAGATCCATCTGAAGTGTCTAAAACTTAAAATGCACTTTCATTACCCAAAAACAGTCTTCTGTGGATAAAACATGAAAAGGTCCACAGATCCTGTTTTTAAAAACTGTATTTATTTATTTATTTGCATGAGAGTTGCGTGAGTGTTACAGCACTTCCCTGTCAAATATGTCTCCCCAAAATGTTTACACTTGTTTTCACAGGTATTGCAGTACTTCACCATCTCCCACCATTTTTAGGGTATTTATGACTTGGATCTATCTGACAAGCATATGTGTGATGCGTTATGTGTGTAGTTTTGAATTGTTTTGTTTACTATGTCCTTGTTGTAGGCTATGTCTTTATTTTTTGTAGTGTCTCTTTCTTTGTTTTGACCTGTCAGGGCACAACAGATGCGAATTAGCTTAAAGCTAAAATCTGGCACTGTATATCAAATGGTGGCATTTATGTTTCAAGCTGCAGTTTAGTCTCAACTTAGAATCAGTTTCTTTCATTTTGCTTATTTTTTCCAAATATGTCATTCTTCCAACTGCTTTTTGCTCTCTCTCTCTCTCTCTTCTCTCTCTTCTTTTTGAAAGTGTGATTTGTGTAGGGTTCATCTCCTCTTGGGCGTTATCGACAGAATTACGTGGAAACTGGGGCGATGCGGAGAGCAGGGTGGAGTGGCGTGGGGGGATTCTGCATAACCCCTTGATGTCAGGAAATTGCGTTTCATGCACCTACTGCAGGGACAGCGAACTCCCCTCTATTAAGAGGCTACGGTTCATCGACGGCTGAGATCGAGGGGCGGGGGGGGAGTCGCTTTGAAGTCAGCGACGCTCAAAGAGCACGCTCCGTCTTTGAGCCGCTCGGTTTGTGCGGGCAGTAAAGGTGCTTAATCGAAGAGGGATGGAGAGAATTGGGTGCAGGGGGGTGGGCCGTGGAATTTCACTGCAAAATCTCCCTAGCGATTTGCACACCGTCTATCTGAATCAGCCCCTGAGAGGCGATAGATACGGATGGGAGGAAATAAAAGCCGAGAGGTGGAAGAAGGAGACAGAGGAGGGGAAAAAAAGCAAGGGATGCTTTGAAGACACTAGGGAGAGGACTGAAAGATGAAGGGAAAATTTAGACTGACGAAATCGGCCTGCATGAAGCCACAAACTATCACTCCAAAAAGCAAAAAAAAAAAAAAAAAAAAGGTTCCACACAACTGAGTTAAGTAGCTTTGAATTAATTTGATAGAATTAACTGGTCAAAAATCTAGGAAT
This sequence comes from Gymnothorax javanicus, assembly GCA_029692085.1. NCBI lineage: Eukaryota > Metazoa > Chordata > Actinopteri > Anguilliformes > Muraenidae > Gymnothorax > Gymnothorax javanicus. The sequence continues at coordinate 19,347,391 of CM056211.1, forward strand.
ATATTTCGAAGTCACTTAAAATAGTGGTGTTGACCTGTATTTTTTTTTTTCCCCTAGAGTGGAGCCCCAAAAATGTAGAGATATTTCCTTCATAACTGTAGACATTAGTTAGTAGGTCAGTGAACTTTGGGCAGACACCAAGCGTAATATTCAACATTAAGTTTTAAGACTCATCGCTTGATTGGTGATTCTGAGTGTAACTTCTCCAGGAGACGACAGTGCTTGGTTGGCCAAAACACAACTCACATTGATCTGGCAACCTACACATCCCTACTCCTGTTTCTGGATCTAAACCTATGTAGATATCGTTAGATTTGAGCTGTCGACCTCCAGTATCCAGAGTATGGAGATAGAGAGTGCAGACGTGGAGTAAAGCAGGCAATGATCGGAAAATTTCTGCAGAGATAATTCTCTATATGGCCATAAAGTTGGAATCATTTTGTATTCAGACACTATATCTATCAAGAATAAATTACATTGTCACATTCATTTTACGAAAAGAGGTAAAAAAAAAAAAATATTCCAACTTTATGAGCAACAGTATATTTCGTGTATTTTAGGTGGTGGGGGTCAGGAGGATTGGGTGAAACGGCTTACTCACTAACGTAAACAGAGTGCTAGCTGCACACGTACTCAAAACACCCGAAAATTACATCAATGCATTCCCACAATTTCACTGTGTGTGGTCGTGCCTAAAACTGCTGTGTCCATAATGTGTGCTATATACTAAACACACCATGTACGCTGTCTGTTTCCTTCCTCCTCCAATCTATTTTCTAACAGTGGACGGTCTGCCCTTGTAATTAGAAGCAGACTGGGACTTTCAGACAGTGATCGGATGCATCCCTGAGCATCTTCATTGCTTGCTTGGAGAATGGTTGATTTCTTCAAAAGAGCTTTCCTGAGCCCAATCACGCACACTGGCCAAAACACGAAAATGTGTCAATATTCTGGGGAACTAAATTAAACCGGAAAACGTTACATACTGAGTAATCTTTTCATCCAGCTTCCTTCACTTGTGAAGAGTAGTGTGTATCCGGGTGGACAGTAGGTACTGTAGTTGGCAGTGCGTTTAGTAGACAGCACATGTTTCTTGGTTAAAGTGGTTTGGAAGCTGTTTTGGATGCAATCCAGGAATCGCCACCTCCCAACTTCCCCTTGCCACTAGCTTAAAATGTTCTCTGAGATACAGTGCGTATTATACCGCAGGTATGTGCTGGTCACTTCATGGGATTACCGTAAAAAGAACAGAAGAAACCAGCCAAAGTTAACCCCACAAAACCAACAGATCCAGGTGTGGGTCCATCAACTGCAGTCGGCAGTATTCAAACCTGTGGAACTCCAGGCCTATTTTAAATTCTAGGAGAGATCCCAAGGTTTCCAACAATTCCAAATATGTCCTGCTGAATTACAGGGAAATGTGTATAAAATGTATAATGATCCCTCCAGGTTTCCATAGATTGTTGAACAGTTTATAACCAAATCCTAGTGATTTCAGCAATGTCCTTAGCTGTTTTCTTTGCTCGATGCTGGCCAATAATTTGCCGCTCTTGAAACACAATAACATCCTTTCAACAACCATGAGATACGTCTTCTGAAATGGTTGTTCAAGAAATGAGAAGTTACGCACTGAATCAGTCAGGGTTAAAAGACTTGTTGCCACTTGAAACATAAATATCACCACAGTAACGATTCAGTCATAGACTCTTGAGTATTTGCTGATTTAAATCCGAATGGAGACTTTCGTTGAATGGACAATGTATATTGTGATGGGAAAAAAATCACATTTAAAGAGACTTTTTTCAATAAAAATAACTTCCGAAATATTGATTTTACAGCACAATAACACAACTATTTAAAAAATAATCGAAGAACGATGGAAGAAAATCTGAAAAAAAAACCCACAATCTATACCACCCCCTGGTGGCTCAGTTTCAAACTAATTTCACATACGTCATTTCTTGACAAACTACGATTAACAACATAGTTAATAAAGGGAACAAACTGAGACATCCGAAAATCATTTTATTAATGCTGATGTCGATACTCAATACACAGGCATGCAAAATTTTGAATTGAAAAAACTGTTTAAACCTAGATTTTCGTGACAATCCAGACCACATTGTTGTGACGGACGTGTAAACGCACATTAACCTCATAAAACTATAGATTTCACAAAAAAAAAAAAGAAACTGCATGGTGTATTCATGAATAAATTAGTGTTTATGGTTGAATAACAGCATGACTTTTGGATGAATAGCAACAATTAGCAATTTTATTCAGGGAAATGCATGGTGTTTAGTTCATAACTTGCCATGTGAGGACATGTAACAAATCCAGGGTAATTTTATGACCCTTTCCCATCAGAAATGATAAAAATCTGAGAAACTAATCAAACTGGGCGATCTAAAGTGTCTTGTGTCTTTCTTAATACACTAATCTTTATTAAAAACCTTCAAAATCTTTAAAGAACTAATTAATTATTTTCCATTGTGTATTAACTGCTGGGCCATTATTTTGTGACACATTAACTGATTTTGACTCAAATGCTTTTTCTGGCTTAGAGCCTACTCAAGGGAAACCTTGATCAAAAATTAGAGTTGAAAGGGTTTAACCCCATACCAGTCCTCCACTGCATTAAAACATTTGGCATGGAAGAGAAGTTACAGATAGCTCTCATCTTTTCAGAATAGAAAAAAAAAAAACAAGCGTGCTAGCTTTTAGCAGGTACTAAAGAGCAGCACTTAACTGGCACCGCCTGTGACCCGTTTCCATGGAAATCGGTCTCATATGTCAGTGGAGAGACTGCTTTTCAAAACAGTCTCTGTCATCATGACTTAAGATGCTGATTAGTGCATTAATCTTCTGACTGGCTAACTATGTTTTGAGGGGGTAAATCATTGTTGCCCAAGGAGCAGGGGGGCAAATTATATTGAGGCCTCATGAGTTGAAAGGCTGTGTTTTTAGGGTAGGGAGGAAAATAACCGAAACCCAAGTAATGGCCGTTATCCCAAAGGTAAAAGACATGTGACAGACAAATGTGAGGGGGCACTGTAATACTTTTTCTGGGAAATGTCTGAGTTTATGCTATGCAAGGGAACAACTGGAGATGATTGACTGTGTTGTCTTAAGAGTCTTATATGCACTTTTATGTTCTAACATATGGTGCATAAAAACTAGCTGAAAACATAATATATCTGTCTTATTCTGGATTTACATACCAATATTCCTCTTCTGTGTTTTCCAGCCTGGCTGCATTGTTATTGAACATTGTAAAGGTGTTGAAATACGCACACTCACAAACGCACAGACACAGTCACACACACTCGCACACATGCACGCATGCTCATACACGCACGCACGCACATACACAAAATGTAGAGCTATTTCTTATCAGAAAATTGTCACATTGCTCAGTTGAAAGAACTTCTACTTATGTGCGTGTGACTGTGTGTATGTGTCTGTGTGTCAGCGTTTTAGTGTCTTCTATGTGTGAGTTTATGTGTTTGTGAGAGAATTTTTGTTTATAGGTTTTTAATGAATTTGGTCTTTTATTTTAGTACTCAGTCAGGCTACTGTCCATTGACACTCAAATTCGTTCTTAATGAGCCTCACTAGCTGTGTTTCCATTTCCCTGTTTTAATGCGCATTTTGAAGTTTCGCTTCAAAAAAGGTAATGCAAACACCATAATTCGAAAAAAAAATCCTCTGATTTGCTAAAAAAGTTTTTACGCTCGCTTGAGGTAGATTTTGACTTATGCGAAAAAGACTTAATGTGCATAATCTGAAATGGAAACACATTTTTCGAATAAACTCTGATGTAGCGAGCATATCCGCTGCCGCGGTGTTTTCCATTCTCCATTTTCGCTTTTGAGGTTGCCTAGCAACGACGTATGTACGTGCTTATCTGACATACATATGCACGCACGTCACCGCCTACGTAGTGTTGTTTATTTCCTCTCAACCGCTTGAGGGAAACATATGGAAACGCACTTCATTGCATTTCGTTTTTGCGATTTTCACAAGATTCGCTTCAAAGTTAAATGGAAACACAGCTAATGTGGAAAGGTATTGATTTGATAAGCAGAAATGTCTGCTTTCCCTGAAAACATGCCTGTGAAACATATGGACTGATTCAGTCTCATTTTTCAGCGTCCTCTGATAAAATAAGTGGTTTCATGTCACACTATATACAGTAGGTTATTTATCATTTGATATCACCGGTACAGCATGAATCTATCGCCAGGTAAGTGTCCAAAACCAACTTAGAATCCCAACAGAGCCCCAGAGTGGCCAAAGAGAGCGTATCTGAATCGCAAGTGCATCCATCAGAAAAATGGCTGAGTTATTTAAAGCAGCAAAACAACTGTTTCAAAGATTATGACAACCAAAGTCGGTGACAAAAGCAGCTGCAAAGTGAAAGTTTTCAGACAGGGAAACACGGACAGTTCACTGGACAGTAGCTGAAAACCATGGAACCCCAGATCTAAAAATCACAGCGGAATTGAATTAATCCATATCTGATCCCATCTATCCGAACAGTTTGTCATGAGCTTCCCAAAAGCTGGTATTTCTGTCAGCCAAAAATGCAGAAGAATAATCTGTAGTTCGATCAACCGCCTGAGAGCAAAAAATTGTCCATAAAATGACATGAAATGTGACAATTTCGGGCAAATTAGCAGGGAATTCTCTGTGCAACTGTCTCTAATGATGATGGCTCCCAAGTCCAATTCCTGGTCGGGGGAGGTAAGGAAACAGGAGTAGAGAGAGATTAATACGATCCGCACTCTGCCCTACATAAACTGCACTTCCTGACTACAGTGGAGAATTCTCCACATTTTGTCCCAGTGTGCCCTTGTTATGCACAGATTACCTTAGCTGTGCAATTCTGGTATCTTCACCCATCCCAAATATATTTGCCGGAAGTTTACATTAGGGTCACCTCGAATTACAGTTAGGATTTGAGCTTTTTTATCACTGGCGGAAATTTTTTTGCAGGTTTTATTTTCTCCCTTTAAGGAGTCAAGGAAAATAAAGAATTTTCCTAATTTTGTGTTGTTGTTGTTCTTTTTTTTTTTTTTTTTTTGCTATCATATGAACTATTCTGATGATGTCAGCAATCTACTTTGGGGGAATAAAATGGGGAAAAAAAACAGATGTATCCAAACCTAACACCTGCAAAGATGGCTTCAAGAACACAGCAGGAAAACTTCTGCTAAATGTTAGAAGTTGAAGGTTTGCTTTGGGAACTTGAATCCTAGCTGGACTTGTCACATTGACTGCAGCGCCTACTTGAATCATGTTTCTTTGGATTCTCTTCATTAGTACGCTGATGTCAGGGTTTGGACGAAATTTCGATTTGATTCAGAAATTAAACATTACTGTGTGCTTGACAGCAACACCACTTTGTCGAAGAAAATAAAAATGTCTGTAGCCATATCCGCTTGTTACTGAGGGTAACTCGAGCACTGTTTGAATCGGTTGACCTACAGTCTAGACTAAGGTCAGGTTAGAAGTTATGTGGAACTCTGATCTGTTTTACAAGAAGGAGAAGATACAATTACTATTGCTACTACGACTACTGTCACTTCTGCTGTTAATACTGCAACTACTACCACTGCTATTGCTACGACTAATACATCACTAGTACTACAGCTAGTGCTATTATGACTCTTATGAAATCACACAGAATTGAACCAAATAAACTGTAATGACATATGGCAATGGACTGAAAACCTTTTTTTATACTTTTGAGGGTTAACTGAAAGGTAACTGAAGTGTCATGTGTCCCTTTTTTGAGCCGCAGAAGAAAGTGCAATATAGCTGCATCAGATTGCAGCAATTCACGCAACTGAGTCAGTTACACAATATCTCGGGGAGGCAATCTGTAGATTCTCAGCTGAATGCTCCGCATGCATAAGATAGGAAGTGATTTCATTTTGTATTTTTGGTGGTGAGCTGGGGAGGAATTGGTTAAAATTTACCAAAAAACACACACACTTTTTGATTTTAATACTGCTTTTATTGTAGGACAGTTCAACTCCACTCTATAAGGAAACAATATTTTCCCATTTTCAGGATGTGATTAAATAAAGGTAGCTCTTCTGGACATGAATTGCTTCCCTCTCAGTATGAACAGGGCAGGCTCAACCCTACTGCAAAGGTTTTGACCTCAACTCCATTTTTTTATTTTTTATTTTAATGTCAGTAATTAATGCCATAGCCATTGCTGTATCCTTACACAACGTTTATCTGGTTCTATTTTCGCTGAGATGGATTTTTAATTAATTTGCACTTGTCAACCTTGCATGTTCTTCAACGCTAATGCTGACATTGTTTTATTTGGTGTCGGTGGTCTGTCAACAACTTTGTGAATGGAAGTTATTTGTTATTGTATGTCATTCCTCTGCGTCATACAGAAATAGTTTAGTTTTGTTCATAATTCCAGCACCAGATTCGCCCAAAAAAGCTGTTCTAATTACGGCTTTCGCCTACACAATGACTGCAGCAAAACATATTTATCCCTTCAACATTTCCAGAACCACTTGTGTATGAGACTGACCATTTAAGGAAATATATTGCCGGAATTCTGAACCGAATATGGGTGAAAGCAAATAACCTGCTATTTTTATTCATTTTTCTGATGTCCAGACAGGTTGAAATCATAATTCAGACCAGGTGCGATGGTATAAATACTAATAAAATCCCAGGAACTAAGGTAGCGGCATCCATTGGCCTCTTGCCTCACACTGTTATTTCTCTCTTCGTCTCAGTGGGGGAAGTAATTCGTTTTTTTTAAAGTGAAATATATATTTTCAGTGGCTCACTTGCATGATTCCAAAGCGACATGGTTACATCACAAGTTCACCTTTTGCTTCCACTCCACAGTGGACTTGAGCACTGAGAGCTGTGGGTTTGGTCACATGATTCCGGGTCTCCATAGAAACTGCCCCATCATTGCAGTTATATACAGTTAGCCTGGGCAAAGCAATTCTCGATGTGGAATGTTGTGTTTAGGACGGAAGCTCTTGAGACACCAGGTTCAATCTCTAAAACCTTTGTCGATGAGACGTCCAAGAACAACTCAGTGCACCATTCCCAAAAGGTGTCTCCACAAAAGTGCACTTACTGTGTCCTCTTATCAGAGATTGGATTTACTTTTTTACCAGAGAGACTTGGAACACAATGGAGACAGTGCTTGCACAGCAAACAAAAGAAGTAGTGACAGTAGTTAAGCCTTGTAGGAATTCATCCTTATTCCATCCATCCATTCATCCATCCGTCCATTATTTTACCCACTAATTCCAGGGCAAGTTTGCCATACAGGAGAAGGGGATCCAGGGGGAGGATTATTACTGCTGCATGAATGTACAGTGGGTGAGATACTGGACCACTCCTAAACTTAGCAAAGCGAGAATACTGTGCGATAGTTTCAGTGCAGAATGGGTTTATCTGCGTGTTTCAGAGAACCTCACTGGCAGTGTGTCAGTATGCTCCAGGGCCCAGCAGCTAAAAATACAGCAGAATGCGAGAAAACTACTGAGCAGAGTGTACAGCTGTATTTTGTGTGTGTGTGTGCGCGCGCGTGTGTGTGTGTGTGTGAGAGAGAGAGAGAGAGAGAGAGAGATCACAGAGGGGTGATCAGTGTTGAACAATTGACACCAAACTCCAGCCACACTCAATACTTCTGCACTAGCTCTCTTCTTCTGGTGAGGATGTATGTAGATTTTCCATTCTGGTCTTGGTGTTGATAGGATATTTTTAGAGGACTATCCTTCACACTTAAGGTAGATGTGTGGATGAAAGAGAGAGATTGAGACAGAGACTGAGAGACTCTTCTTTAAAACTTTCTATTCAGTTGTATAGCAGTTTACAGCTCTCATATTTACATTACATAAACATCACATTACATTACATTTACATGATTGGCATTACTTAAATTTATTTCATGTATTCCTAATGGTCTTGAACATTGAAAGACAGTTTTGATAAACCATTGCTCCAGCTGGTATGCTATACTGATGTATTGACAACCCCTTATGCTAAATCATTCACATCCATCCACGCCATCCTCAGAACAGAGTGCATGAGAGAGGTGATGTGAACAGACGGTGAAATCCAGCAGGAAAACATTTTTTGGCCTGAGCGGCGCAGTTCGGCCCTACGTCTGCGAAATTCTGTGGCTGAGTGAATGAATGAGTTGCTGAGTGAGTGAGTGAGTGCTAAAGTTACACCACTGGTCGGCTGGCCAAGTGTATTTTGACCCATTGGCTGTCGCTCTTTGCTCACAATTTTGCCCATAAATGGTCCAGCCATATTCTACATTTTGATTGGTCTTACTGTTTCATTTTTGGCTAAATCTGGGAAGAATCTCTCTAGAAAAAAAGAAAAAAAGGTTAGGATTTGTACTTCATCACTGTTACTCACTTCCCATAAGTGACTTTATGTGGCTCAGGTCTGTCAGTCCCAGCTCAAAAGCCTTATCACCCTACAGCAGATTTAATGAATTCTGGACCACTCCCAAAGTAGAGGAGAGTATTGGGTGGGATTGCGGATAGGAGATCGGGCGGATAGGAGATCAGGGCAGGTGTGATGTTGGACTTGGTCTGTGATTGTGTGGACGTTGGGTGCCCCCTGGGTGGCGAGACTCAGGGTGGGGCTCGCGTCTCTTGTCGGAGTCCGTGTGGTTCCCACCCCCCCGGGGTCCCAGGTGGTGGCTGTTTCTTGCTTCCTTCTTGGAGAGGGGAAGGGTGGGAAGGACGTAGAAACGAGACAAGCGGGGATTGTGGGAATTTAGGAGGTATATATAGGCGTAAGGACGAATAGGAAGGCGCATTGGGAGTGGCCCTGTTCATTAACCTACGTTATCGGGAACTGCCTTTAAAGAGGTCTGGGATGACGAGCCGTCCTGTTCCAAAGGTAACATCCCTTTGGTATAAGGGATTACTGTACAGTAGGTACGTTGCAGCTGCCCTGGCTCTGAAGCTAACCTCTCACTCAACAGAGCTCTTGCTGTCGCCTCCTTCAGAAAAAATCTAGACTTTCTCTTCCCCTCTCTTGCGTCTCTCTCCCTTGCTTGAGTGTTCTGGGTTGTAAATTTGACTTTGCAGCTGCTGTGTTGAGAATGGATTACTCTCGCTTAAATGCGATGAGATGATGGACACCCAAAAAGTTTGTGCAACTTGGGAGTGGAGTAGCACAGTGGCTAAAGAACTGGAGTAGTTTTTTTTTTTTTAACTTTCATTTAACCAAGCAGGTCACGTAAGAACAAATTCTTATTTACGAGGACAGCCCGTTGAGAAATACTTGGTAAAACAGTTGCAAGCGGGGACAGAAAACAAGAGCGGCGCAGGAGTAAAGTCGCTGGAGCATTTTTTTGCGGTTCAGGGTCTTGATCGAGGGCCCAACGGCAGAGCAGTTGCCAGCATTATCTCTCCAGATGTGGATCTGGATCCAGGGACACACTGGGGGCCCGAACCTGAAACGCTACAGTTTCCAGTCAGGCAACCCACCACTGGGCCACCACCCGCCCTTAAATGTTGCTGGTTATATTGCTCTGTGGGACACTGCAATGTAGCAACAATGTAATAACACTGACAAAACATTCATGTTACATTGCAAGAACACTTTATGTCAGCTTTGTGATAGTTATTCAGTTACAGCTTGGACACAGGTGCATCATTCTTTGAGGAGTGGACCATGGGAATCAATACAGCGTGTTCAGACGTTCAGTTCAGCTTCTGGCCAAAGAACAGCAGAATGTCTCATCTCCAGTGTCTGCTTTTATCTCCGTCCAGCTCTTTATGACCCGAGCTACTGAGGGTGCAGCACATCTGGAGCTGACTACAGAGCCGAGCAATTTATGACAAGATAAAGATGCTCCCCTGCTCTTGTATTTATAATGTATATATTCGGCTCTATTTCGCATATTTTATTTTCATGACCTTTTCCTGTTTGGTGAAGGCCAGGGCAATAAATTGTGATGGACGGTTCGCGTTGATGGATGTATTCTGAACCCTCGCTGTGAACAATAAGACTGAGTCTTTTATTAAAAGTTAACTTTGCAACTTTGAGATCAAGTCAGGTCTTGAGCTCCCCTTGATGTCACGGCGTAAAGTATCTTGCAGGGCTCATATTTTATCATTTTATTTCAATAGGATTTCTCTGTTAGCGCTAGCGCAAGCTGTACTGACGCTTGAAATTGAAATATGGGGAGTAGCTGTTTATGTTTGTGTTTATGATTGACACCAAAGATAGCAGTACGGTATTTTATCCCGCACTTTGATTCAGTTTCACTGTCTAACATTAAATAACTGTCAAAACTAGCATTTATATCCATTTATAATGTGCGGTAAAGTGAACACTGTTTTCTGCAAAATGTATTTTTTGGTGAATCAACTTTTCTTTCTCACTGAGAAGGACTGTGTACTCATTTGTTTTTTGTTTCTTTTTTGATATATACAAAAATAGCTCATGCAGCTGTGCCTGTGTTTTAGTTTACTTGTATTTCTCCATTCTGGAATGCAAAACACAATATGTCTGCAATGTGTGTTACTATACATATGGATCTAAAATGTCATGAAAAAACCACATGCAGGCTATATATGCGTGCATATGAAATATTTAGCCTGTTCTACTGTAATTGTCTCTAAATTAAGCCTGGATTACAACCGTTTCTTCCGGATAAGTACGCCACATACAAGTGCTGCAGGACTAAACCCTTCATTGAATTGGGTCACGAGAGTCAACGTTAACCTAAACTGGTGATTAGCCGTGTCAAGATGCTCTTTTTATAGATCTGTCATTTGATTAATGCTGGAAGGATAGCAGACGATGGCCGGTGTAGTCTGAATTGGATTTGATTATTGTAGTTTGTCGTTTTAGCGCAGTATATTTTGCTTTCGTTCGACTTGGACAGCTTATCATGATGTGCTGCGGCTCTACGGGGTGACATTGACTTCAGTCGGTTGTGCTGCAAAGCATTTTGGGTAGGATTTATGCTAGGCGTCCTTAGCATAGGTTTTTGTTCAATACAGGGGGCTGCAATCTCGGTCTAAAGATACACTAGAACTAAACCGCCGTTGCTCAGCAAAACACACGTCCATTAAATCAAGAGATTTAACAGTGTACACAGATAACACTGTTTCTACATTGTGAATCGATTGATGTGAATATAGAGTGCACATGGATAGCTGAAGTCTAACTAATCCTTTACAATTATTTACGCTGCCATATTGCTGACAGAACTTTTTCTTTTTTTTTTTTTGGGGGATTCTCAGCTGTGACCATATTTGCTGTCACTTCCCTGATGCAGTCTTCAACTCTTGACTTCCAGGTCTGATGCCACACTTGATAGGTTCTGGTCACATGACCTGTCACCATGGTGATACCAGAGGTGTAAACTCCAAGGGTCAGAAACTAAAAACTCATCCCAAATTTTACTTCCATCCCAAACTCAGCTAGCTGATCTCACTAATCAATTCTAAATTATAGCTGTTAAATATCAAATGCTGATGATACGAATTTAAATATAATGAGGAGGAATTTTTGGATTTATGAACCTCTGGTGTTACCACAGGTGTGTAAAGGCCATTTTGACACGGTTAGCACCCTACTCCTTCCTGTCACAGATCCGGGTGAGTAGTGACACCCCAAAAACATCCTGCCCAAATGGAGGTTCGGGGGTAAAAGTGTGATGTGACCTCAAATACAATATAAGAAGGTGTAAAAGACAAAAGAAGAAAGAAAAAATTGTGGGTCGGTTTTGTAGATCAAGCCACATACTGAACCGTTTACAGTTTTGAATGGAGATGTTCTGCAGAAAACTCATTTCAGTCGGGGTCAAAGCTTAACCAGTGTCTGGGAATGTGACCCTTTTTTTAAACTATTAATTTTAATATTTTTAATATTTTTATAAGTTTTGAGCCAAAAATTTTGCCTGCACATTGTACCAGATTAAGACACATAGGCCACAGATTACCCAAACACAGCCTTCCAGATCAGTTTTCTTTTTTCCCCAATAAGCAACACTTTTCTGTTTTATGGTAGATTAACTCTGTTTGTTGAGGCCAGATGAACTTGGACGCATGAATCACACAATGTTGGGCTTGCGTGGGGTCACTGAACGACAGTACAGGGAAAAGCTTCTCCTCAATATGGGGGCATTGGTCCTCTTATGAGACTAAACTGGATCAGGCCACTTCCATGCTCGATTCTAACTGCTATTTTATAGTGTCCAGTTTGGTTTCAGCTTACAGGTCTGAAACCAAACCTAGTTTGACCCCACATGAGGCAGACCAGCGATCAGCCTGAACCCTTTTCAAGACATGTCACCGCTACCAACCATTCTTGAACTCTGCTGACCTCTAAATGGAGACGAAGACCATATATTTACTGAAAAACACTCCGGGCAAATAATAAGTTGGCTGTCCGCAGTCTTTAGAGTGATCTCCCATGGCCACTGGGCAAAATTGTTGGCCGTGACCCGGCTTGTTTTATACTGTTTGCACAGGAGAAGATTGCCTCTTAAAGACTTTGAAAAGGCAGAGGGGCAAAGATCAAGGTGTTTATTTACGGCTCGGTGTCCGAAGGCCCCGGTCCGAAGCCTGTCAGCTGCAATAATGTCACAAGTCTGAGTTAGAGGGGGTTAGCTGTGTCTGGCAAACAGATGTCTCCCTAAAGTCAACCCCATTTTTTCAAAGGGGATTTGGGGGAGGGGGGGGATCTCAATATTGACAACACAACTGCCTGGGGTTCAGAAAGTATCAGTGACAAGCCCATGCACAGCTACCCTCTCCTAGCTTCCAGCATTTGAACTTCAGACCGGAGTGGAGCAGGTTTATTGAAATGGTCTGTCAGCTTTGCTACCATCTAGCTGGTACCTCAGATGATGCTTTGAAGCCAGCCGGTTGAGTTTCCAGTTTCCCGTCGAGTGTTTGACGAGATTTAGAAGCGGAACAGACAACACGGTGGACCAAATAGGTTATAAGAAATGACGGTGGCGTGAAATGTATTTATCCTCGGGATTCAACCTGCAACCCTCAACACAGATCTGCTTCGGCTAAGCCACACCACTCAGTATACTGCCCGTCACTCTGATACTTCAAATTCTGTTCAACTCCCTGAGTAGAATTTTAGGAATGTTCTTCACCCAAAAAATTCCAAACAGTACTCTAGAACTTAATTGCTTTTTGATTACTACTCCCAATTATTATATTGGCATTTGAATGTTTGGAAAACTCCAATCACACTATGATTTCACTCCTTCAAACTGCTTATAATCGTGAGTAATGTAATAATAATAGATTAGATTTCTATATCCTACTATTATTATTATTATTAGTAGTAGTACTAGTTGTCATAATGGTCGTAGTAGTAGTGTAAGCTTGCTGTTATTGTTGGTTTTATGAAGAAGGAAGTAGGCTGAACTCAATTAGTGACCACCCACAAGCACACCAGGGCTTCTGAAGCCATAAGCAAACATTGTGAAAGAGCGATCAGACCTAAAACACCATTTGTTTGAGTGAGGTGTTGAGCTGGGACCTCCGTGCCATATACCCACCTGCTGAGGCGTTCAACCCATTAAACTCAGGCTTCATCCCCCGCTGTTCTTCCTGGCCCAGACAATATACTATATGCAGTGTGTTCTTAACTATCTCCTCATTAGCTTCGGGGCAGAAAGACATACCAATACAGGTCATGTGACAAGGTGCAACCTGTTATATCTCCGGGATGCTGCGTTTTACAGTCTCCTGAAGATTAGACAAGATATTACATGGATGGCATTCTGAAGGGTGAATGTTGATTTTCTGAGTTGATGATTAGGTGTGTGTGTGTGTGTGTGTGTGTGAGAGAGAGAGAGAGAGAGAGAGAGAGAGTGTGTGTGTGTGTGTGTTTTGCAGGTGTGTGTTCTTGTACATGCGACAAAGTGAGAACCAGAAAATGTTTTTCTTCCTACAGAGTGAGGACATTATTGGAAAGTGCAGACATTTTCAACTGTCCTTCACAACTAATAAAGCAAATTGTGACTAATTAGTTTAGGATATGGGGTAAGGTTAGAATTTGGGATAGATCAAGGTTAGGGTAAGGGTTTGGGTTTGGCATACATTGCTTATTGTTAAGATTAGGGAAGGGCAGTAGACACACCAAAATAATTAATAGAAGTCAATGTAAAGCACTCACAAAGATAGAAGTACAACGATGTGTGTGTGTGTGTGTGTGTGTGTGTGTGTGTGTGTGTGTGTGTGTGTGTGTGTGTGTGCGCGTGCGTGCGTGAGTGTGTGTGTGTTTGGGATCATTTCTAAAACTCTCGTCTGTACGCATCTGCGTACAGCTCACCCCGAAAACAAGGCGATTTCATTGAGCAGCGGCCGACAATCCCTTATAGTGAAAACAGTTTTCTCTCCGATCTAGGAACGCGATGATTGCGCGCATGAACATCCTGAAATAAATCGCTCCTCGATGCCAAATCAGTTACGTTTCTGATGATGGTCGAGCGAGTAACGAGAGGTTAAAGTTAAGGGGGAGGGGTGCTTGACAGAAAACCAGCCGAGCAGTATAAAGCATCGTTAAAGCATTCTTTGCTATAAAGACAGTGTGAAAGGCGTCAGTTCTTGGGGAACGCCGTTAAGCCTGTGTTAAGAAAGCGCAACAGGTTGGATTTGCAGCAGACCGCACGCTCGAGCCACCATCCGTCCAAAGAAAAACATGGATAAACTCTTCTTGAAGTACGTTTTGCAGCACTACCGATAAAAACCATGTCATGGAAACTTCAAAAATGACATAATTTGAGTGCAGCGAAAGCACTGAAGTCCCCAAAACTGACAGTGGGAAATACAATAAATTGGGAGCTTAGGCTCTCTGCTAGCACTCAGGGAGGCTGTGATTTTAAGCACATAAAGGTTACAAAAGGTGACACTATAGATAAATAAAATGAGCCCCTATTATCACAATTGCGAGAGACCCGGAGGAAACCCAGGCTACGAAGACGAAACTGACAAGCAAGAACTAGATGAATCGGAGTACCACTGACGTGTTGCCCAAGCAAGTGGACACGAAGAGTTACCTGAACTTGGAACAGAGAAACTTTCTTCGGTAAAACGGATGCATGCAGTATGTTTATTATTTTGTTCACCTGAGCTTGATAAAACAAGAAAGGGCATCTGAGGAAATGTCACCGTTTTTCATTTGCGAGTAACGCTATCGTTGAAACTTATGGGTCTGGCAACACATTAATCCCCTTGGTGCCAAAATAATTTATCTGGCACATGCCAATTTAATCAACCAGAACAGGTCAAACATTAAATAGAGTAAACACCATATGTTTACCATTTACCAGATCTTAACTATTTTAATTAGTGCGCAAACTATTCTTTCTGTCAGACGAACCCCACCAGGCGTGTTAGAAGAATTTGCACGGACTCTCCAGATCCCGTGATAGATTTTTTTTTTTTTTAATTTTCTTATTTTCCCGAATCTGTCCATTTGAAACCCGAAGTGGCTCCTCAGTGGTCCTGCGGCTCCTCTTCCGCGGCGGATCCGGAGATCGGAGACTCTGCAGCGGGAGGAGGCGGTGGTGGACTCCCGACTCGCACGCAGGGTCCCAAATCCGGCCGCGTTAGAAGGATGGTTCGGTTGGCGGCCGAGTTGCTTCTGCTGATCGGACTTCTCCTATTAACTTTGCACATCACGCTGTTACGGAGCAGTCCACTGCCGCAAGGGAATGTCACATTGGACAACTCGGAGATTCAGTCGCTCGTTGAGGTAAGCCAGGTCTGCCAGGGAATAAGCCTTAATGTTTGCTACTACGACAAAGTTTCATCTTGTCTACTCTGGTCATACCACTCACCCACTAATTCTCTCGCTCGATTCATGGAAGAGTGTTTTGTCCTCTCAGTTAATATTTAACAACTAACCTTTTTTTCCGTTTTAAACATGCCGTGGCTAGTGTAGACACGACCTTCTGAGATGCGTAATGTGGGAACGTATTTCATGATTTCGGGCGCAGCGGGCATGTTGAGGAATGATGCACCAATTTTATTTTAATATTTATATCTAATTCGCGTGGCTGGTGGACCAATAGCAACAGAACTGACAACAGACTATGGAGCTTTTCTTGCTAATACTTTTAGAGAGACAGACATAGTCTCCGAGGATTTTGCTCCACTACTAGAATTCCAAAGGCCCTGCTGTGTGTCATGCTGTCAGCAGTCGTTGGCCAACTCATTTTGCTCACTTAGTGTTACCTCTCATTGTTCCATTCTCCGAAAGCATACGAAGGTAAAATGCATACGGACTTGCGGTTAGATGAACTTTCTATCATTATGAGTTGCATTGCTCATAGATGATTTATGCGATGGGTACGTGAAATACTGGGTGAGGGGTGGCGCATTCACAAAAACTGGAATGGGAGAGCTCGCAGAAAATGTCAACTCGGTTACTGTGGTGCAAAAACGCCGCAACAGGTGGTTTAAAATTGGTTGCGGTGACGGCTTTGATGAAAAACATAAAGGACTGGTCATCTGAAGGCTTTCCTTTACATGTTTCATCCCTCATTTGGTGTTGAATGGGTGCTAACTAACTCTGAATGCCCTTCTTAATATTTTGCAGCTGTATTGAACTCACTGGAGGGAATATTATGCATACAGGCCCACCATGTACACCCTCAAGATACAAGTGTGGTTGTGTGGTAGATATGTTTTTTGTAATAAGCGAAGGATGCATTAGCTACATATTAATAAAAGCCTGGTTTAGTCATTCTCTGCCACTGAACTGAAAGCATTTGTTTTGACAAATTTCATCAGGTTTTGAAGTTTTAGGAAGATACGCAAGAAAAAAAAATAAGTTACAATAGAGAGGGGCAGAGCGATATAAGGAGAGAGAGAGAGAGAGAGAGAGATCCATTCAGTTGCAGCTAACAGTGAGTGGGGATGCTAATTGATAGCACTGCAGTAGCTGTAGTATTTGGTGAAAATAATCCACTTCTTGGACATGTGGAACATGAAAGAACAGGAAATGGCCTTCATCATTATGGCAAACAAAGGAAATGCCGTTCTCCGGAGGTTACTGCCACCATTGTGCTGACTCCCATCCTGTCATCACCAGCCCGTCTGTGTAACTGGCTCAGTCCCAGGCCTGGAGCTCTTCGGTTACCCAAGAAACGGGGGGGACTCCGCTGCTCCTGCCTATGATTGGATGTGATGTCATAAAGAGTCGCGCTTACACGCTTGGATGTTTCTGAACTAGAAGTCCAAGGTCTATCTATGTGGTCACTTCTAGCCGGTAGAATATCACTTTTTTTTTTTTTGAAATTCTTGAGCTCGGAAAATTTTGTGTTTCACTGTGCACACGCTTTTTTGTTTGAAAGGAGTGTAAGTGACTTATTTAAGTTTAGGGTGACCATGCAGTTCATTGTCAGTCTGTGGTAGTCAATGGCTGGCTGTATGCATATTCTTTATTTTGGATGAGCTGTTTCCCTATATTACCGGGAAAGAAAAACCATTCTCTCTCTCTCTCTCTCTCTCTCTCTCTCTCTCTCTCTCTCTCTCTCTCTCTCTGCCCACCTCCCTTGTCTGTAGTCCTTCATCTCCCAGGTTGTTGACAGTGTAATAATATAGCCTGAGATGTGTTGATGCTCTTTATAAAACCTGCCATTGTGTGTCAGCCCCCACCAGGGAAAAGCAGGTTGCTGTCTGCTGGAAGCTAGAACGGTGGGGGTTCAGAAAGGACCCACAGGGCTGGGACCCAAAGGTTTCGTCTCTAGGCTGGGTGCCTTGGTGACTTGTTGAACTTGTTTGAGCTAAATGCATTCGCTAATCTCCCACAGTGCAGTTCTAAACGCGTATTTTTCAGTGACTTCTTTCTGTCTTTGCGCTTGACCTGGGAATCGATTGAGATCCCCTAACACTGCAAACATTGCAATGTGTAAATGAGTTTGGAAAATAAGAGTTTGAAGTTCCCCAGGCCATCTTGAACTTGGAGACCATCCTTTGGAGGCATATGAAGCCTGAATGGTTGATCTGTGGATCCAGTATTGTCCATCCGCCATGCATCATCCATCGGCCACACCAGTGTCCGACGTTACATGAAAATGATGTTTGATTTTGGTACGAAGTGCGCCCCATTTAATTTATTTGTCCTTCTTCAATTCCTCCATCTTTACTTCCTTTTCTCACTTATAATTGTTGGCTGCCAGATGGTTGGAGCTCAGAATAAGTAAAGAAATGAGGTAAGGATGGGAGGAACAGGTGATTAGAATGAGCCGCAGGTCTTCAGTAGGGGCAGTTTTCCTCTCTGGCTTGTGGGCCAGCCTTCGTCTACAGCAGCTGCTCACTTGGAACGCTGCACAATTCTTATTTCCGATCTTCACTTTTCACCACTGTCCAAGGAGTCTGGCCTGGTAACGAAACACGACAGAGGGATGGACAGATGGACTGGAGGACAGACAGACGTATGAAAAGGCACATCTACATGCCGTACTATATCTGTATATTAAATTTTGTGAAAACGTTTTACGGTTTACAAGCTCTGGCCTGGAAAAGAAGTGTGACGGACAGACGGATGGATGGAAGGACAACACTCATTCCTGTATCCCCCCTTCTACTTCTTGGCAATGGATAAAAATAGGCGAATAAAAACCTGACTAAAAGCTAACAATTGTAAAATAATAAGACCCTTCGGGAAAGTGCAGGCCCATATATTTTTCTTTAGTAGAGCTATACTGTGAGCCAAATTGATTTTTTGACAGTGGTAACTGATTTCACCCTTACGGTTGCGAGTCTTATTTTCGTCCTTTATGAATAAAACTCTACCTAACCCCCAGGATAAAAAAAAAAAAAAAAAGTTGTTTGTATGCAAGGCCTAGTGCCACATGGTAACCATTTCTTCCCAGATTGATTAATGGAGGTCTGCGTGCCTGATGTTTACAAAGGGCCTCGACGCTGACAACATTGGTAGCTGAGGTATTCTTCCTTCCTGGTCCGCATTTACGCTTTAGACATATTGTCTTCAAAAGGGGCTGTTCCTTTTTTCTTTAGGGCGTCGACAAACAGCCGTGTCTAAATATTTTAATCAACGTTGAAGGAGAGGGGAGAATATAATCCGTTTGGATTTCATTACGAGTCACCGCACCGCATGTTCGGCTGTTTGAGCGTTTCATAACATGTGGCCGATTTGAAGTTTAAACAGTTTTCTCTCATCGAAGGCTCGCCGGAGAACGTGCATTAAAATGTTTACTGAAGACAATGGGGGGTCGTGAAGATGTGTGGAAAACCACAATTTGTGCGGGGCCCCTGCGAATCTTGAGGGGGGTAATGGAATGGGCCGGTTACAGGCCTGCCTGTTCCTGGAAAATTTTACATGTCGAGTTGCATGATGGAGGATGAATGGTGTTCGTGGAGACTGACTGGAGGTGCTGTTTGAATGGGAAAATCCCATCTTCTCTGTGTTCACTAGTTACAGGGGAGCAACTGGTAAAAAGAAACCAGTAAAAATCATGTTTGGGTCAAATGCGTACTTAAAATATTTCAGGTAAGGTCTGCTCAACCCTGCCGTTCCTCATTCCGTGAACTTTCTTGTGAATTTTAGTGAAATTTGGATTTTTTTTTTCCAGAAGTGTCAATCTGGTTAAATTCAACTGGGAAGATGTGAGGAAATGGACTATGAATTTGTTACACATCCCAAAAATCAATTCTGTAAAAGATGAGCTCATGTTTCCTTCCTCAAGAATCCTATCAAGTCCCATCAGGGTCCCAAACTTGAGGCTGAAGAAGGGTGTCTCCGTCCGCCGAGTGTTGGGGTTCATCCCATTACTCTGAGCAAATGCGTCCTCTCTTCTTTGACTAGTCTCCTCCTCTTATTCGGAAGTATGGAGGGCGGGGGGCGGGGACTAGTGATGGAAATAAGGATACATTTTTGTATACTGGCACGCACCCTGTGATTCAAAGGCTCCCCCATACTGTGTGCACAACCTTAATTTCCTTCCTCTGAACCCGTTTGTTTACCCCTGGAGTTCCACCCATTTGAAAAATGGAGGTATGCTGCTTTTATCAACGCTAATGTCATGGAAAAAAAATTGTGGCGGAAGAGAGAGATGAGGACTTATTGCGGGGATGTTGGTGGGGGGCTCTGTTCGCCTCCTTTTAATGGCGCTTTCCGAGATGTTTAGGATGATGTAATTCACCCAAAAAAAAAAAAACGTTGTGTCACGATCAATCCTTGTGCTCTGGGTCTGGTTTCCCTGCTAATTCCTGAGGTTTCTGGTCTGAGGTTTCTTGTGGTTCTCTTCGAAGGGACAAAATTAATCTGCTTTGGGTCATCGTCTTAGGAGGTCAAGCTGACACAATTATATTGTCTGTTTTCAACTGAAGTCATGAACCAGAAAGTTATTAAAATATTCAGATATGGACATTGCCAACAAAACTGGCTTGCAGGAGTGGACATGTTCACTTCTGTTCCTGATAATGCACTTCATGTGGCATGCAGCATTGGACAAATGATACTAATGAAATATAGCATTCAAATTTCCCTGCATTTACAAAATTAGCTTGTACAGTTCCTTGGTCAGGTGGTTATCAGAGAAAATCAGCTGGCTAAGTTAGTTGTTGGAAGAAACATATGGCAGAATTTTTACATTCTGACGCCCGGACATTCCACCTCCGCTGCCTTATTTGATTTAGATAATGCATATATAGAGCTGTGGAAATATCAAAGACACTAGCGCTGGATTTCCCAGAGCTTTGATTAATCACACTACGCCAGACCCAGAGATGTAACGCTGTGATAATCACTTAAATCATTTCTAAATTGTCGACTTTCAAAGGCACCTTTGAAAATCAGGCCTGCTCACGACTGTTGTTTCGCAGTTAATAAAAATGTTTGTTGTAAGGCATGGAGCAGCTATTTTATTTTTTTGGTGGAGGGGGAAGGCGAGGTCGTGTTAGCTGGCGAATGATGAAACGGTTTTGTACGTGAAGATGTTAGCGGAGATTGTACGGAGCTTAACCTTAAAAGAGAACTGTGACATTAGAGTTCTCATAAGAGAAGTGCAAATGAGTTATGATCAAGCGTGATCTCTTTTGATCTAACTCACATTTGAAGACTAGAGGTCATTTATAGTCTAAAGGGAGAATGTTTAAAGACAACCTCGCAATGCTTTTGTTTAACTAGGTGGAAACAGACCTCTGGATCTTGAGGATCCAGAATTTATGGTTTATAATCTTGGAACAAAGGCTTGTTTGGTGAAGTTGTCTGAGGGGTTTAACAAAATATGCAATCCTCCTTACATTCTTATCTCTCTGACAAATGTTTCTGGTTTAGATAGCTGGTTTTGAGAAAACCATTTGAATTGGGTTATGTCACATGCTACATTGAGACTTTCAGACAAGAAGGCGGTGCATGTCTGCTGCATAGCATGTGTACATAAAAGAATCTGCGTAAATTGCCTGAAGGGACCAGATGGAAGACTGTGTCTGTTTTGAACTTTTCTGCTGCCGGGGTATTGTGCCAGAAGAAATTCATGTTCATAAAGTGTGTTTGTTTGAGTTAAATTAGCGGTTGTCTTTGCAGTATTTTTCGTACAATATTACGTTTGCGCCATTCGTCAATGAAAGTGACACAGCTTGGATCCTTTAAAATGTTATATTCTGCGTTATTGATTTCTCATCATTCAGTGGCCCAATTTGTCAGCGGTGTGTGATAACAGTTGGTTACACAATGAGATATTTTATAATTACATGTTATCATTTTGTTTATCTTCTCTTCCTCTAAATTACTTTCATGATTTAGCTTGTGAGCTTGGATTTGTCTTTTCATGTTGGATGTTTGACAGTCTTCCTTTTACTGGGGGTTATACCGGTGAATTTGATATATTTTTAGTCCCCTCCTGGGGTAAGAAATGACTTGGTTATTAGCGCTGTGAATGAATCTCTATTGAAAGCAGTGGCTTCCATTACACATCTTAGTTGCTGGATTAATGATATTGAAGTGGAAGGAGACCAGAATAGAATTTCCCCGCGTAGATAGAATGTATATTTGAATTATGTTCACAGTATTGCAGTTATTTTATATGGTGAAAGGAAACCTTTCAGTTGATGAAAAACATTAACACTGCTGTTTAGATTGGTGGCTTTGGCATCTAAACTGGTCCCTTAATTACAGTTATAGTTTCATGGGGAAGTTCCTCAGTGGCCCCAGTAGAGCTACTTAATGTGTGGGCTGGGTGTTTTTATGCACAATAAAATGGTCACTCTTGTTCGGTGCATGCACTCACAGTTCAGTAGTCTACATTTGGCGGCTGGCAGCCAAAGCCTTACGGCAACCTTCAAGGTCTGAGCGTGTGCAGAAAGACAAGGAAGAAAAGTCAAAATAATAAGATCGATGGAGTCATCTGATCTCTCAGTCCACTGCTGTAGAGGATTAGTGATGGCTTATAGCTGCCTGTCCAATCGGGATAAATTATTTCCCATGAGTGAGTGAGTAAGTGAGTGACTGACTGACGGACAGAGATAGGGACTACATGTCCTGAGAGGGCTCTTCCGAAGTTTACATTTACCGACTCCTGGAAGTCACATTTTGTCATCATAGACATACTTACAGTATGTGGTCTTGGCTCAAACCCTCTGGCTGTATGACGGATGAGTGCGCACTGCAAAAAAAAAGCTATGTCGAACAAGAATTTTAGTCTTGTAACAAGACAAAATCTTATTTATCTGACAAAAGAAAATATTAGCTGGTCTTACTTCGCTGTTTGCTTGACAAGATGAAATTCTCTTAACATGTTGGTGTCAAACTGCCACCTCACTGGCAATTTTTTGACTTATTTAACCCCTCTGTGCAGATTTAGATGCCGGCGTCTGTAAATTCTTCCAAAATTTAATTACTAAACAATTCTGCAATTTAATTTCCTAATGTCTTGCTTCACTAGAATAATTTTCCAGAGCCTTTGTGACAAAAATTCTGAGTTATAAAGCCTTAAATAGGCTCATGTACAGCAGGAAAAATTGGTCTTATTTGTATTCTGCGCAAAGGAGTGAAAAAGAGAGAAAAAAAGAGATGAGATTTTATGTAAAAATATAGGACTTAAGATAAGTCAGTACTTAAGTTAGACTTAAGTTTGATTTGGTTTCTGAGCCCTAGCTGTGGAGATGCACTACCTCTCACAAGATTTCTCCAGCTGACCCAATCCAACATTTGTCTTGCACGTTGCACTGAAAGAGCAGGTCACCTTTTTGATCTTTTTTTTTTTTCTTTCCAGTTTTAGTCTCTATCAGTCTCATCTGTAAATGAAAAAATGTGGATAGAGTAAGCCGGGTCATGTCTGAGTGCTCTGTAATGTTAGATTCGGCAGATAAGGGGAGTTGAAAGCCCAAATGGGGGTAGGCTGGAACCCTTAAACCCGGATCACTTCCTTCTGGAACCATGAAGGGTTCAGTCACATCTCTGCCTATCTCTGATATGTTGAGCACCTTACAGATGCTTTCAGGCTGATGTGATTTACTCAGTCTACTCATGTTCTATGTAAAATGCACTTATGTAACCTAATAGGCTGACGCACCAAGCCTCAAGGGAACAAAGGCAGTGTTGCCATCTGGGATTTGAACCCACAACCTCTTGGATTCAAGCGAGGGCACCATATGGAGGCAGGGTAAATTTGGGCGGATTTCAAGGGCCCTGAGTGACAAGGGCCATTAAAAATGGTGCTGCAATTCTGCTGGGATAGGGAGGCCCTGGGCCTCAAAATCTCGTGCCGGACATCTGAGAAACAAAGCCATCTTACTTGACAATTATTCCAGATTGGTGTCTTTGGCACTTGGAGTATTTGAAGAGACCAGCCCTCCATGGTATATTTTGCCTACTCTGCATGCTGTTTTTCTTCTTCTATTGCTATGATTCTTCCCTCATAGCCAATCAGGAAATGGAATGATGAATAACGGGAGTGACACACTAATAATGGTCTGCTAAAGTTTATGCTTGTTCTAATCAAATGACTTTATTTTGGTAGAAGAAGGAAGATTATCAAAATGAAATGTAATCAAATCAAATTTTATATGTACAGTTGCACTTTTATCAGTTGCAACAGTTTAAACAGTTGCAATAGTATCCATAGTTACCCTCTGATGAAGTGGGATATGGTGCTTATTCTTTGAGAAGAATGTTTCATTTATTTTCAAATCTTTGTGAAAGTTGGCTCTAGCGTAATTGTTAGTGTTAATAATTCATTCAAAGCCATTTTTAGAGGAAATCTGGTCAAGGCTTTATGTGGTTGAATGCTGTGTAAATTGATCAATTACTGATGAAGAGTAAAGGAGCTTGTCACTGTGATTGAATTCAGTTCAATTTAAAGAGTTTCACCAGGTACTGGTGTACTTGACTATTAAGGGAGCATTTTAAAATGTAGACAGGTTTAGACTGGTAAAAACCAAATGAGATGCACTACTTAATAACTCACGCCTATCTAAACCCCGCCCTCCTAAAAAAAATTTAATTAATTAAATAAGATCCTCCAAATTTCTCCCAGGATTTATGATGTGGGTCACTCTCATTTGACCCCCCATCAGCGTGAAGTATTATTGTACCGGAGCTAAACAGGTTTCTCCGTCTTTACTGCACCCATGGTTCAGCGTGGCTTTTGTTTTGCAAAGGAAGCTCAGAACTCACCTCACGAATTCCTTGCCTTATATAGCAACCCCCCCCATTTCCTTTTGTCACCACTCAGAGTCATCACTCACCTAATGGGATTCATAAGGTTTCAATTAAGAGGGTTAAGTCACCACTCATGAGTGCCCACATCCTCTTGGGAGTTGTAGTGTTATGGTTAAGGAAGTGGGCTAACTGCACAGGTTGTGGGCTTGTTTGCCAGGTTGGGGCTTTCCTATTGTACCTGTGAGCAAGGTGCTTAAACTGACCTGCACAAGTAAAAACACGTCTCTTAATGAATGGATCCTTCAATTCATTTTGAATGTCGTTATGGAATTGAAATATAGTGGGTATATGCAATCATGGAATAATGTAATGACGCTATTCTTGAATTCCATGTCATGGAATAACACATGACAAAGCTATTCCTGAATTCCATATTTTATATGGTGTATTTGAACCTATGCTTGAAACCTGTGCGTCAGTAACCCATGAAAATTTACCGTAATACCTTATTGTGCACTGTGAGATGGATTGGTGAGCGGCCCACTGTGTATTCCCACCTCTCGCCCAATCAGATGGTGGGATGTGCTGCAGTCGCCATGTCCCTCTGGGGAGCGTTTCCTGAAATCATGGATGCTAACTTCCATAGTTGGAACCATTGACTGTGAATAGACAAACTACCTTGGTTGCTAACTTAGCTAGCAACTATGCTTTTGGGAAACGCACCCCTGGTGAGGAATACACTGCTTAGGTAATGGATGGATGGATGGATAATGATGGAAGTCTCGTTTTATCTTTTGCCATTCATTCTGTCCTTACTTTCCATCTCTGCAGAAGATTCCTCCCGAGATTTCCTCTGATCGAGAGTATTTGGGAGTTCAGCCCTAATTTACCTTTGACCCTCTGTAAAACATCTTTGTTACAGCTGTCTGCTGAAAACAAAATCACTGTGTCAAATTCAAGTATATTTGACTTGCAGTATTTTTCAGCAGTGTTGAAAGAAAAATATTTTATTTACACAAATTATCTGAAAGTAGTAGAAAAATTGCCAGAATGTGGCAGAACATTTTAGCCTGTATTTGATATGTTGCAATTGCTTGCTGATACATTTTCCGTTTGTTTAGCTGCAGTATATTACCCATCTGTATTACTCAAACAATTACCCATTGTATTTCCTGTTTTAATAGAGTGATGTCCCTGTGGAGAGAAGCTCCTCCTCCTCCGTGGCCCAGCTGCCCGCTATTGGTGGAGCCTTACAGAGGGATGGGCCAGGTGGCTTCATTCTGGATCTGCACAAGTTCCCCGACCTTGCCAAGGCCGATATAAACCGGCAGAACCCCAACATTCAGGTGATCTGCCCTAGATCTCATGGGGTTGCACGCTTAGGCCTGCCAGCTGTGCTTACATAAACCTGGAAAAGTAAATGTAATGTTGCTTAATGGGGAGATAAGCTGACCAAAGTTCAGCTCATAGCCTGCATTTCACGTGACATAGAATGTACCAATACCTGGTGAGAATAAGTAAAAGATATCATAACATTATTGTTATTTAGCAGATTCTTTGATTCAAAGCGACTTAGAGTTGAACAATTGACTTGAGGGAGGAGCAACATGAGTTTAACGACCTTGCTCCAGGGCTCAGCAGTAGCACTGATCATATTCTAGCTGCACACTGGCTTTGATCCCTGTCAAATGTGCTAGCTGCTAGGCTATAGAGCACCCCCATGGAGTATGTGTGTTTGGGTGTGTGCGTGTCTGTACTTGTTTTACTATATCTGGGACTAAAAAATGCTTTTTGGACACACTAAATTCTAGTCAGATCTGAAAACAGCACTGTGGGGGCAGTTTTTTGGGTTTCCTTGAGGAAAGAGCTAAATTCTGGACCAGGGGCTGGGTTTAGGCCTAGTGTTAGCCTTGAGGGGTTTTGGTTAAAACTAGGTCTAGTTTCATTGATATACATTATAATTAGGCTCTAGGGTAAGGTATGGCATTAAATTAAGGTTGAAAATGGGGTTATTTTTGTCAGGTTTCTAAGTTAGGGTTAATATGAGGGTTAGGGAAGGTGCGAAGATTAGGGTTGAGTTTAGGGTTTGAGGGTAGGGAAATGGATATAAAATAATTAGTGTGGGTGTGTGTGTGTCAGTGTGTGTGTGTATGTCTGCGTGTGTGTGTTTACTGTACGTGTGTGTGTGCGCGCACTTGTGTATGTGTGTGTTTCAGAGAGGGATAGGGTGTCCTAGTGCCTAGAGAGGAGGAGAGGGAGAGAAAAGTGCGTAAAGGGGGGAGGGGATAATGAAAGAGAAGAGGAAATGCGAGAGATTGAAAGAGAGAGATGCTATTGTGCTCCTCTCGTATGGTGAGTGACATCATGCGTTGCAGTGACTCAGGAAGCAGACTGAGAGAAAGAGAGGGAGCAGGCAGCGGAAGAGGAGAAGAAGAAAGAGAAGAGGGTTATTTCCTGGCAAACAGGAAGAGACTGGATGCTCTGCTGCACACCAGTACCCCCTTTCAACTGGAAGCCTTTTAAATTCACCGGCCTAATGGAACAGAAGGCCCACATTCAGTCAAATGAGCTCTCGCATGCCGTTACAAACAAGCCCTTACGTAATTTTCACAGCATTCAAATCATCGGAGCTGCTGCCATAAACACCAATTTTGGGATGCTCATGACAGACTGTTTTTGTAAAGACTGGTTCTGGTATGGATTTGCTCAGTTCTGTGGTGGTTTGCTAGACTGTAGCTCAGTGGTTATAAACAGCAGTCCAGCCAAGTGTCCATCTGTCCCTGTCAGCGAATTTTGACTTGCAGCCATTGTTATTTTTTGCTGCTTTGTAATGTTTTCATTATGATAAATAATCTGTTATTTGTGTACAACTGAAGAAGGGGAAATAATGTTGTGTGGGGCGTGGTCTTTCTGACCTTGGCAGCTCCCCGTAGTTGGGGAATTGAGGAAAAGGTTATTAGAAAAAAGGGGTAGAGGACGAGGTTTAGGAAGTAAAACTATACTGGTGTTGTATGGGCTGCTATCTGGTGTTTTCACTTGGAAAGATGCTATATAAAAAGTTCCATAAAAGCTAAACTTTGCCTCTCATGTTACCATCCACTGCTGTGTAACAGAGGAGGACTGAGCCAGTACTAAGGGACTACTAGTTAACTGAGGTGAGGTCCAGAGGATAGCGAATGTTACATTGGTACACTGAAAAAAATTGTGGCTTTTGAATAAAGTGAAAATGTTGCATCAATTTGCATCATCTTATAGTTTTAAGTTTTCTCGGCTGAATTACTAGTTTTGAGCAAATCAGCATTTTTAGAAAACACAGAGACCGAATTTCATTAGGTCAGATTAAATAGAATTCTCACTTCACAAAAATAGCAACCCATGATCACTTTTTTTTTCAGTGTATCCTTGTCTTACTTTCAAAACTTTCCTTGCAAAGTGCAGCTGATCAGACCTCTTTATAGTAGAAGTAGGCTTCTAATATCACTAAAATAAATAGAAATGCTCTCTCTGGGGACTATTTTAACTGCAGTCAGAGGCTTCAAATTTAAACCCATTTTTCAAGGTGCTTCTGGTACTTTGTTACAGAACCTAACCAACTGGGTTTGCTGGCGATACTGTTGTCTGGTCATACGGTCGATGTAATCACTTACATCAGCTAGCTTAGTTCATGGGGAAGCATAGACATGTTGATTGTTGCCCTCTGAACAGTTCACCATGGGCAAAAAGTGCTGAAAACTCAGTCAATTTGGTCTTGATCCTCATCGCCCCAAAGTAGACCTGGCTCATGCGTCGCGCTGTGTGTCCTGTTTCCTCAGGTGACCATTGAGGTGGTGGATGGGCGGGAAGGGGCGGAGCCAGACCAGGACCTGAGAAAAGAGAGCCAATCCGGGAAGACTTCGTCCAGCTGGAGGGATTGGTGGACCCGATCGTCGCCTTCGGTCGCTGGGGGCAACAGCGGCAGTAACCCAGACGACAGCAACTTCCTCAAACCTGAATGGGAACGTCGAGGGGGCGGGGCCACTCAAAAAGGTGGCTTCAATAGCAAGACGCAGACCGATTACGGTACGTGTGGCCATGTAACTAACACACATTTATGTGAAAGAAACTAGACCTACCGTAAAAGCATATTTTCACAGTTTCTCAGCGTGTCTGTCTGCATTTACTGCTCTACAGTTCAGTCATTTGGCCCCGGAACATTCTACAAAATGCCAACACTGTACATGCTCCTTCACATTCAGTTCTATTCAATTCTGAGTTAAATCGATGTTTGTGTTTTTTTTTTTTTTTTTTTTATCGAAGAGCTGTCTCCGAGACCCTTTGCACAAAAATGGTAGGAAAGTAAGGAATAGACTTTGCCTGAACCCTTAAAGAGCAAACTGAGGGGGTGAAAGGAGCACAAAAAACAATCAAAAGGCATCTAACAAAACAAATCCAGTAGACTGTGGAAGTATTCAACCGGAACACTTCATTCCCTCAAATTACTGACATCCACACAAACCCATGCATTCTCAAAACTTGTGCGTTTATTATATGTGAGGTTTACGGATCTGGGTCAGGGTACTGATGCGTCATCGAGCAGGAGCGTTGATTATGCACGGCTCAGTATTTCAAACAATGGGGATCTCATCAGTCTCACAAACTCTGTTTAGCAAGAAACCGCACTGAGCCACATTTCCATACAGAAGAACAGTAGGATATTTGTGTATGAAAATGGGCTTTTTAGAGCAGTTACCTTCAAACTGGAGGGAATCTAAGCCAGTGTCAAGCCTTCATTTTCCACTGTTATACCACTGGATCTTGTTAAAGAAAATCTAACGTTCAGTTGATTTTTCTTTCAACCCTAATTTGGGGAACCTGACTCTTTTAAAGCCGCTAGATCAATGAGATCTTTAGCTGTTGAATGAGGTGTGCTTTGTTAAGGTTGGAGTGAAAACATGGCAGTTGACCACCAGGAACAGGGTTCTCCTGTGTCTGCGACTTGACCTAGAAAGTTGTGCCAAACATAAACGACTGCATAAAATTAAAATAATAATGACACAATATAATAAATTAAATTTCTGAAATAGACATTAAAATCCTGATATTACATGTATAACTCACCAAAGGTAATTTGTAGCTATTAGCTTTGTCTATGGAAATACCTGGACAAAAATATTTTCTCTTTTTTAATCCTTTAAAATGTGCATGTGCCCACAAAGCTACTGTGTATTGTGGTTTTGGTTTGTTTCTTGTAAAGGTCTCTTTAGACTGTCATGTGAGATTATCATTGAGTCAGTTTAATATCAGGCCCTTGGTCCTGTTTAATGGCTCTTAATGGGCGACAGATGTTATTTTGAGGACTGCGTAACGACTAGAGGCATGCAGCCAAAGCTAATGCTCTACAGTTTACTCGTATCGTAAATATCATCGCGCGTCAAATGCAAAACCAGGTTGTGTAAGTTTTAAGACCAGGCATTTCATTCAAAGTAATCACCAGGTTTTCATAAATTAACTTTGAAAAACTGTATTTTATTAATCTTTCCATACTTCACGATGAAGAGGGAGCATTTACTTTGCACTAAAACATGGATATAGTAGCAGAGGTACTGTTTCTCAGCTGGTTTCATTGCCAGGGTTATGTTGGCTTTATTTGTATTTAAAAAATGTTTTAATTAACGTGCCTTTTAAAGAAGGCTAAGTGAATTTTCTATAACAAATACCATACCTTGGAGGGGAACGAAGGAATATATGGCACGCTGTCCCACATATTACAGTTTTCAGATACTTTCAGGCTCATAGATGTGGTGGGAGATTGGCTATTACTACTTAGGTTTTCCCCTCCTGCTGAAAATGGCTGGCTGCCATGACTTTGTTATGGGCTCAAATGTCCAGATTAGCATCTCTTACGCAAGCAACTGGGTGCCAGCTTAGTTGGGAGGAACCTCTTTGCGGTTTATGGGGCCAGCCGGCTGAAGATACTGACAAACGGTGGCCTTCATTTGTATTTCTTCGCGGCTGAGGTATTTCACCAGGATCCAGTAGGTTGATATTTAAATCCCCAGTGTAGCAACAAGAAAATCAGTGTAGGTGCTGGGCCCTTGAGCAACTCCTCACTGCTCTTGGGGGTAGGAGGCATTGGCCCCTGCGAATCTAATCAACTGTAAGTTGCTTGTGATCAGAGCATCAGCATAATAATGGCAGTGTAATGTACCATAGTATACACACACACGCACACAAGCAAATGCGCGCGCACACACACACACACACACACACTCATAAACTGACCACACATATACACACACACATGAACTGAGCGCACACACACACACACACACACACACACACACCCACAGACACACACACACATGCACACACGCGCGCGCACAAAAAAACTGGACCATCCCATTTCATTTGACCTTCTCTGTTCCCCCAGTAGGGGGCACACTAGCCACTTTGGGACCCACTGCCTAACTCTCTGTGGTCCATCACCAGTCCCGCGCCCCTGTCCTGCTGACGTCTCTCCCCTCCCTCTGCAGATTACATTGATGGGGACGGGGACTGGAGTGGCTGGGCGGCGTGTAGCGTGTCCTGCGGCAGCGGGAGTCAGAAGCGCACCAGGTCGTGCGGTTACGCCTGTACGGCAACCGAGTCGCGAACCTGCGACATGCCGGTGTGCCCAGGTCAGTGAAGCCCTCGAGGTCACTTCAAACAGCCAGGCCAACTGACCAGTCTGTCATTCATCTCCGTTCTGTGTTACTGTAGAGGTAGGGTGAATAGGAGTCATTGTTACAGTGGTTTGCACATCTGATGTTTAATTACTTTGATGACAATTACAGTAATTGTAATCATATTGCCATAGGACCAAGTTCCTGACAAAACCAAAATAGAAAGGCGAAGAATTATAAATATTTGATGACAATTCGTACAAACTTGAAAGCATTCAGAAAGCGCATACCTCCGCCAATGCGTTTGTCAATAAGAACGGAACAAATGGATACCAATGAAATTAAATGACAAATTTGAGAGATATTGTCTTGACAAGCAAACAAACATGGGTGAACACATAACATCAGCCCTACTTTTTTGGTTGGCGAACATGAATATTGTGGAATTATTTAAGATTGTTTTAATATAGTAGCAAGATCATAAGCTCATTTTCAATGAGTGATATCTCATCACATCACACAATATTAATGATTTTTTTCTTCTTTTTTTAACGCGTGGGTGGCCCTGAGTAGGAATTGAAGAGGCCTTCAGGACCGCGACCACTGAAGTCAGTCTGCTGTCTGGAACTGATGGGCTTAACGCTACCGAGCTCTTTGGTGTTGGTAAGTATTCAGACCCCTTGAGTTTGATGTTGGATTGAATTTCATCATACATGTATCCTTCCAGTCTTACTTCAAACTGCAGTTCTCGCTGAGGGGGGCACTGAATCATTGTGGTTGGTTCAGAATTATTGGCTGCACCCCAAAAAATAGTTACTCCATGAGTACATGTGTCTACTGCAGATTGGTAGTTCACTGCAGGTGAAGAAGTTTTACTTACGGACTTACAGACTTACAACTCGATAGCATGGTGTCTACTTGCGCACACACAGCAGACACAAAAATGGTTGATGTTTAATGCTTTGAGCTGAGCTGATAATACAGTGTTTGTAGCTAGCGCGTTCGGCTAATTGTGACCTCATGGCTTTCAGATAGGGGTTTATTGCTTTGAGCTATTAAAGTTGATAAAATTGTGCCTGTAGTTAGTGCTATAAGCTAACTGTGACCTTATGGCTTCCAGACATGGGTTTATTACTTTGAGAAAAGTTGATAAAATAGTGCTTGTGGCTAGAGCGCTAGGCTAACTGTGACATTGTGGCTTCCAGACACGGACAGCTGTGAGCGCTGGATGAACTGCAAGAGCGACTTCCTGAAGAAGTACATGCTGAAGGCGGCCAGCGACCTGCCCAGCTGCCCCTGCAGCTACCCTACTGAGGTAGCCTACTCCTCGGCAGACATCCACGACCCCGCCACGGGCCGCGACTTCCGCTGGAAGGATGCCAGCGGCCCCAAGGAGAAGCTGGAGATCTACAAGCCCACGGCGCGGTACTGCATCCGCTCGGCGTTGACGCTACGCTCCGCCACGCTCGCCGCACAGCACTGTTGCTACGACGACTCCATGCGACTCATCACACGCGGGAAGGGCGCCGGCTCGCCTAACCTCATCAGCACAGAGTTCTCCGCCGACCTGCACTACAAGGTGGACGTCCTGCCCTGGGTCTTCTGCAAGGGCGACTGGAGTCGCTACAACCGCGTCCGACCCCCAAATAATGGGCGGAAATGCGAGGAGAACCCTGTTGACGAGGTTTACAACAAACAGATGGAGGAGGCCCGGGAGTTCTGAGAACACTGCCCTCTCCTGGTCCACGCCAGAATCGCTTCGGAACAAAAAAATGTGGGAGCGCCACACCAGAACCACGCTAGAACCCAAAATTAGGGGGAACAACACTAGAACCAAGAACTAGGGAGAAGTTAACCAGACCTGCTCAACAGCCTAAAGTAAGGAAACCACGCTTGAACCCAAAATGAGGGAGAACTGCAACAGACCAATACTAGAACCCAAAATGTGAGAGCACTACAAAAAAACTCAAAGTGATAGGAACCACTAAAGACCAGCACTAGAATCATTAGGGAGAACCACACTTGAACCCAAAACAGAGGAGATCGACACCAGACCCGCACTAGAGCCCGCAATTAGGGAGAACCACACTAGTACCCAAAACAAGGGATTAGTGCCCCAGAACTGATAATAGAACCAGAGAGATGGTCAAGCATTTGCCAGGTTGCAGAAGTCCACCGTCTGTCCTCATGGTGGTGGGCCTGCAGCATCAGAGGCCTTTAATCTGCTCAGACAAGACTGCAGCTCCATTTCATTTCCTACTACAGATCAAACGTTACTTCTTTTAGCCAACCTGATGACAACAAACTGTATTTTAAAACTAAACTGTAGTTTTCTTTTTTTCTTTCCTACCAGGACTTGTTTATGAATCTCATCTGCTGTCAATCAGTGTTGGCCATCAAAGGGAGGAAATACAATATTTCTGTTGTACAAAAGGGAGACTCGGACCCCTTTTTTGGGGTTCATGGGTATTGTAGTTCTGATGACAACAAACTGTATTTTAAAACTAAACTGTAGTTTTCTTTTTTCTTTCCTACCAGAACTTGTTTATGAATCTCATCTGCTGTCAATCAGTGTTGGCCATCAAAGGGAGGAAATACAATATTTCTGTTGTACAAAAGGGAGACTCGGACCCCTTTTTTGGGGTTCATGGGTATTGTAGTTCTTGGTAAACAAAGTGCTTGTTTACAGTGCCAACATGGATGAAGCAGATGTAACATTAATTGAAGAAGGAGAAAAAAAAAAACTTTCGGTTTTGAAAGGGCGGCTGTTTCACTTTGAATAGTGACTGATGTTTGGACTTGACCATCTGCCTCCTGTTGGATTCTGCTGAAAAAAGGAGAATAAAGGCGAGCAGAGCTTTCATTTCCAATGAAAGGGCTTCAGTTTGCTGATCAAGCGGGACTCTAAATATGTCTGTCTGCCAACTGAGGGACCGCAATTCACCCAGGACTGTAAGCTGCCAGGACTATAAGGATGCTTTTTGTAATTAAAGAGTGCAATCGTCTCCAAACCTTGGTTTGGATTTAAAATTCAGGTTTCTCTTTAATTTTATAGACTTGCTTATTTAGCATGAATCAAACATTACAAACAATATATGGTCCAAATTTATTATTATTATTATTATTATTATTATTATTATTGTTATTATTTGGCCTATGTCATTATTTTCCAATTAAAACTGCATTATTTTTGTAAAGTATTTATTAAATTGTAGCTTTGCCTCATTCAATCGAGTATTCATTTGAGGTGGCCAGTGTTTCATGTGAATGAGGGACTTTTAAGGAATGAAATATAAATAAATTATGATCAGGCAAATGCATGCATGTGCTTGGTTTGACCGTTTTGTGTGCGGGACATGGAGGTTTTCTAATTATTTTATTTGTAATGCTTGTTGAGAGAAAATGGTTTAATTTCATTTTCTAAGGTACTGTGAGAGACTTGGGATGTAATCATAGGAAACATGATCCCTCTTAATAGATTGACCCCAGCAGCTGTGGCAGGATGTTTATTAGAGTTGTGCTAGATGTGTGTTTGAGCGGGACTCCACGCTAACATTTTTTCCATGGAGCACATGTGCTCCTAAGTTAAAAAAAATCAGCAGCACATAAAAGTTTTAGGAGCACATACACAAAGAGATTTAGGAACAGATGGAAAATTGCATTGCATGTACATATACAACACACATACAAGCAGGCCTCCATGCTTACTTTTTTGAGGAGCACCATGGCCCTGAGATAAACAAATTTAGGAGGAACAGTAAACATATTCTTTGAGGACTTCAAAGCTGATGCATACGGACAGGTGACAAATTAGTCAGCTAACTTGAAGAAATGACTAGTGGCTTCCATCATGATACAGAGTCCAGCAAGTCTACCAAAGCTCCAAATTGGTTTTCCGGAAGATTCGCAAAGGCAAACCTACTAGACCAAAATAGTCGCAGAACAAATGGTGTAAAAAAAAAAAAAAAAAAAAACAGTGCAAGGTCATATTTGACTTTGGTGGCATTCGTGCAAGAGTCTGCTGAGGAGGCTGTTCTAGCTTGATTGCTGCGTATTAAAATCTTTTGTTTTCGGTATTTCCCCTTCAATCAACTCGGTAAATTCGCTCAGGTCTTATAATAGCAGAGAAAACACTGCAAGAGTTGATATGAAAGCTATCCCTTCGATAGTGAAGTGTTAGAGGTGTGTCAGATCTGTATTGAAGGTGTGTTAAATGTGTTTTAGAGATTATTAAAAGTGTGTTAGTTGGTAATTAGATGTGTATGAGTTGTTTCTTAGATGATTATTAAATGTTTATCGCAGGAGTGTTACATGATCAGAAGAAGTGTATCAGGCATGTTAGATGATTATTAGATGTGTGTTAGAGGTGTGTTAGATAATTAGTGGATGTCTATTAGAGGTGTGTTAGATGATTATTAGACATGGATTTGATGACTGAAATGTTTATTCAAAGTTTTATATATGCATTAGAAGTGTGTTTGAGGTTTGTTAGATGTGTAGTGGGCTGTGTTATAAGTGTATTAGATGTGTGCTAGATGCGTAATAGGGGTGTGTTAGATTGTTATTACAAGTGTACTAGATGTATGTGAGATGATTATTAGATGTGTATTGGAGGTGTGTTAGATGATTATTATATGTATTAGAGGTGTGTTAGATGATTATATGATGTGTATCAGAGGTATGTTAGCTGATTATTAGATGTGCATTAGAGATGTGTTAAATGATTATTAGATGTGTATTAGAGGTGTGTTAGATTATTATATGATATGTATTAGATATGTGTTAGATTATTATTAGATGTGTACTTCCGGTGTGTTAGATCTTTATTAGATGTGTATTGAATGAGTGTTAGATGTGCATTGGATATGTATTAGGCATGTATTGGAGGTGTATTATATATGTGTTAGATGATTATTATATGCGTATAACAGAAGCACTAGAGGGGTAATAGAAGCTGGTGATGGAACAGAGTGAGTGTATCAATTCAGAACCCTTCCAAATTAGGAACAGAAACCAAAGATCAAGAGCTTCTCCTAGTTTTACTCTTTTCTGTGAGTCTGGTTTGCACAGCCCTGAGACAGGTTTCTGTGTACTATTTAACTTTATAGGAAACAGAGAGACAAACCAAAAAAAAAAAAAAAAAAAAAAGCTGAAAGATAAAATAGGGTTCAAAAGAAAACAAAAAAGTAATTTCACACTCTCCATTTGTATAGAAGCTAAAGGCAGGTACTTTGAAGTCAAAATTTTATTATCGGTGAAATTGCAAAAAAAAAAAAAATGTTTAAAGAATATTGTAACCACAATTAAAACAAATTCTTCTCAACAGTCACAATGAGGAACTTGCTGATGCAATAAACTTTCTACAGGCAGTGTTTTACAGGCAGCAAGTGGGACAGACGTCTCTGTAGTGTAAACTTTGTACCTCGTATCTGTTACCCAATGCCCCTTTGGAACGGCCCCTCTCCATGCTGAGGCTAAGATTACCGGCCCTTTGTGAGAAAATGGCTCCTGGCCGATCGGTATCTTATCAGATACTGCTGCTACAGCCTCACATCAAAAGGAGGTGGTTTCTTCGATCAGCCTCGTGTCAAACCCCAGCACGACTGGCGGCAGACTTTCCCTGAGCCGGCGACACGAACCCCTTTTATATTTTTGGGCGGGATCTCAGATTGCTGTCTGAACCTGTCCGGATCAGGGCCCCACCCTTCTTCCCCCAATACTCACACTCCCGACACTAAGGAAAGGAACCAGAAACACTTGTTTTCACTGAAAAATGTCAATTAGGTCATCCCTCTCTCTCTCCCTATCTCTCTTTATCTGTCTCTCTCACTCTCCTCCTCTCTCTGCCCCACTCTATCTCTCTCATTCTCCTCTTCTCTCTGTCTCTCTCTCCCATCCCTCCCTCTCTTTTTCTGAATCTCTCCACCACTCTCAGTTTATGAATTCAATAGGGATTGTATTTAGCCAATATCTGGCTGTCATAGTATCCAATGCTGCAGAATTTCTCCAAAAATAATTTGCTACGTACGGTCAGGACTGTTAACAGACCAGTCTAGATTATGTTTTTTCCTCTTAAACAGTCGTTGACTGAATACTTTTTCTCTCAATTGTTTATTTTCCCATTAGTCTCTATCTTGCTGTGATAAGAACCTCATTGATAGAGAGATAATTTTATGGCAAAGACTTTTTTTTCTGTATTTTTCATACATTTCATACATTTTTTTTTTCAACTCCTCACTCTGGGTCATTATGAATGACTTTAGCGCTACTGCCAGAAACTTGACTGGCTTACTGCATATTTCAGGACAGCAAACACACTCTCACTATCAAATTGTCTTATTTTTGATGTTTGGGCAGATGCCCTGTGTGTCACTATACGACAAAAGAAGGAGTCCTTAGCTACAGATCGTATTGTATCAACATGTGGACCTCATTAGACGACAAACAAATATACATAACCCCATCTCAGACCAATGTGATAAATTACGATACACTTTCCCCTACTTCCCTTTTTATTTGCTGCACAAACACCAGGTGGTCCTGGACTGCCAGGGTTGAGCTTACAGCCTCCTCATTGTGAGGAAATAGCGCTAATTAGTGCACAATTCCCCCTGTTGCACTGACCAACAAAAAAAAAAAATAAAATAAATTCATGAATTTGCAATTCCCTTTCCCCGATACCGTTTAGCAATGGCATCAAATAACAACGCCAAAAGACTCCCTTTTCATCGTCCGTCAAAGTCTGGGAAGAGCACCACTATATGAGGAGTCGGGATGAGAACTCGTTGTTCAGGAAATGTAATTGTCGTGCTTACTTAGCCCGCGTGATAGGGAATCCTGCCCGCGATTTGCTAAGCGCCTCTAACTATTCTCACAGGAAGTCATCAGACACGGCAGACAATGTGCTGGCCCTACAGCTCCCCAAATGGGCCCAGCTGTTCGCCTTTCTCCCAAAAAAATACAATAACAGCATCGAATGATCATTTGACACCACACAACCCTTCAGCAGCAGGTCTCTCCGCATATCGAAGGAAGACAAGGCAAGTCCAAGGGTCAGAACGTTAACCCGTTTGCGCAGAATACAAACTAGAGCTGTGCTCAGAGAGCGCAAGTACGTCCGCCAATGTACTCAATGTTATTTTTACCAGTATTAGCTTGCAACTCCTGTGTTTAATGCAGTCCTGTAGTCTTCGCGCAAATATGTTTTTTATGTGTTTTTGACCTTTTGCATGCCCTTGACCTTGACCTTGACCTTGACCTCCCAAAATCGAAACACCTCTTCCTGGAACAGTACTTAATTAGTCCACCAATTTTGAGGAAAATCCATCCATAATTTTTTTCGTAATCCTGCTCACAAACAAACCAATAAACCAACCAACAGACAAACGGTAATGATCACATAACCTCCTCTAACTTCATTGGGCAGAGGTAATAATGCCAATTTTTCCTGTTCTGCATGAGCCTATTTAGGCTTTATAAGTCAGCATTTGTGTCACAGAGATTTTGGAAAATTATTCCAGTGAAGCAAGACATTTGGAAATTCAATTACAGAATTATTTAGGAATTCAATTTCGGAATTTATGGATGCCGGGGTCTATATCTTCGCAAAGAGGTTTAATTCCTGCCAAGTATTTCCTAATACTCATGAACCTGATTTACTTATTAAGATATTATCTTTTAAAGATCTAGAAAAGTGAATACCTTGTATCAGTGATAATCACTGTTGCTGTAATCCCAACCCCTGATTTATACAAGGCTACAAAAGAGAGATTTCATAGAACCCCCACTTCGATAGCACGTTTGCTATGACACAAAGGTGGTGTCTTATTTGTGCCAGCTTGAGCCCAAAAATGTGCGCTAATTAGCAAACCTGCCTGACAGGAACAAGGAACTGAGGAGAAACTTTGCTTTCTTAACCTGTTTATTACAACACCGATCATATAGCAGAAGACCAAAGAAAACACACTGTAACAGCAGGAAAAAGGCAGAAAGACCATCGCAAAGGATATTTCCTGAAAGACTAACAACCTGCGTCGAGAATTAGGATGCTTCATCAGCCACTTCAAAGCCTGGTGTCGCGAAAAAAGGCCGTGGGTAGTGGCTGCGGTTGTTTTTCAAACTCGGGGACGTCACGGGCATTAGCGGAACG
Source organism: Gymnothorax javanicus (assembly GCA_029692085.1). NCBI lineage: Eukaryota > Metazoa > Chordata > Actinopteri > Anguilliformes > Muraenidae > Gymnothorax > Gymnothorax javanicus. The sequence continues at coordinate 19,386,820 of CM056211.1, forward strand.
TTTTCATTAATAGCGGTTTGCGTGCAGTAAAGGGGGAAATGGCTGTGGTTTCTTTTTAAGTAAATGTTGTCAGATTGTTTTGAAGCGTTGCATGTTGCAGTCGTGTGATTAAGGCAGTGATGTGCCTCCGGTTGGAGCTGGGGAGAATGGTACGGTGTCTTTTTTGGGAGGGTAGGGAGGGGGTAATGGGGCGAGCTTGGTCAGTTTTTCGGGGTGCCAGGAGGGGAGAGGAGCCACATCGACACTGATTTATTCTGACAGCAGTCCCGAGGACATCTGAGAAGATCAAGAGGATATAGGCCAGGCAAGGCCTTTCATCTTTGCATTTGCGTCGAGGTCTGGTTCGAATTTAGGGGCGCTGCCACCTGCTAAACACTCAATGTACCCTGAGTGGCACGGCGCAGCCTCGCTATAGACGAAGACGAGCGCTTCAAGCCTCAGGAGAGGCCTGTCTCTGGAGATTCTGGAGAGCTCTGAATGAGGAGTTGGGTCCCAGTGGACATGGATGCAAGAAGGCGTAGTGTTACCGTTTTTTATTTGCGGTAAATGATGGGTGGGGGTTGGGTGGAGTGCGTAAGTATAACGTTTGGCTTTCCTATTGCCCAGCAGAACATGCTGCCACTGTAGTTCCAGAGGGTTCTTTGGTGTCAAGAATTTACAGAAGCCTAAGCTGTGGAATTCTAAGCTCCCGTTCTTCTTCTATGAAATTACATTACTGCCAAACCATTCCAGTGTACTCTTAACATTAAGTATAAAGGAAGCGCAACATTGCTGATTGGATACTGCAGATAACTGCTTAAACTATGAATGGATATTATTTGTTAATCTTTCAGTGAGTGGGCTTGTGTACACACTGATCTGAACACAGACATGTTTTTTGACGTAGCTCTTACTGAATAATACATTCTCTTTTTGTCTGTCATAGGGGCCTAGAGTCTATGTGTTGTGGGCTCCTTGATTGCCCTTTGAAATATCAATTCAAATTTCTCAATACTAGGCTGGGGGCCTTGTATTGAGATATTATACTGTATATGATAAATGATAATTTGTTCCAGGGATGTCCTGTCAAAATGCCAACCATCTTCAAGATAATCAGCTCAAAGCAGCTGACTTTAGCTGTTGGTATAACAGTCTCTATTCACATTCTCAAAGGCATGCCACAGCACAGTAGATCAAACAAGTGTCCAGACACAGAATAAAGAATATATTTCATTTTCAACAATAGTAACTATATCTTTCCCAGTAATTTCTCATGACATTTCAGTTTGAGAGAACTTTAAACATGTGAAACTGCATTGAATTCACATTTAATTAACTTTATAAGAATAATAAAGGAAACCTGCCGAGACCGATTGAGGTCTGTGAGATACGTGAAATCCAATACGCTGAGACCGGCAAGGAAAAACCCCAGCCAGGGCTGGAGCGCCGAGCGAGGGCGAATACACGGATTCATTCCACACGATTCATCTGTCTTTACGCCTCCACCACCGTAAAGTCTCTCGTAATTGAATCTCAAATCTCAGCCATCAAATCTCTGCACCAGCTAACAGCTGACATCCTGCAATGATAAAGCTCGAAGTATGAAACCGATTCAGTCTGCTAACAGCGATTCGCAGAGAGAGAAAGACAGAGAGCGAGAGAGGCAGATAAAGAGAGTGAGAGAAAGGGTGTGTTGTGGGGGGGTCATTTTTTTGGAACTGTCTGCAAAAAGTACGACAAACAGCAACAGATGGCTTACACACTTTAAGCTCTTTTCAGTGTTCAAAAAGAAAAAAATCAACAGCACTTACGTAAAAAAAATAGGATAAAAACAAAGTAAATGCAGCGATAAAGCTGTCAGTTATTTCTAATTTTATGCCTCTTATCATTTGTATTTTCATCAACTTCATTTCCTTTTCTTGGAAAGAGCTATTTTGTTATTATCTGGTATATAATTTTTACCCAGACTATAAATCTCCAGCAGGCCATGTATAGGATTATATGATTCACAGAAGCTAGCAATTCGGAGAGGGACCAGTATTCTCCTTCCAATGTCGTAAACAAAGCCTGTTCCGAATATAGAAGGCTTTATTTACATTTCAACACGTGAATCTTTTTGGACAAAACAGACTTATGCCATTCTAGAGTCCCATCTTGTCCTCGAAAATAATAATTACCAGGAAACCACTGGTGCTTATTGCAGGCAGCCTAGTCATTATAATAACCACACATACAATGTACATCCCTTATTATTGTATATCCATATGATATTACAAAAATATGTATGTGTATGTTCCATATGTTCCGCAGCTAACGTAAAAAAAGAACACTTGTTTGTAGATGGGAACCAACGTCTGGAATTGGGTCTCGACTGTGCCAAGGGAGACTGAAGCTGGCATCAGTCTGTAGCCACAGATTCAAGCTATGGTGAGCAGTTTCACATTTATTTTCCCTATTCATCTGAGTGGAATGCAAATTAGGCCATTCATTTCAATAGAGACATAACGTATCAAATGCATGAATTGTTCCCGTACTCGTGATGGATTGTTAGACCTGTCCGCGGTGTGTTCCAAACACTTGACCATTATATGGTGAACTTAACCCAGTCCCCCCACACAGACACACACACAGACACACACACACACGCACACACACACCTCCACCCTAAAAAACCAATTGAGCCCTCCGCTTTTGTACTGAACACTTTATGCATTCTTGAAGTGGAGAACATATGCCCCACCTCTTGTATGGTGCTGAAACTACACTGAGTTAATCCATTATTGCACTGAACAGATTGACCACTTAGGAATCATTTTAAGATTAGATCTTAAAAAAGACAAATATGGAGTTAGACCGCTTTTGTTCTCAGGGGCTCAATTGAAGATGAGTATCTGGTCAAACTTGGGGCTCCCCTTGTGTTTGGTTTCTGGGATCTGAGTGAAGTGGGACACAAATAGAGCTGTTCCATCGGGATGATGTGTTTCAATCCTCCCTTATTCTCTTGTTATATACATGTCAGTGAGTAGTGCTCCATCATTGTAGGGTTGAGTAACATACTACAGGTGCATGTAATGCCTGTTATCCGCTAACTCCAGGCTGTCAAAGGAAGAAAAACTAACAATGGCTAGACTTTAAGTGGTGTAAACGCTGCCCTTTTGGTTTCAGCTCAAATAGACACGTCCCAATTAGACGCAGACAGACACATCCCAGATAAACACATTGTAGTAAAACGTGACCTATTGAGTAGTACCAGGGTTCATAAACTCAACTTGCATTGATAAAACAAATTAGCAGTACCTTTAACGGGGTTTGTTATCCTTTACGTGCATTAAAACAATAGCTTTGGTCGCACTTTAGATGAAATGTTGCTCATAAAGGCTTCATACAGCATGTATGATATAAATTAGATATAATGTCTTCAGAAATCATACTTCAGCAAATGTCACGCATTGTAAAGGGTGAAATAACACATCCTTATTCAGCATGTGATGCCAGATGTGACATTGACAATATCTCTTAGCTGACAATGTGACCATTTATAACATGTTGCCACTAGCTAAGAGATACTGTCAGTTATATCACACCTGGCATCACATGCTGAATGAGGATGTGTTATTTCACCCTTAACAAAGCATGACATTTGCTAATGTGTGATTCATGAAGACATTATGTCTCATTACATGCTGTATAAAGCCTTTATGAGCAACACTTCATCTAAAGTGTGACCGTATAACTTTTAATCAGGATGCGTCTAACAGGAACACGTCTAAAAAGAAAACTTGCCTAAAATACCCTCTTATCTTACTGTGATGCGTCTATCTGGGATAACAGTGCTGGCTGGCTTCCCTTCTTTTTTTGTTTTATCTTCCCTTGTCTTAATTTTTGAATCGAACTCTAGTCCTCTAGCATGCCGTGAGTTAATGATTGTCAGCGCGGGAATGGCGAGCATAAAAGCCCAGGAGACACATGGCAGCACTCAGAGGAGAATTGCACTGAAATGGTTTCCTTTCTCCCACTGTTTTTCTCCTGCTGTTTTTGGCTAGGATCGGGTTGGCTAAATAGAGAGACGAAGGTGGAGGAGGAGGGATTGATTGATCGAAAACACCAGACCAAAAAAAAGAAAACAAATCCAATCAGAAACCCTGTAAGGCGACGACAAGTTAATGGCTTTAGCTTTTCATGCTGTAATTTGTGAAAAGAGGGACGTCTCTTGGTACTTACAGTAAATAAAGCATTTATCAAAGGGATGTGTTTTTTTTCCCTCGGCAAACTGCGTAACTGTGAACCAGCTCTGTCACTGGGCTGCCCAAGTGCACTCTGGGACTAGAACACAGCCAAAAGTTAGCCAAATGAATTCTAACAAATTCTTATCTTAGCTCGTCTATCGCTTAAGCAGTTGTTGCTTGTGCGGACATTCACAACATCTCGACAAGCAGCTTAAGTGACCCGATTGAGTGTTTAAGGAGAGCGATATTTTAGAAGAACAGAAACCACTGAAACCACCCGCTTTTCCTTCGAACACCAGGCCTGCCTCGCTTTCTTCCTACTTCACTGGGAAACTGAGGAAACCCACATTTAAACAATCAAATGACCACACGATATTAAAGACTTCCACATCTGAGGACCACACCATCGTCTGAGAGCAAACATGGATGGCTAATAAACCTTCATGTTTGACTGGAATAAATTATGCTCAGACGTGATATATAAGACAGTTGGAGAAGATTTTGGCAAAGGATTCACTATAAATTTGTTGAAACACCACTCCACCCTGAACATGGGAGAGAGAGAGGTGGAAAAATAGGAAACCAATGTGAGAAAAGTTATGTTCAGGGGGCAGGATGGTTTTTATAGCAAATAAGGCAAGGTTTCTGAGGTTTGGTCTGACTTCTTGAACCAGAACTATAATAGCTACAACCATTAATTCTCGTGGACCAAGCTCAGTGATGTATGATCACACACGGTATGCTTACCCACCCTGTCTACAGTTAGCATGTTAGCATGGGAACAAGCGCTCAGTGTGTTTACATACCCTGTCCACAGTTAGCATGATAGCCTGGGAACAGGCTGCCGTAGAGGGTGACATCACGCCCCTGAGACTGAATAATTGTGCGGTAAGCAACGATAGCTGAGGTCCTTAATCTTTTGTATGGGAAGCTAAATATGTCTTTTGTTGAGCAGCGTACATAGACAGGGTATGAGTGCAAGTCTCGTTGCAGATCTAAGCCTGGAAAACATACATAAACTATGGTCTTTAAAGCAGCCAGTGCGTTAACAAGTGCAGACCACTCGTCAAAATAACATTAATCAATCTGACTGAAATGTAATAGCACAACTGTGCTTACAGAACTGGGCTGACAGCTGTAAGGCCGTAGATTTGATTTTACCATCCTACCTTGGGAAAGTACCCAACCAGATTTTAAGGGTAACACTTTACAATGAGGGTACAATAATTGACATTAGTTAATGCAGTAATAAGCATTAACTAATTTCTGATTAAAATGTAACTAATGCATCTGGTAATCATTTACAAATGATGTTCACATCAACTAAGGTATTAATTTATACATTATTACATTATTAAGTGGTTTAACAGTTTGAACTGCTACATAAGGGATACTTATAGGGCATCTAAAGTCGATTCTCAGACAGGACGTTGAATGTCCAATGTTTACAAACAAATCACTTGCTTTTGTTGACATCTTGCATTGTCACATGACCAATTTCATTCATCAACCAATGTTTTGTGTACATGCGTAGATAATCCTTCTATTTCGGGTCGCAGGTGCGGCTCGCTGATTGGCCGATAAACAAAAACAAAGGGAATCGACTTTAGATGCCCTTTAAAGGATGTTTTCAACTTCAAAATAAGGGAAACAAAGAAATGAATAAATAGTCAATTATGGTTGCGTAATTCTTACTCAGCTATCTAATGCATTAGTTACCTGCTAATTAACTGATAGTTAATGAACTAATGTGAATTAATGTACCCTTCTTGAAAAGTGTTACCATTTTAAGAAAAAACAGCGTAATAAAGAGATTCTATGTAGAATAGACAATATGAACAGACCTTAGCCACTGCAGGATTTTGTTACAATTTCTGCTCTTAATTACTTTAGCTCAGTCATATATTAATCTAACACATTCTCCCAGGCTTTGGCTGGGGCCTGCAAGTGTACACTAATGATTTCACCATGGTCAGGGACGGGAGTTAACTAGTGTTGTTTATGCAGTCATCTAAACACTAACACCAAGGAAATTAATTTGAACAAAAACCAGGAGGCAGACGGGCCCTTCAAGAATAAATTAACGGATAGCTACAACAAATCGCGAGCAGCTCTAGGCCTAAAATGTTAAAAAGTGAGACTTGATCTAAAGCAGAGCCATTCAGACTGTTACCCCAGAGTCAAAGGCTTGCGGCGCAAAAAGCAAACTTTCCTAAGATCTGCACGGTTGATCAGGAGCAGGTGAGGCGTAATGGGTACACGAGTCATCGTGTTTATCCGAGGGCTTTATGAGCCAAATACAGAACATGAAGCTGTGATGTATCACGTTCTCTGCCATGTGCTATTACCTCTGTCGTGAATTATGGGTTAAAATTGAAGAGCCTAATGCTAAAAGTACTTCAGTCACATTTTCACAGACCGTGAGGTAAGGAGGGGAAAACACCTTCGATAGTTACCAAAGGTGATTTTCTCAATATCCTCAAAATGGACATGTTGTGACTTAAGTGCTGTTAGGACCAGGGTCTTCAATTAGCAGATTTTATAGATCTATAATATATCCAGCCCCTTTTTTCTCAAAATAGACATTTTATGACTGAAGTACGTTTCGTGCCAGGGTCTTGAAATTCTATTGTGAATATTTCCTACATTTTCTACTTTGTTGAAAGCATTTATAGACATGGAGACACCTCCTTTTTGGTCTCCAGCTATATAGCCAACACTGCTTGTGAGAGGCCTACATTTCCCAGATTGTGGTTTGGGTCATTGCAGATCGCAAATTTTTGAAACAGATGCAGGTGACTGGGGTTAATTTGCCCCGGATCTCGCCTGACCGACTGATACACAAAGCAGTGCCTTTGCCAGATTCCTCAAATAGATTGTTTGTCTATTGTTTGTCACCTCATAAAGCCCCATATGACAACCACATGAACGTACAAAAGCAGCTCTAAGTGCTTTGAGAGAGAGAGAGAGAGAGAGAGAGAGAGAGAGAGAGAGAGAGAGAGAGAGAGATTTGGCATTTTCTCAGCAATGAGATCTCTCATTTTCTAATGCAGCACACCAAATTTAATGGCTGGACTTTAAAGAAATGCATTGGGTAATCTAAAGGAGGAGAGAACAGAGCAGAATAAAACCTGAGCTTTATATTTATGGCCTCATACCTCCAGCTGAACAACAGAGCTATAAAAGAAAGTTATCGTTTCTGCAAGCTTGCCAGAATGAATTTGATCTCAACTCTTTTGTTTTCCACATGGGTGATATTATGCAGGGAATCGACCCAGTTGCACACGAAAAAAGGCATTTTTTGGGGCAGGTGTTGGCGTCGGGCTACGAATGCCCTCATAGATAGCGAGCGTCTCCCCGGGCTGGATCCGCATTGGTTCCGGGCTGATTTTGGGTCAGAATCTGTGCAGAACTGGCTTAGAATCCCTTACAATTAACACAAATCCGTCAGTCACACCACACACCTCAGTCAATAGCAGTGACATGACCACTCTGTTTTTACTAGTATCTTCACATCCGCACAACTGAGGGCCTTTGCCGAGGTAACGTAGTGCAATGCAAGGAGTTGGGCCCAGTAGTCCAATTCATGATGATGTAAATTATGATAATTTTGACCCAAGCCCCTCACTTTAGAAAATAAAAAGCTGACTAAACTTAAAAAAAAAAGTATAAGGAAACCAGCGGCAAAACATTTTTGAGTTTACTCAAATTCAAGTTCCAAGTTCTGACTAAATTTTTTTTGTTTTTGCTACAATTGCTAAATGAAGTTGAATGAACTCCAAAAAAACCTTGGACCTGGTTTCCATCTTTATTTTTTTAAGTTCAGTCAACTTTTCATTTTTTTCCGTGCTGACACAACTGTAAGAACAGCTGACTTGAGCCTGATAGCCCCGCCCCAATCCTGTGTTCCTGTGTTTTCACGGTCGATGCATCTCCTCCGTGACCGGAAGTCTTCCACACGACCATCCCCAAGCAGAATCAAGCTGAAGGGTTGAACAGGATCGCCGTTGGAATGACTGTGAAAACACAAATACTGATTCATTGATGATCCGGAATGTCTGTGCTTCTCGCGTCAGGCTGGTCCATGATTCTTCTTCAAGATGGACCTGTATTATCGGTGAGCGGATGTGTATGCATGGCTGATGAATGTGTGTATGCAGATAAGAGTTCAGTGTTCACACAGTCGGAGATTACCAGAAAAAAACTTTTATATCGACTTAATCTTTACTGTTGGCTTCTGGAGGAAGACAGTGTTTGGAGATGGTATCTCCCAGTTATCGTTTGTCATTCTCCTTCACTTCACAGAGTGATACACCAAATCAAAAAAAAAAAAAAAAAAAACTGACCTTCACCTCACTGACTATGAGTAATATTGCTCAGATATGATCAGTCATATTGTTCAGTATTACAAAGCAAGTTATCTAGATCTTGGAGTCTGCATGGCTGGGACTGTTCAGTGGCAGTTGATCAAACAGCTGGTTTACAAATAGAACCATTCCTCGAAAAAACTATTAATTATGAAAAGCATTACCAAATAAATCAAACAGAGTCATTAATGAATTATTAGCACAAGTTGTATGTAGTTAAGTTATATTACTGTAAAATTGTGGGGCATAATAATGGGCTAGCAAGCTTTCTCTTGATAAAGGTGCTCAGATTTACACAGATTATGTAATGTTGGGGCTTATTGTATGTGTTATGTTTCAGCAGGTCAATGCTCCTGGCACACTGTAAAAACTGGCATAAAATGGCCCAAGAACAACTCCATCAGTCTCACGTTTTGGCCTGGTCAGATATGCAAACCTAATAAAGAATGTCAAGCTCAGTAAGATGCGAACAGTAACATACTCCCAAATGGAACACAATAATTTCTCTTCTCTTGGTGAAATGCTGTCGGCCATTTTACTCACAAGATTTAAGGAAGTCCAAGGCTAAAGCTACACCGCAGTAAGTTATTTTATCTATCTGTAAAAAAAAAAGAAGCTAACTTCCCAAATCGATTTGCTGTTCAAAGCGTGGAGAACATTGATTTTTAGCTGTTTTTTCATGTCCCAGATGTTACTATGCAGTTGTACGACAGGAGAGGGTGCAACCAGTTTCCTCATACAAAAATATGCATAATTACATAATACTACTACTACTAGTAGCACTATTACTAGTACTATTACTACTACTACTACTACTACTAATAATAATAATAATAATAATTATAATAATTAATAATAATTATTATTATTATTATAACAACAACAGTATCCCACAAATGCCTCACTCCAGTATACCAAGTGGGTCAAAAATGAATGAACGAATGAATGAATGAATGAAGATACAATGTCCATGTGGGGTGTATGGCCATTTTTTTTTTTAACAATATTAATTTCTGTACTCAGACTTCCACCACGATCGCCCAAAATGCAAATTAATAAACAATGAGCTTGTTCCCAATGATTATCCGGTCAGATCAATACAAATACAGGGACACTAGAATCAAAAAAATATTTTCACTGAGGAAAATAAATATAAGGTCATTTATACACGCATTATAAACCCACAGCCTGAGTGAGTCAGATGGACCATGTGTTCCCGGGATGAGGGAATTGTTTTGCCTGGGTTTTTGGACAGCAAAGCCACGTCTTCAGTTTTGACTGGCCTGCCATACAACCGAATTCCTGTCTGTGTGACAGAACTGATTACTCTGTGATCAATCGGAGAGCTTGGCGGCCCGAATCGTCCGTGTGTGTCGTCTCTGGAAACTATTTTGGGCCGCATGTTCAAAGAGAGAGATTAACTCCCTTTTTTTGGGGTCAAAGGCATCGCTCTAAAGTGAAGTGTGAGACAGATGTGTTTGTTGGCCTAACCAGATGTCCTGGGATGTCACACACGTACACACACACATGCACACAGAGGCCCTGGAGATCTAAGTCTCCACAGCCTTACACTCCAGGGAAAATAAGACACGACTGCACCATCTGTGATGCTACTGGGCGAGAACAGAGAACGGCTGCAATCAGAGTTGGCTGTTTGCAGCTCGGCCAAAGGTCATGGGGTGGGCACTACTTCCTGGATACAGACAGGGTGCCTGGGGGTATATTGACCAATCCGCACCTCTGTTCTTCTGCTTGTAGCTACTAATGCACCTTGTGATTGGGAGAATTCAGCACATCTGACCTCACACATTAGGATTTGGGCAATTAACTAGTCCATTTAAAATTTCTGTTATATGCTTGTTTACTTGACATTTTGTTGTCTTGCGGATGTAATTCTCCATGAAACAATAAAAATAAGTTTTTATACAACCCCAGTTCCGAAATAGTTGGGACGAAGCGTAAATTGTGAATAAAATCAAAATGCAATGACTTTCAGATCACGAGCCAATGTTATTTACAATAGAACTTAGATACCATTTCAAATGTTGAAACTGAGACATTTTACATTTTTATCCACAAAATGAGCCTATTTCAAATTTTCTGGCTGCAGCAGGTCTCAAAAAAGTTGGGACACAGGCAAAAAAAGGGCTGAAAAAGCAATTAACATACAAGAGAATCAGCTGAAAGAACATTTAGCAAGTAATTAAGTTAACTGGCATCAGGTGTGAAACATGATTGGCCATTAAAGGGATGTCTTAGAGAGGCTGAGTCTCTTAGAAGTAAAGATGGCCAGAGGCTCTCCAGCCTGTGAAGGCTTGCGTAAAAAAATTGTGGAATACTTTAAAAACAATGTTCCTCAACTTCAAATTGCAAAGGCTTTGAAGGTCTCATCATTGACAGTGCATAACATTATCAAAAGATTCATCCAGAGAAACTGGAAAAATCTCTGTGCGTAAGGGACAAGGCCAAAGACCTTTACTGGATGCCCGTGATTTTCGGGCCCTCAGACGCCACTGCATCACTCACCAGCATGATTCTGTCATTGACATTACTAAATGGGCCCAGGAATACTTCAAGAAACCACTGTCAGTAAACACAGTCCGCCGTGCCATCCACAGATGCCACCCAAAACTCTATAATGCAAAAAGGAAGCCATTGTTCAGCATGATCCAGAAGCGCCACCGTGTTCTGCTGGCCAAGGCTCATTTAAAATGGACTGTAGCAAAGTGGCAAAGTGTCCTGTGGTCAAATAAGTCCAAATTTGACATTCTTGTTGGAAATCATGGGCGTTGTGTCCTCCGGGCGAAAGAGGAGAAAGCCCACCCCTCCTGTTATCAGTGTTCAGTTCAATAGCCTGCATCTCTGATGGTATGGGGATGCATTAGTGCATATGGTGTGGGACACTTGCATGTTTTAAAAAGCACCATGAATGCTGAAAGGTATATAAAGGTTTAAGAGCAACATATGCTTCCTACCAGACAACATCTATTCCAGGGAAGGCCTTGTGCATTTCAGCAAGACAATGCAAAACCACATACTGCAGCTATTACAACAGCATGGCTTCGTAGTAGAAGAGTCCGTGTGCTGAACAGGCCTGCCTGCAGTCCTGATCTTTCACCTATTGAGAACATTTGGTGCATAATTAAATGAAAAGTCCGTCAAAATATACCCAAAACTCTCCAGCAGCTGGAAGCCTGTATTAAACAAGAGTGGGATCAAATTCCAATGGCTAAACTCAAGAAACTTGTCTCCTCAATGCTCAGACGCCTCCACTTGGTGTTAAAAAGAAGAGGGGATGCTACACCATGGTAAACAGGCCCCTGTCCCAACTTTTTTGAGACATGTAGCAGCCATCAAATTTGAAATGAGCTCATTTCGTAGATAAAACGGTAAAATTTCTCAGTTTAAACATTTGCTATGTTATCTCTGTTCTATTGTGAATAAAATACTGGCTGGTGTGATTTGAAAGTCATTGTATTTTGATTTTATTCACAATTTACACTTTGTCCCAACTATTTCAGAATTGGGGTTGTAGAAAGAATTTGCTGTGAAAGCACATCTGATAATTTACTGAACACCGCAGACCAATAACCGTGTCCTGTCAATGGCCAATGGCTGACACTAAATCTTACGAGTAACTTCTCAATAGAAGACGGTTTGTGAGGGTTAGCAGTAAGCAGTAGAAGGCTCACCTTCCGCAAATTGAACCTTCTGCAACATTCCTGTTGCTCTTGCAGTCTGAAATCCCTCAGTTTTGTTGAATATTTGTACTTATTTATTTACAGACTGGGGTGTAAATTGGCTGCTTATTTAACGGCAGCCACTTTGAATGATGCAAGCGCTCAACCCCAGTAAACACGTCCATTTCCATTTTGAAGTAATTTTTTGTTAAAAGTCAAACAGGAACTCTCCAGGGATGGATTAATGAATACACTGAATGCTTAATTTACCAGGGAATCCAATTTTCTGGCATGAGAAGAACACAGTGGTTTCCGACTCTGTGCAATGACAGCCTACAGGCGAAACCTGACTACTCCAGCGATTTATTTATTTATCTCTTTTATTATTTTTTTGTCTCAAAGAACAAAGCTGTGTTTCCTGTCACGGCATTTAAACTGCTGACTCTCCGTTTACATAACTTAACAAATTGAGTCATTTGTTCGCTAGGAATATTCAAACACCCAGCAAGGTCTTGGCTATACTTCAAAATAATACCATATTCAATAAATGTCAGAGTTGCTTGCTTTCAACTGCGAGAGAAATGTTTTGCATGCGGTGTATCCAAGAAACACACACCAACATTAGTCATATCAAGCTATTGGCCCCCCACGGTTTTGTGTTTCTCATAAACAGTCGCAAATTTTGGCGAAGTTGAATGTAAATAACTCCTGACGGCACCCGCTTTGAGGCTTTTTTAACTGAAGGCCGCGCGCTATGCAAGCTGCCAACAACCTGTTTACGCGACCGCACTCACCAGCAGACGTTAACTCCAAATGAAATCGGCACACTCGCCCTTGTAGTGTTTTCAGATCCTGTTCTCCATAAATACAGCTTTCATTCTGTCAGCGAGAAAATGCTGTGAACCCTGAGAACTTTTTCTTTTCCATAATTGAATTTCCTTAAAAACACTTGCTTATATTTTGGATTGTTTTGAATAACAATAACCATTTCTGTGGAAATGGTGGCTCTCAGCTTTTGTATACATGCTGAACTGCTTTGCGACATTATAGTTGACTTTGCGTCTGTGGACAGAACATTGAGACTGCGGTCTTCTTGCACAGTAATGGTTAAATAATGACCAATAACAATGAAATTGATAATGCTGATATTCCAGTTTGCAGATAACTGTCCATCAACTATATTGATTACAATCACCTTTGAGCTCTTGAGCAGGCCATTGTTCTTTGAGTACTCTCTGCCCAACAAACAAAATTTGGTTGGGGCAATGTACCAGTAACATCCCTAGCTGCTCTTATTCTATAGTATTAACGTAAAAACCTATGACCAGGACACCGTTGCTGCTACATCACGAAACATCTTTGAGTATAGGCTACGTGATAATTACGCTGTAAAACTTAACATTTGTCAATGTAATATATGACAACCTTACGCCAATGTTGTGATTATGTTTGCAGGCAGTCATTACACAACACAATGAATCCGTCCATCATAATGTTACTGTCATGAATTTCAGAACAAGGAACCAGGAACCAGGTGCTGATCACAGATTAAGCTGAAGTGACCTCTTTAATTGACAGAGGAAGAGTAACTTAAAGGCACTTTTGAATGGGATTTTCAGAGGATAGTCTGAAGTCAGGCAAGCGTGAACAGGAATACTGGAGGTCAGGTAAGATGTAGTTGAAGGGACTGAACTGAGGGCAGTTACCGAAATGGAAGCTGAATGAACCAGGGCACGCTCGGGCAGGTGCACACCTTCCAACGCGGGTGACGGAGAGACTGGAAGAAGCTACTCGCCAGGACTGCCAACACTGGGAAGGGTTTTGCTAATAAATTGTAACTTGTTTTTCTTCCTTGTTTTAACACCGAAGATGGACGACAACAATGCAGTGAAGGGGAGATGAAGATCGGTAACTTGAATACACAGGAGGACGATAAACAACAGGGAACATATGAATGAGAGAACACAAAAGGAGTGGTGAAGAAAGGGACAATAGCTATATAATGAGAAATAATTTGGTAAACGAAAGACTAACTGACAATGATGGCTGGATTGATGTACATTGCTGATTTACATTGTATATTCTCCATGGAAACTGCATATTTTGGGAACATAGAGCAATATTGTCATACCATTATAAGTCAGAAGAGTTGTGAGTTACCAAATTATGACCAAAGCGCATTGTTGACATTACGTAAAAGTGGTTGTAGGGTTGTCTGTCCAAAACTTTCAATTTTCATTGCTATTTTTAAACAGTTGTTCAGAGGCATAGCAACAGTATGTCCGTCCCCTCAACATGTTCTTGATCTCCCCCAAATAATGTACATTATAGTTTAAATCATCAATAGTTGTGGGAGTGTATGACAGAACAAACCCCCGGTAACGCTAAAACCCTTGATGCATAAATCTAGCGATGCTTCTGCGGTGTATGGTTAAGAGCGATCAGCACTGTATTTGTAAAATCCAAGCACATATCCTGGGACTGCCAGAGGTTTTGTCACTCTCTTGTCCAAACGCTTTATCATTACAAAAAAAAATGCCCAAAAAGGTATTATTATTTATAATAACAGATTTCTGTGAGGTCTAAGGTGCTTGTTCACATATTGCTAAAATTATTAATGCACTGACGGACATGGTGCTTGATTTCTGGCCAATTTCTAATGAAAGAATGTGACACATGTATTAGTATTCAGCTTTTACCACACATATGGCTTTCACTGTCCAAATAGCACTTAAAGCACGTCATCCGCTGCAATTTGACCACTGTTTTATTTATGGTATATGTCAACTTGGTGAAAGACGTGCTCAACATAATGACATGAGAATAAGGTTTGTTTTTCCAAGAGAAATAAAGAATTCATGAGAATTTCTTTCCAAATGTGCTTAATGCAAATTAATCATAAAACAGATTGTGTGGTTTATAAAGATAATATTTTAGGTTTTGGGGGGGATCAAACTGTTATGAAAACATGAAAATGATGTAAGATTTTTAAGTATTAATTGCATTTTGGTTCTCACATTCTAATTTGATGACATTTTGCGAACATTACAAAACAGAGTAACTTTGACAGCTTACATCAGCTCAATTACCACCCATTTGGATGACTGGATATTTTTAAATGAAAAAATGCAGCTGAACTGGCTTAAGCAAGAGTATCTTGACTGTGTCTGAACATAAAGAAGTAATTCAAAAGTAACAAGAATTCTACTCTAGCATTTTGCTCAAAATGGAGATTCAATACTGAGCCAGAGAAGGGGGCGGGGCTTGCTGACAGGTGCTCAACAGTATCAAGACAGCGCATGACAAGCAATAGAGGTCAGTAGCTGGATTTGTGCATCTTACATTGCTGCTTATAATGTGACACGGAATAGGACTCTTAGAGGCTGCACCACCATGAAACTGAGAATAATTTGATGTTTAAATGAAGTTTCCAGCCAAAAGTATGAAAAAGTTGGAAGAGATGACAATGTGCTGAATTTGAACATCTCTCGCATTGAATTACATAAATAAAAATACCATAAGAAGTGCAATATCGTTCTAAAAAGCATAAAAGTTATTGAAAAGTTGAATAGAAGCATACGTACATGCACCCAATGAGCTGAACATTTTCAAGAATGAACAAAGCCTCTAGCTGAAAGTATATGGAGGTAAAGTGCAAAACAACTTGAAAATAATAATAAAAATTTGAATAAATATATAGAATAACAACAAAAGTGTGCATGCTTTC
This sequence comes from Gymnothorax javanicus, assembly GCA_029692085.1. Lineage (NCBI taxonomy): Eukaryota > Metazoa > Chordata > Actinopteri > Anguilliformes > Muraenidae > Gymnothorax > Gymnothorax javanicus. Next base: position 19,402,799 of record CM056211.1, read on the forward strand.
TGCTCACCCACTAGCAAGCTACCACAGGCTGATATGCAGTTCAATGAAAACTCAAAAGTGCTTACCCTGCTGAAAAATCCAGTAGAATACCATTAGAAAAAACCTTTAGGAACCATTAGGTTTCTAATGGTCTAAAGGGAATTGGAACCCCATTAGGAACCATTAGAAGAAACCATTAGGAAACTACTGGTCCCATTAGGATGTAAAACCATTAGAGACCTACTGGTCCCATTAGGATGTAAAACCATTAGGAACCTACTGGTCCCATTAGGATATAAAACCATTAAAGACCTACTGGTCCCATTAGAATGTAATACGATTAGAAAGCTACTGGTTCCATTAGGAGCTAAAACCATTAGAAAACTGGTCCTATTAGGATCTAAAACTATTAGAAAAACATACTGAGAAACCTATTGCTGCAACAGAAATTATAGCAGAGTCCTAACACTGGGCACCAGAGACATGTCTATACATATGAGTAATCGTGTATGTATTTGGATATTTTCCCCTCCAAATTGGGAACAGGACATATGGAGCGTGACAACTCATTGCAGTTTGTGATTTTAATTAAATTTTTTCAGAACATGAACCATCAAACCATCAGGTTGTGTTCTTTTCCTTCCTCTTGCATGGATGAGTCATGAACAATGATTTAATCACAAAAGGCCAAATATGATTTAATCACAAATTTAATCGCAAAAGGCCAAAGGTGATCTTGGAATGTATTAAATGAAATCACTGAACGCTGCAATCTACAAACATACTGTATAGCCTACACAAGGACCCACTAGAAATCACACAGATGTGATCGCCAAAGAAGGCTATAACGTCTGTGTTCCTCCATCACATTAGGAACCATTAGAGACCACTACATCCTGTAGTGACCACTAGACCACTGTATAGTGACCATTAGACTGGTATAGAAACGCCTGTAGGAACCATTAAGACTTCTGTCAGAACCATTAAGACTCCCGTAGGAACCATTAGACTCCTGTAGGAACCATTAGTAGGGACCAGTTAAAGTCCTGTAGATTTGTGTAGGAGATAATAGAATCCCATTAGAAAAACATCCGAACCATTAGGAAAACATAAGTAGCCATTAGAAACCATTAGAAACCATTACAAAACCACCAGGAACCATTAGAAACCAATAGAATATGCCAAACGGTTGCCTAATGGTTTCTCTGACTTTTTTCAGCAGGGTAGGGACACAACAAAGCAAGTTAGCTACAGAGCAAATCTAAACCTGCATCCCTGTAAAACCATAAAACCATTATGTCAGTTAGTTTTTGTTTGTTGTTTTTTTGAATAAGCACTCTCTATGCTAATGTTGTGCGCTCACATTTTCAACAGATCACATTTCACAAGTAATATGCCATGTGGGCCAACGATGTTAAACCTGTACGGCCATCTCAGGCGCTTTGCCACGCAGAGATGTACCGTAGACATTTTGAGATTTATTGAGCGGGCATTTCTCCCTGATTAACACAGGCTCTTAGCTTCAGTGCAGATACCCACAAACTGCCCCTTGTTTTCTCTCCTCTGGGGTAATTAACTAAACCAGGAGTCTCAAGCCATGTGCTCTGAAGGCCTCAGACGAGGCAGGCTTTTGTGCCACCATGTTCAGCACCAGCTGATTTTACTAATTATCCAGAGGGGGGAGGCTCATTAGCAAAATCAGCTGACGCTGGGCTCAGTTGCAATTGGTGCGTTCACTGCACCGACTGGCTGTACAGACGTCTGCACGAGACTTAACATGGGCATCTAAGCCAGAGTATGACCGTCAGTTATCGAAACAGACAGTTTCCACCTTCTGTGCTGCTTCAGTAGTCATATGACATTCACCATGGCAAGTAACACAGTATTCACCTTTTTGGTCGTAATTCACTCATTGCTACCAGCCAAACAGAATGCTTCCAGAAAAGGTGCATGAAACATACATCTAAAAATTAGAGTATAATTCTCTGAACATCTAAACAACAGAATACATCTTTGGAAGATTGAGACTAAATTAAGTTTTTGGGGTTCAGCAGCTAACCATTAAGGGTGAACCCACAAGGTCAGCCAGCCTGCTGAATTTGCTTCTGTGGAGCAGTGCTCGACTGCATATCCGGCTTGATCTTGAGAGAGTTCAGAGGCATGTATGATCACCTCAGGAACTTCAAGTGCCCAGATATCTGCGCCAGTCAGACAATTTGGCTTACAGCCATTTCCCGTCATGCTCTGTAATATACCCACAACCCAACGATATAATCTGTCTGCAGTCAATTGCATCAGCTGTACGTGCCTAATGAAAACTTGCACCTTCTTGGCCCTCCATGGCAGAAGGTTTCAGACTAGAGAATTTGCTCCTCCCATTGGCCAGCCTGGCATCACACCTGACTCTCAGGCAAGGGGAGGGTGGAGAAACAGTAGCTCTCAGCCAATGAGGACCGCGCTCTCAAGAACAAGGCCTAAGTGTGCTTAGATACATTGGGTGCATCTCAAAGCGTAGGCTGCATCCTTCGAAGGCTGCATTTTTAGGGGTCGTCCCTTAATTCCATCCACCAAACTGACATGTAGGGCAAGGTACAAGTTAAATTTAAGGTTATGTTTCGGGCTAGGTTTAGGGTTACGGGTTAGAGTTAAGGTTAAGAATAGGGAAACCAGTGACGACTCACTGCAACCAAAGCTGTTTAATGGAGATGAAATGATGTCACATCAGTTTGGTGGATGGAATTAAGTGACGACCCCAAAAAATGCAGCCTTCGAAAGATGCAGCCTACACTTTCAGATGCATCCATTGTATGTGCTAGCACACTCCATAAAAGCAGAGAGATCTGTAAAATGGACATGCACCATATTGAATTATAGACATGGATATTCATAATCTTTTGCAAAGTATATCAATCACACCTTTTTATCTCCAGCATATTTTAAAGACCTGAAAGGATCAAGACATCAATTATTAAAAAAAAAAAAAATGCAACAGGGGAGATTCTTTTTATCTTGCATTCAAAGATGCATTGATTTATTTGCAGGTAAATGTGTTTCCTCTAAGCTTTGCAAATGTTATGTCACAAAATACAAAACCCTTTTTTTTAAAGCTCCTGAAGGAAATGTACGCAAAAATTAGTCAATCTCTCAATAGAAGTTCAGCCTGACTTCGCAAGTGTTGTTTTGAAGACAGCAGGAATTACACACTGTTGTGCGGCACAATGAAAGAGAGGATTAACTTTGACGGCTCGGTTTGACTGGAACAGATGGCAAAGAAATCAGCTCTGAACGATTTACTGAGACATAAAATGGCTCCACTTTCACGCAGCAAATTAAATATTGGCTCAGGATTATTGCTCCGGTTTGGGGCGGACTGATCAGATCCAGAAATCACTGACAAAAGGGAAATAAACTGGAGAAACTCAGTCAAATCCTGTCACGGTGTTACTTCGAGCTAAATGCAAACAGAAAAGCAGAAAAAGCCACTGAAAGACATTACATTACATTACAAAGACCACTGTGAGACACAAATTAGTGGCATGGCTGTGACATTGGTACGCCCTGAATTAATGAATTATTATTAATTAATCTGGGCTCCTTTTTTTACTCCTGGATATGCAAAGCTTAAGAAGGAGTGTTTTGATGATAAGAAAAATACGATATTGGCATGGATGACAGGTCCCTAATTCACAAACAGCTTATCCAGGAGTTAACAATAGTGTCACTTTGTTTAATATAACGTGTGGTTCCTCTTCAGTTTTGCCCAACCAACAACCCACAATCAAACTGAGAAACCCTGGAGGTGTCTCATTTGCGATGACCTTGGACATAACTGGTGAGCACTGAACCTATTGCATTTAATGGCTAGAACATGGCAGAGACACTGAGAAGCGTAGATGGCCTCCATAAAGTTTGGGATGGGAATGATTTGTTGCAATTGAAAGTCAGTGAATCGTTAACACACCTCCATGAACTTTAACTCTTCACATCATTCATAACCGTAATTATAAGCCTAAGTGCTATTTCTACTCTACATGCTGCCAAAGGAGGTTTTGCAAGGTATAGGCAAATTTGCCCACGGCCCAATTTGAACCATCTTCTGGTTATATGTACCTACTTGTGGGACTGTCCAGAAAATGGATTTGAAATGTGAAATTTGCATACAGGAAGTGAACTGTGACCTATTTAGTGATTTCAAGATTTTTGTGGGACAAGGCCTCGAAAAGTCCATATTTAAACCCATAAATGATTGTTCTGAAAAACCAGATGATTTTTAATGGCTACACAACAACATGACAGACATTTTGATACCAAACATAAGTATATCTGTGAAAAACTGAAGACGTTTCAGACAATTTTCCATTAAAAAATGCATCTGTCTTGACCAAAATTGATGCAAAACATAAAGTTCATCTTGAAAAACAACCAGGTTCCTATGAAAACACGCGTAAGATATTTTCACAAAAGTTGCCTCATATAGTTGGCTAAATAATGTGCAAGTGTCGTTAAATTGCGAGACCGGTAACATGGATCCGGATTGCGAAAATTGTAACTATCCCTGTATTTAGAAATTATTACTATCTCCTTTGGGTGTCAAAATAGGTCACTAAATAATAAACATGGAATGCTTGTTATAGATTCTTATCCAAATTAAGAGTCTTAGAGTATATGTACATGATTGACGAGACATTGGCCTTCCGGATCATTCTGGATCATAACTACAATCCATCTGAAACACATTTGTCCTTTTAAGATTGGACAAATATAGATTGTTACTATATATAGTATATACAGTAGTTGTATGTTAATTTATTAGGATATAATAACACTTTCATGGTCACCTGTAATTGTGATAAGATCAGTTAACGGTGGTGTATTCAAGCCATTTTTATTATATACTACATATTTCTCAGAAAAGCCATTTAGATGTTTTCATAAACTGTTGTATAGGTTCTATGGGCTCTATCTTTCACACTGCCTTACCCGTTGCCACTACCCGCAACCCGTGAATTACGCATTTAGCAGCTTCCACTATCCCTAAACGATATCTTGCGGCCACACTACCCGCTATGCATTATGCCGAATCCTTTATTTGCGCCTGGAGGTGTGCCTGTGGGCGTGTTTATGCGCTCTCCCTACAATTGCTATCTTGACCACACATGTTAGGGAAAGCGTATAGCGGGTCCTAAAACCACCCGCTACCCGCATTTGGGCTTTCACAAGAGCGCTATGCACTGGCACTCAGCAATGGAATTTTTTTTCCAGCGAGAGCGGCATTTCAGAACTCTCTTGCGAATGAAGGTAATTTCGGCGACAAGTATGTACACCTGTTTTTGCAGCACGGTCACGCAACTTGCTGTAAAAAATAGACAGCTGTCCGATTGGAAAATGCTAACGGACGAAACCACGTACTTGTCACCAGAATTACCTTCATTCGCTGAAGAGTTCTGAAATGCCGCTCTCGCTGAGGGGAAAAAAAAGTTACGTCGCTGAGTGCCAGTGCATATACCTAATTTTATTTGTCTAAAATGGGATTTTGTTCTATGCTTCATTTCAGACGGGAGAGGGAGTTGGAAGTGCATGGCGAAACGCATTTTTTTTTTTTTTTTTTTTTACTGCATACCAAACATTAAACAATATGTCAATGTCAAATAATAATAATAGTAGAAGTAATAATAATAATAATAATAATACTACAATTCATGATTAACTTAACAAAAACAGATCCTCCCCTGACTGGATTTGACCTCATGCACGGGCAATTTTACTTCGTCAACGGAGAAACGTGGCGACCTTCCTCTCTCCATCACGGATTTCGGTTTGAGGATTTGGGATAGCGCAGCCTGCTCCTAAAGGCAGTGGCACCTGGCACACTGATTGGTTTAACTGGCGTAACGCCCAAACCACGCCTATGCATAATGTAACGGGTAGCGCTGGTGTTTTAGGGATATAGGCAGGTGTGCAAGTGTGCAAGCAACTTTCGCGGGGGAACGCCTCTTACGCAATGCGAAATCCCCAAATAACGGGTTTAGGGACTCAGGCGTAAGATAGGGCCCTATATCTCCCAGCCCTTGTTTTTACTTTACTGAGCAAAGCGTAGTCTGTGCTTGTGGTCACGCTTCAATGATTTTGTGAACCACAGAGCATTCAGCATTGTTGTATGCCAGGGGTAAGGAACCTTCTCCAGAAAAGGCTGGTGTGGATGCAGGCTTTCATACCAACCAAGCTGCTACACACCTGATTCTTCCTCTATTGTTCATACAACTGCAACTAGATCCAAATATGATTGTGTGTGAGACCACTTAAAAAGTACATAATTCCATGTGTAAGAGCTTCCCAAAGTGCATTGGCCAAACTGCAGAAATATGCACTGGATGCACTGGATAAAACCAGGTAATTTGAAGTAAACTGCATTTAGAAAACAAACCCAACAACCTTATCATCCAGTGTATTCAACATTCTTTTACAAGAAAAGATCTGTTTTCTGGTGGCAATTAATAATTAAGAGTGTTTAGTAGACTCAGCAGCTACAAGGCTGTTTTGAACATGGAGTGCATCTCGGTGGGGTCATTTTTCAGAGACGGGAGGGAAATTCCACAACATTATTGCTTTAGTCCCTAATCCCTATTTTAAGAGTCAGGGGAGTTTTCCTCTGTTTTTCCCACCCTCAACTGTGCAGACCACCCATCAACTCAGGAAGAGGAAGCCATCACACCTGATTCCTCCACCTCATGTGACAGGTTCTCGCAGCTTCACACTCCACTTGCACCTCCAACCACACACGGCGTATGCTGGCGGAGAATAACACAGTCAGCTCACATGTCCTAAGTTGCCTGGCTGATTTGGAGTGGTCACGGGAGAGCGATGAGACTAACATTTTTTTTTTTTTTTTTTTTTTACCATTATTATGCCTCACCAATGTAGACTCCTGTCCACAGCCTGTAATGTTCTGACTGGGATTCGAACACTTGAGCACGGGGCTCAGAAGCAAACATCTTTGCTCAGAGGCCCCACTCACAGTCCCTAATCTTAACTAGATCTTAGACGCTGAACTTACAAAGTCCACGGTATGACTAGGATGAATTTGGCTCCATTTCATGCACAGGTTCATTTGGGGTTGCTCTTTCCAGGAATACAAGAAACTGAACTGACGTCAACTCCTGGCATGCTATGGTGAGTCACAGCTCTGAGATTTGATTGGCTGTTACTGAAATGGGGGTTAGGGCCTGCTGGGGAACTCGTGGCCAGCTGAACTCACCCTGTGATGGAACAGTAAGCCTCTGGAGAAGGTGGTTTTGATGTGGTTTTGAAAATGGGTGGTCTGCACTTTTCCACGGTGGTATCACGTTTTTATTTTAGGGTGATGTTTCGCCTCCTAAATGGTTTCTCTGTGCACTATCCCTGGATTCGAGAACATTCTTTCATCTGTAAAGGGTTCTCCAGGAGTGCACTTCATAATCGCACATGAACATGAAACCATTGTACTCTAAAGAACAATTGTGTATTTTGTAAATTCAGTAATTATATGTTGGGTTAATTTATATTTACTGTGTAGAATCTGTAGTAAATGTGAATTGTTCTCCCATAGCTGTATGTTGAGATTTCTTGATGTTGTCCTGACTTATTTTATGGATGTGTATTGAGATGTAATCCTGTGCTTTTATTGGTAAATGTTTTACTGATTGAGATTATGTAAAGCCAATATAAGCTACATCAAAAGGATTTTTCATCTTTGAGTTCTCCATGGAAGGCAAACAAAATCTGACAGAATAAGCAAAGCACTTAAATATTTATATTTATTTACAAAATCTCTTATTCAAAATTAATTTTGACAAATGATTGAAAATCCATCGACTCAATACTGACCAGTTCATCTGAACATGCCGAAGTTCCGCCACTAAAATTCAGCTTTAAGCAGCAATCATACTTTTATTTTGGAATGTTCATGACTCATTCAGCAAGGAAAAGAGTGAGCCTTTATTAGTACTTTCAAATTGAGCATGTGGATTGGATTACTGGGTTACAGTAGTTACCATTTCCAGAAACGTGCCTTAAAAGTCTCAGATTTCACAGAGAAATTCTTCCTGGCATCAAAGCAGGTGGAAAATTGCATTGGTCATCATAGCAGGGCATGTATCACCAATATCATGACCTTTGACCCTAAGAATGAGTCCTTCTTGCTCAGATCTCTTGGCCTTCACTGATTATTTCCATCTGCTCGTGGCCAATCAGAGGAGGGAAAAAAGGACTTGTCTGCCCAAATCTCTGCTCTCTAATAGGTGAGATTCTCCAGGTCCAGGAACCGCAGTTATGTGATCAGAACATCCCTGGTGTCTGGTCAGTGTCAGAGAGGCCAAAACTCCAGAATGTAGAGCGATTAGCACGTCTGGGAACTGCAGCTACAGTATTGGTTACAGGTACAGTGAATGGGGCGGGCTGTACTACTGCAGGTACTGTAAATGTAGCCAAGTGGCTAAAGCTCTTGACTTGGACTCCTAAAGTGTTGTATTTCAAGCCCCTTGCACAGACTTCCACTGTAAGATCAGTACAGCTGTTTGAACCTTCAGCAGGCCTTTATCCCCACTTTACTCCAGGTGGGGCGGTCCCCAGCTGTGTCAAATCTCAGGTCGGTCACTTTGTACAAAAGCTTGAGCTAAATCATGGTAAATAATGTCACAATATCAGGGCAAAATGCCACAGAGCTGTTTCCCCACCAGCAGAAATGAAGGAGGATTTGGATTGCTGTGATGCTACATAAGCAAGAGCATGTGGAACATGCTGCAGAACTAGCCATTACATTAGCATTCCACATCAACATTAACAGGTTCAGCATAGTGCAGAACTAGCCATCGCATTAGCATGTAAAGTTAGCATGAACATGCAACAGAAACTAGCCATAATAGCTATGTCTGTGCAGCAGAAACTAGCCATCGTAGCCATGTCTCTGAGAACTACTACACAGTACTTTACCTGATAAAATTATCAGAGAAAAAAAATGAACATACAGTATGTGACCTAGTAGCACCAACCTAAATGAGCCTATCATTCTATCTTCACATTTTAATCAAATTGGCACTATACATTTTGACAATTTTAAATTAGTTGGGCTACTGTACATAAAGGGGAATAAATGAGGGTAAATAATAATAACATTCACATGCACTATCAAGAAAATAGCTGGAAATTGGCTTTAAGAGCTGTAAGTGGGGTATAGTGCTGGGCTCTGAACGTAGTCATCTGTCCAAATTACTCACCTCAGCCTGAACGCTCCCAAAAAGCCAAGCCTCATAGGGATTCATAGCATTGTGCCATACTGCAGACAGCATTCTTACTAATTTCATCTAACTCAACGTATGAACTTAACTTAGGAAGAACACAAGCAGGGCAATGTCTGGCAGTTTCACTTGTTAAGTAAAGGGATTAAAGTTTGCACCAGACAGAATCTCTCTTTCTTTCTCTCTCTCTCTCTCGTTCAAAATTCAAAATTTATTGGCATAATGAAAACTTACATTGCATGTTTCCAAAGCATAAACACATATATCAGGATATGTTATATAATATATCCTCTGTTTCTCATTAAGAAGACCACCTATTGATATTTCATGTTGCAAACATACATTCCACTGCATAATTGATAACAGTGTTGGTTTTGGCTGAAAATCTTTAGCATGTCTTGAGGCTGTTTTTTTTTTTTTTCAAAAATATTTTTTTTCAAGAAAAAAAGAAGGAATTTCTGAGTTTATTTGATTCTTGCAAAAATAAAGGAGTAGAATTGCCCTCTGATTCAGAGAAAAATGCTTGATAAATGTAGCGGTTGACATTTCATCGAGAATGTATTATCATATACTTCCTTATAAATACGGGGAATCTACCCATGTGATACGCGCGCAAGGCACGAGGCTGTTATCAGCCCGCCGGGCAAAAATCCTGTATCACCTGTAGCTGCCCACCGGGCAAAATCCCGTATCAGTGGCAGCAACCATTGCCATAGCAACAGTCACGGGCGTCGTTGGCAACACATTGCTTCAGACGCTGATTAGATGATGTTATACCAGAGAGACTCATGAATTCCTCGGCCGCTGAAATTTCTGAACTGGACTATGTTAAAGTAAAGGAACTTGATATAGAATTATTTGTAAGCAGCATGCGTAATGCCGCGTTTTGCAGCAATATTCATACGAAGGGCTGTAGTAAAACGTTTCACGCGTAAGCTATCGTAGAAACGCAAATTTATTACCTTAATGGAGAAAATTGCGTTAACATGCTAGCTAGCTAATTAGCCATTTCATTGACTTGAAAACACTGCTGACTAAAAGCAAATGCTAGTGCTACTGGCATGTAATGATGACAATAAAAACCTGAAATAAATGCTTTGGATAAAATGCATCGTTAATTATGGTCAAAATCAGTATATGATAAATAGAACATCATATGCGCATTTTCATATCATACCGTGTATCAACCCTCGACCAGTGGGCCTATCAGGTCTCGGGTTGATACAGCGTGTGATATGAAAATGCCCATATGATATTCTCCATTTATCATATGGGAATATTGCAGATGTGATGGGAAATCTGCAAAAGTACTGTACAGGGATTTTTTTTTTTTTTTGGAATCACCTGAACATTTAGGAAAATTAGGCAATATTCTTTTTTGGGAATAACCAATACAATATCTTGCATCGCCCCCTAATTTGATTCAGTTGCTTCGAATGTTAAATCTTTTAATGACGGAAGAAAACCCCAATATGAATGATTTGTAAGTACACTGCTCCCTCCTCTGAGCAGAAATTAAACTTTAAGATTCAATAGTGCATTTGTCACAGAAACACGGACACAATAATCTGCAAATAGAAAGCCTTCCCAAAAATTGCATCTAAACATTAATATTTGTTCTTATCTATAAGCAATTGAGTTTTTTGATGTTATAGTGGTGGGGGTATGGGACTGTGCAATGCACTGACTTTTTTGAGTTAAAACTTCACAGGATGACACCTGAAACAGAAGCCGTCCTGTTTGCATCTTATTTGCAAACCAAGCTAGATTTCAGTGCCTCATTGTATGACTAGAGGAGCGTACTCTTTCACATTTTTTGATGTTATTTAACAGAAAATGGTGTAGAAATCTACAGGACGCTTTACAGACTAATTAACTTCAATGGACTCTTCTTTGAAGGTTCAAAGTTTCAAGAACAGCCTGCATTTATGATTAAGGTAGTGACATTTCTAACTGTATTGCGAATAAGACAAAGATGGAGTCTAGCAGCCTTGGTTGTTAATTTTCTCGTCTGTTTTCGACAAAGGATCTTTGTTAATAGCCGAACTCTGTCCCATGAGCGAGGCTAAAGATCCTCTGCAGAGTGGACATTCAGGCAAATGGAAAGCATGCCAATAGTCAATGGTGGATGTAGTCAGTAGTTGGTTGGGTGGGGGTGGTCAGTACATTAGTCCACATTGGTTGTAGCGCAGGATATGCACACACCATTAACTCATACGGTCAATTAAAGTCCTCACTTTGTTGAAGTTACATGCCTTTGGACTGTGTGAGGAAACTGGAGTACCTAGGAGAAACCCACACAAACAGGAGGAGAACTCATGTTTGCTTACTCCACTCAGAAATGCCCCAGGCTGGATATGAACCCGTAACCTTCTTACAGTCCTACCCTCGGCCTCACCCTGCTGCCCAGGTGATATCATGGTCATCTTCATGCAATATTACTAGATCACTGGAGCCCAGTCATACCCACCCTTTGAGCAATGGCAGCAATTCACCAAAATATACCAAACCATCTTACATAAGCAGCAATCAGCATCTACACTCTAATCACTGACCATCAATCCATTTATGCGAAGGGCATACACTCAAGCTGCCAATTCAATGACTGAGTTCTTCTAACACTCCAATTTACTCCTCCATTATTCAACTACAACGAGACCGCTTTGCTTCCAACTGTCACTGGCTGATTGTAATTTGTAATGAGAAATGGCTTGATAGTCAATACACTAATGACACTATGCATCGTAAATATGAAAATGGAATGCTTGCGCTTCAGCGCAACTGAGAACATTACTGTTCACTTTCTTTGACTACGCGTACAATTAATGTGTCGATATATCTATTGGCAAAATGTTACCAGAACTTCATAATTCTAAAATGGAATTGAGAATTTACATATCACAGTCAGATTGTGAAATGACCACAAATTTTTAGTCATTTCGTGAAATGACTTAAGTTTAGCGCTAGCAATTTCATGAAATGACTGGTTTCCCAGTCTGACTGCAACATACACTGTATCTAAAATCAAGCACAGCAATTTCAGACTGAGTTTCTTACGCAATACCTCATCAAACAAAATGTGGACCTCTACTTCACACGAGATTAGAAATGGACGTGTCCAAAATGAAATGATTTGTTCTTCACAACTACTTTTCTGCTTTTGAACTGCGGAGGTGGCCGTCTCAAACCGCAACTTCTCCGCTTCATTAAACGCAAATGGAGCGTGACGTTTGCACCCATACATAAATTATGAAGTAAAAATATTAATCATATAGCTATTTTTCTTTGATTTGGCAATCAAAATGTTTCAGAAGGACACGGGGAAATGAAAGCCAGGCACACTGTAATTATCTCCTACCACGCAATCCAAGGCTTTGTCTTCAATAAATCCTCAATGGAGGATTTGAAGCAGCTGTTCCAATCCTTTTTTGTCCTAATAAGCAAAATGCAAATGGAAGGGGTAGGCCAATTGAGGCCCCTTTGTTTTCCTGTAACAGTGCAATATCTTTCATTTTCGAGCAATAGAAGAAGGTCGGCTGGTCCAGTAAGTCCTGTTTTCATCATAGGCATCAGCCCGGTGCATGTGCGCTATTTACCCGTGGAGGAGATGTCATCAGAGTGCACTATGGGAATAAACACAAGCTGGTGGAGGGAGTGCAATGCTCTGGAAAATGTTTTACTGGGAAACCGTGGGTTTATTGTAGAACTTGATAAAGGTTCACCTTAGTAATTCAGACCCCATGAGGTAATATCACTTGTAGATAAACGACAGTTCTTGATGGCGTGCTGTCTAAATGATAAGAGATCACAGGTATTCAGCTAAGGCTTGCGCCCTTGCCTAATACGCACAGAAATTCATCCAGACTTGACTCGAATCTTTTGATTATATTATGCATAATAGAGGGTGAAATATCCAAATGCCTTCTCATCTTTCTTTGAGAAATATTGTTTTTATACTGTACAATGTTTTTCTCAAAAAAATGACGGCCCATCTTTGCTCCAAGAAGAATAGGCCTTTCCTGGATGCTGGTTCTGTACCAAATCATGATTACAATCACCTGCTGAAATCAACTGCATCTTTATTCTATTGTTCACCGCAAAACAACTTTTAATTGCTTCTATTCCAACTTTTTTGGAATGCTTTGCTGGCCTGAATGGGATAAATGGATGTATATTTACAAATAAAATGAAGTCGATCAGAAAAAAAAAAAAACATGAAAAATCTCTTTGTTCCATTAACAGTGCAAGACAAGTCAAAGTAAATTTAAAAATCATTGCTTTGTGACTGACACTGATTGAGTGCGGAGTCACAGCACTGGAAGTAATATTTTTCAAACGTAACCCGAGACAAAAGTTGTCAAATTCGGCAAAACAGCCAACTGAGCAGGAACGCCGCTCGTTGCTGGGTGTCAATCCTGGGCACGGGTTCCCATTGACAGCCTGAAAATTACTTTGCCAAATTTAAAATTGTGGTTAGCCTTGTCAGCTATACTGGCATAATAGCATATGCCCACATGCCTCCTGTCATCTGCAAAAGATCTACAGCAGTTATTCCAAAATGGTCTCCATTACATGAAGTCTTTCCAATAGAAACCTCATCTGTGCCAGCCTATTATAATAGAAACAGCATCTCCTGTGATTTACTCTAAACGTCTATCGGACTGCATTACAATAGAATGTCCACAAGTCTTAAAACTTGGTCTGATTTCAACAACTTGCAGCAATGCTTTCTCTCCAAAAGGGAAATTTCATTTTAATTTTCCACTATAGATAAGCTGGGCAGTGTAGAATGGCTCCCACTGTTACATAAATAATCGGATGAATGTTTGTTCTTTGAGGTGACTTTTACACGTTTACATTATTTCCATCTCGTCTCACTATCCATTAATTTGAGCTGCAGTTAAGGAAATTCAAATAACCTAAATGCATGTTATTAAAGACGGTGCAATTTTTATATCACCTACCGCCTGCTGTTCCTTTCCATTAATGAGAATTCTACCAATTTTACGGACTCCTTTACATTAATAAAAGCTATGAAAGAGTCTCTATTCATAACAATATTGCCAAAATGCATCAAGAAAATGCACACCTTGCAAATGCGACTGATGTTTTGATGGTGTCTGAGGTAACCACTGTTATTTTTACGACAGAAATCTAATTTCTTCCTATAGTGCATAATGGTGTAATAAAACTAAACACTGACGCTCATATCAGGAGTGAGTTAAAGCCAGTTTGCTAGATTGAAGATATTTTATTTCAGCCCTCTGGCTAATTTTTTAGCTATGTAGTTACTGAGAGGTCTCTCAGTATAAGGTACTCGTGAAAAACATGTTTGGCATCATAAAACAACTATTTCTGCATATTTATTTCAATAAGCAGACTTATTATTAGCCATCCAACAGTTACCTGACATGCTAATTCCTGTCAGGGTAACAGTAAGTGCTGGAGCCTACTCCAGCTTGGGTTTGCTGATGGACAGGAATTTACTGTCCGCAGGTCACCATTCAGTTCCAAGACATGGCTGCAATTGCAAAATTTACATGTTTAATCATGTTTACTTGATTGACACATTTATTTTTTTCTGAGACTTGAAATTGTGCGCACAGTACAGATCAAAAATACGGTCTAAAAAGTGAAACAGTTCCACTCAACTGAGTTAAGTAACTTGAGGTAAATTTCATTCATTAAACTAGTCAAAAATCCAATAATTTACTTAGACGTTACTAAAAACAATAGCGTGGAGCCGTTTCACTGTTTTTTGAGAGTCTACTCTTTGGTGTGTTCATACACGGTGCGTGAGGGGTTTGTGGAATGACTGTGCAGTTCAGCTGTACTCCCCATGTAAGGAAGAACAAAAAAAAAAAAAATCTACAAGGCTGTTTTGTGAATGACACTGCAGAAAAAGAATTTATGACCACTTGATCAGTTCTTTGATGACAAAAACACATGCAGATTTTGCAAAATCAAACCTGATCCACACGTCCTGTATGTTCGTATTTTTAAAAACGAGGTTTTTCCCTCCATTGTCCAAAAAAAAAAAAACCTACATCCACACTATGATGCAAAAACACAATTAAAGCGCTGTCAAGAGCAAGCCAAACCAACAAGCGGCAATAGTAAAATTCAATGTACGTAAGATCATGTAGGCCAGGGGTGGCCAACCCTGGTCCTAGAAAGCCGCAGTGTCCGCTGGTTTTTAGTGTTACTCAGCTCTTAATTGATGAATTAAAGCAGTTGATTACACACTTCACTTATCTCACCTGGTGTCTTAGGTTTAAATGGGGTGGAGAAAACCAAACTCAGCACACCCTCTGGCTCTACAGGACCAGCGTTATCCACCCCTGCTCTATAAACTTTTATCTGTACTACTTTGTCTGCATTACAACTATGCTAAACATCCAACCACACTGACAAATCTTGGTTAACACGTAGATTGCTGTCACAACCTGCAAGTCTGCTTAATTGGCTCCAGGAGTCTTGTGGGTTGTTCCTGCTAATTGCTTGATTGGCTCATTATTACCAAATTAAACCTGAGACACCAGGCGAGATCAGTTAAGTGAGTAATCAACTACTTTAATCCATCAATCGAGTGCTGAGTAACACTAGAAATCAGCAGACGCTGCGGCTCTCCAGGACCAGGGTTGGCCACCCCTGATGTAGGCCAATCAAGAGTCTTAAAAACTTGCTGTGAAGCACAGGCACACACACTGATGTCACATGCCAAAGGCTCGGTCTTTCCTGTCCTCACTTAAACCATAAAAAAACAGTAAATAAACTGTACAGTTTCACAAAATTTTTACTCTGAATGACGTTTTCCTAAAGGTCTGTTTTTAGTGACCTTTGGTGCATGGGTAAGGCTAAAGCACATAGAAAATGCTACATTTTCAAAAATACCAGTGTACACGTGGACAGGGCTTCAGTGTCAGGAAACACAAGCCACTGCTGAGTGGAAAAATCGCAACGATGACAGAAAGTCAAACACAATACAGCACGGTCAATACTGAGAGAACCTGTGGTTGTTCGGCTCAGTACTATTTCAATAACATCATCATAATAAAAGGTAAGCTCTATTTCTCAGTCGTCAGTATGACAGGTAATAATGTAAGCTGTCACCTCAGGGTAGTAAGTACACACTCGGGAGACACTTCTCTTTCAACAGACATATGCAGGGCTTCTACTTTGATGAAAGGGATGTTTTTTTTACTGCAAAGCCTGTCTGCTAACAGGTAACCAGAATTAACCAAACAGGCAAGCTGTGCTCTTTGCTCAATAAAATTTGAGCTAAATGTTTCACAGACTATAAAAACTGCATATTTCACCTCACAAGAATTCCACAGAAGGCATTTTTTTTTTTCATATGGACTGGTTGCCAACCGGTAAGTCTAACTTTAATCTGGGGACTGGTGTGTGTGTGTGTGTGTGTGTGTGTGTGTGTGGGGACTGGAGCCTATTCTGGCATAAAATGAATTGAAACTCAGGAACACTTCCTGGACAGTCAGCTGATCCATCACAAGGGTTGGACACCATTCACGTCAATTGGCAATTTAGAGTGTCACAGGCCTATCTTTGGACAGGGGGAAGAAACAGGTCAAATACCGGACTCAAACCCACTGACATCTTCCTGTGAGGCAACAACCCCACCCTCAGCAGTACTGTGGCAGCTCTATGGCCACCTCCTGTTGAACACTAAGCGAAATTTAATGGAGCCAATGCATAGTCATAATGTTGTGATGTATTGAATTTATTAGCAGCTTTGAGGCTTCAAGGCAGAGCAAAAGCTCCATTATTGCTATGTGCCTCACACAAGACCTCAGCAAGCACATTTAGAAGTGGTTTTTGACTTTGGTTTTAAGTAGCACAGGTGACTGTGCTACCCTTGACCAAGTTTCATAGAAAAACAACATTCTGGACAAAATTCTCATTTGAATGGAGACTGTCCTTACAACACTTGTAAAGAATGAACTTGAAACTGGCTTTGTGTTGCATTCAAGATGGAAGCATGACATCTGCATGGCTGTCCAATTCATGTTAGCCAGCTGCCAAAAAAAGAGAAGACAAGTTTAAAAAGAGATGCTTCAATTTGTAATAACAAAATAAGACAGAAAACAGCCACACTAATGCTGTCAGCTTGGAATGTAACAGCTCCACATACTATTGAGTCTGAGCCTGTAAACGATGACAGAATTATCGCACCAATTTTCTCTTTCCAATCCCCGCCTTATTGTTGGGATGTCCAAGCAACTGTTTCCGTGGAAAACCGGATGAGATACAATTGGCCTGTCACTTAGTAGCACCCTACAAGCTTACTGAGTGACACAGAACTTTTCTCAAGACAAAAACCAGACCTGAGGACCAGAGGACAGGGGTCTGTTCCTCGTGTCTGAGTAAAATACACACTTCAGTCCTCAACAGCTGTGCTATAAAAACTAAAATGTTCTTAGGCTCAATGCGAACGTCTTTTCAAGTGTCATGAACCATGTATACAGAGTTTTGAAATGAACACTGGCAATACTTCATACTTCCTTAAGGTTTCTCCAACAGCAGTGATTCATTCACCATTTTTGAGGAAACTCATGATCTGTTGAGACTTTCAGGAACAGTGACACGACTGGTGTGTGAACTTATGTCAATGTCCCTGCCTATGGAGGTGAAAACATACTGTAATGCCAACTAAATAAAGGCAAAAGTGGCAAGGCTTATTTTTATTGGTCTATTGTTGTTGTGCATGACCAATCACAGGCATATCATCTGTAGAGTGCACTCCCACAGGGCAGTCTTCAACACCTGCTATCAAACTTGTCTTTAATTGGTATGTTTAATATATTATACCAATGAGTGTGACCATTCTCACAGCGCACTGATACATTTCCAAAATGTTCACTCCTTCCTTTCTGACAAAAATATTTCCGGAAAGATTTTTCAAACCCGCATAGAAATTCTTATGTAACTCCTGTCGCTTTAAGATGATCTTGACTGTCATACTGTTATTTTGGACCCCATTTTAAGGCTAGAGTGGGAACAGACGACTTGGCTCATTGTTATGCTGCCAGATGCTTTATCATATTGATAGTTGTATACATGTGGTCACTTTTCATCATCAGGCGTATTCTAGCTAGAATTATTAGAATGTTTTTACTCACAAAATGTATATTTATATTTCTTAACAGAGGAGTGCAATAGTGGTGAATGGTAAAAGCTCACTGCACATGGAACTCGTTTTCAACTCGATAAACAGGCTTCCTTTGTCTAAAATGGCTGCTTGCTTCAAATCTGACCAACTCGTAAGTCAGAGCAAATAAAAATCTTTAGATTTTTAGAATTTAAAATAGGAGACCAGCCAGGGTTGTAGACAAGCCACTGTAGACAAGCCAGGGCTGCATAATGACTGCTGCAGAACTATGCATCTTTTATTTTAAATTCTGTGGTGTCAGACAAATGAAGGACACAAAGCTATGAATCTCCTGCAGGCCATTTAATGAGGTAAAGGGTGATGAACGGAGTCGAGAGCTGTTTAAAGCACATTAATGGAGGCCAAACTTGCCTCCGGCCCATCTGTCCGAAAGGGCCCTCCGAGTCCTAGTACCGCAATTTCAAAATCATTGAGCAAATTTGCCGTGCGTTTGAATTGGCTGTTGCCGAGGGTTTGCGGAAGTAAAAAAAAAAACTTAATAAGTACGCTTTTTTAAGAAAGCGAGACTTCTTTTCACCTCTCAGAATGTTTTGTCGAGGACTGGGTCCTGGGTTACATGCACGAACGAGAGATGTGCTAACAGCCCTTACAGAGGAGTCAGTCGACTGTGTGGTCCTGGTGTGTGAAATGGAATTGTTTGGTTGGGGGGAAATGTTTCCAATAAATTAGTCAGGGGTCATTCACGGTTCTTAACTGTAAACGGCGAAGCCGAAATTGCAACAGGGGCTTAGACTAGAGGTACTGTACCTTCATTCAACAGGAAAGACAAACGAAGGAGCACATGTTCTCGACACTGTGCGGATATTAAAGGGTTTCTGTGGAGAACAGCGTGGAAATTGTGTGCTAGAAGGACTTGTGAGGGAAGAGCTTCTATGAGGAACAAAGAGTGTAAATTATTCCAGCTGTGAGATCAGGAACAGGCTGACCAGCCAAATATGAAAATAAAAAAAGAGAAACTCAAAGGCATTCTTACTCTTTTGTCAGCACCAGAATAAGAACACTCATTATTCTTTCATTATATAACTTTTTGTAATTCTTCAAATGCTTTTGCAAATGCTGAATTCCAGCATGAGATATATTTTTAAATATGAACTAAGGACAAATGACTGCATTCCAAGCAAATGAGTAAAAGTAAATTAAAGAAAAAAGCCACACCACTTAAGGTTTGGCATCGATAAAATTAAATACATAATTTTTGAGTCAATTATGAAATTTTGCCACTTTACTCTGGCTAATGTGCAACAGATCACTCGCCAAAACACAACTGCCCTTTGCTTTGGGTTGGGTCCATTATGGAGAGTGACAGGGGTAGGATGGGCTATACCATTTTTTAGGCTGTGAGGGGGGTCAGTTATGCATTTGTACGGCTCAAAATATAGACACAAAGCCATCCCAGAAATCCACAGCAGCAAGTACATAGCATTTCTGAAGGGAAGCTGTGCATTCATGGAAAGGAAGTGCTGTATCATCTCCAAGGCTGCAGATCCATTATGATGACAGATCTGGCTCATAATTCATTTTTGGCATCTTGAGCACATCGATGATCTTTGCAGGCCCCAGAAGCCATTATGTAAATGCCCATAATGAATTTAATTCTTAAATTTACCAGCCACAAGCTTCATAGCCACATGTCTCCATGTCAGAAAATCAGATTCAAATTTATACAGCTATAAATTTTGTTTATTTTACGAGGCCATTCATGAAATCCCTCCGGCTGGATCGATGTGGCTTAATTTGTTGAACCCCACTAAAGCCTGGGGCAGCATACATTCATTTCTAATGCGATTAAATATCTTCCGTGTAATGTCCAAATTTCCAGTGTTTGGAAATACCAGGATCGGGCTTTATGTAAGTAGTAGACCGGTTTCCTGATTAAAGACGTTATTTCCAAAACCTGGAGCATAACCGTTTTGTCCAGCAGTTCAAACCATTTTCCAAGCACAGACCATGGAACTGCGTCCAATTTTTATTTTTTTAAAATCAGTTTTTAAAACTAATTTTAATTTCCAAATTGGTCTGGGGCCTCATTTATAAATATAATTTTTAATTATAAAAAGATGCGTACCCACTTTTATTGTGAATTTCAGATTTCTAAAAACAAATGTGACTTTAAAAAACACATAAAAAATAGGAATGTGCACATTTTCAAAATCTGAGGTTGATCTTATTATTCGGAGAAAAATTACAAGCAGTTTTTAACTTAACAACCATTTTATAAGTTGAATACTCTTTACCATTCACTGCTCTTCTTTTCTTGAACGTACGCAATGTTTGCATATTGAATCCGCGCAAGTTTTTACAAATAAGGTCCCTGATTGGACCCCTCCACTTCACAATCACCCAGGTGAGTGAGATTTCACAGCTATTTCAATCCCACCAGGGCAAGACTCAGGAAAATGTCCTGTAACGCTTACAACCTGAAACCTTTATATGTCAACTATAATTTAAAAGAACTACCTCTCAGAAAAAGGGCAGCAGTTTTAGCTAAACCACTCTTTCAGGTCTTCAAATAATGCTTTTTACATGTAATTAATTGTGCAGTTCATTTATTTTCAGGAGAGGGTGTGGGAAATCAGACAGCATATGTCAAGTGGCCACTATAATCCACCAAGAGTCACAGGAAGTTCCGGGTCAGATAGAGGTCAAAGGCCAAGGTCAACTTGACCACTCCAGAGAGATGACCATCACCAGTGCCCATGGATCACTAAAGGACCCTCAGAGCTCCGCTTTATGTAATACTGTGGTATTTGTAGGCCAGTATCAAACCCCAGCTTCTAACCACAATCACTGAGGATGAAAGCTGCAATCGGCTGTACGGTTTTTTAACGAGCAGAAATTTTGGTTACGTCCTGAATTGTTCCGTATCTTGAGACAAGGCACAAGAGAATCCTTTATGCGACATAAAAAGTACAAAAAAAAAAAAAACAAGAACAGAGGAGACTGTGCCCAGCAGCTATTCGTGCTGGTGAGTTCAAAGACATTTGTACCAGAACATTCCACAGGGAAGAGTGCTTCAAAAAAAAAGGGAAAAAAATAAAAGAAGCTCCCGCATCTGGGACAAGCGGAATAATGAGAGCTCAAATGTCAATGAGACGCTCTTTCACTGAGAAGTGGACAGAAAATAAGTCTGCTTTGCTGTGTTGTTGGTCTCACACACGGACTCTGTGTCAAGCTTTTCAGAGCCAGATTAATGGATTCTTCAACTGAAGGAAAAATAGATAAAGCGCTAGAAAACCAATAATGACCTCCCACAAGGAATACTGCCTGCTAGTCAACCACTGGCCTCACGTACGCGCACACACAAAAGCATTCACAAATACACATACACACACACACAAATGCATGCGCAAAAGCCCGCATACGCGCCCACACACACACACGCACATACACTTCACATTTATTTAGTCTTGAGCTTCTTCCTGGCTTGGAACTGTTCCGTTTTGTTTTTGATGGATTTGATGAGCATAGACAGACCCGGGTCCATGGTCTTCTTAGGCTCTGTGGCCACGCCCACTTCCTGTTGAGGCTCCGCCTGCTTCCTCTTAGCAGCCGCCGCCTCTTCCTCTACCCTCAGCGTTTCCTCTCGTCGTCGCTGTTTCTCCTCCACGAAGGTCCGCGTCGCCTTTGTCTTCCTGTAGCTGGGGTCCGACGGGTCCAGGTTATACAGGTGGGATGTAAACATCGCCTGGAATCGAGGGTCTTTCACGTCCACCTGTCGTCCAATCACAAAGCAAGATTTTAATTCATTTCCTCTTTCAGAATCTGCATGAATGAACAAATATGCCTTTCAATCAGCTTTTAAAATAAAGTACATAACATCCTTCGCAAAGAACCAGAAGGACAGCACTTAAATACTTAAATACAAATTTGCTCAGCGCTGCATGAATACGAATATTCAGCACACCACGTTTCAAGTCGATTGAAATTGATTGTAAACAGAGTTTAATAACTGCGCGCTGAGAACAGTGACTGTACGAAAAGATAATGTGTGTAGTCAGAGAGATATAGTAAAACTATAGTGTGAGTGTGACCACCCATTTTGCGGCTATTGCAAGACCGTGATCAACTCAAGCTTTTGATGATGCCTAGATATAAATGAGTAAAGTAATCAGAAATGGAAAATGGTAGATGTACCAAATCCCACTTAGTGACCACAGAAGGAGCTTAATTGTTTGAGAATAGCGATAGATATAACAGAAATTGTGTGACTATAGCAGAACCTTTATGTTTCAGAATACTGACCATCACAGAACCTTAATGATTGAAAATACTGACCACTGCATATATGTGTTTGTGACCATAACAGGACTGTTTTGAGGATGCTGACCTGGAAGTCGTCTTCATCCGGCAATTCATTCTTTTTCTGCAGTTTCTTCATCTTCCTCTTGCTCAGGTTCTGGCGCTCCACGATCTTGTCGTAGTTGAAATGCTTGTGTTTGTCGTCGTCCTCGTCGTCCATCAGGAGCGCCATCTCCGCCTGAGAACGAGCATGATTTATCACGGAAAAGACCTCGGGACGCTCTGAACATTTGCACAGAGATGACACTGAGACAGTACAGATGCCCTAAACGCAAAACTCAGGACGATATGAGCACTTCATCACCTGAGAATCTTGTCTCTGAAAACACATTAAAGTGAGTCAGTGTTATGAATTGTTTCCCAGGAGACAGACAGCTGGGGGGAAAACAAGTTTCAAAAACAAATTTCCACTTCACTATTTTACTCAAACCACTCTAGATTAATTAATCTGCAAAATAATTCAGCCAACATGTAGGATTAATGAGTGTAATCAGCTGGCTGGAAGAAGCGCGATGCAGAACTTTGACTTCCTGACCCCTGGACACCCCAACCTCTGGAGACACAGCCGCACAGAGGAGGCGTTGTGATTGGTAGTTGGAAGTAGACACCGACTAGAGTGTGTTTTCACTCACAGAAACAAACATCTCTCCCAACTTCCCCAAAACCCCCATACATCTCAAAATACCAAAAGACACTGGTTTAGTAGCCAAACTTCACCCACAAAATTTGGTAAAGAAATACTGAACGGTTTGTGAATTGTGGTCCAAAAACACTTTGAGAATCCCAACGTCGATGGGAACCAAGCCAAAAACAATGAGTCTTCCCACCTTCCTCTGCGGGACAGACACCGGATGGTCGCAGAAATCCTCCACGAAATGATAAAGCTAGAATCAAGTTTGTGCGCACAACAAGGAAGTAGGTGCGGTAATATGCCATGATGGCGATTGAAGTTCAAACCTCTGAACAAACTCACCTTCTGTTTCTCCAGTTCCTCTTCCTCTTCCTGAGTCCTCTCCTCTGCTTTCGCCTTCTTCTTCTTCGATTTCGACTTGCTCTTCAGTGGCACTCCTGTGCGAGAGATGAGCACACGGATGTTCAATGGTCGGACCTGGTTCTGCTTTAAGTTGTACCTAATAAGTTACGGGGCTACACCAGAACAGCTAAGACAACCACATGTTCTAAAAACACGCACCATCTTGTTAAAAGATGCGTGCAGGCCACGTCGACACACATGCAGACACCATGCCCACGCAAACACGATAAACAGTCATCAATCTTCGCAACAATGCTGACATCCAAGAGAAAAGGATAAACTTCGCTCACCTTTCAGCTCCTCGGCGAAAAAGGGGTCGTTGAGGTCGACGTCTGAAGGCAGTTCTTCATCGCTGATGTCAGAGTCCACGGCCCCCTGTATAAGAGCCGGGGAACCAAAGCGTCAAACGACCCTGCTGTTTACGCGCAATAACCGCTAAGATCCTCTGAAGGACACTAGCGCTTTATGCTAACAGCGAACACGATGTAGGAATACGATATTGCTTATTTCTGTATTGCCTTGGTATTGGCCTGAGGGTCACCGTATTGGCCCGAGGCCGCAGGCCAATTAATACTTATTAATTGGTTAAGTATGTTGTGCCATCATGACAATATTATGACTATGACTTCTGAAGTACGCGACTTCAAGACTCATTAAAGAGCTAAATGCCAGGTCCGCGACTGTAGTCTGCTTCTTTGAAGAGAGCGAATGCCACAGTTACCGCGACCGAAAGGCCAATACCAAGGCAATGTGAAAATAAGCAATTTATAATATTTTTTTATTAATTGGTTGAGTATGTTGTGCTATCATGACAATATTATGACTATCACCTCTGAAGTACGCGGCTTCAAGACTCATTAAAGAGCTAAATGCTAGGTCCGCGACTGTCGTCTGCTTCTCTGAAGAGAGCGAATGCCACAGTTGCCAATGGTTACTTGTGCACGTGCTGAACTCGGCCAATACAGGTCGGCCAATACAAGATATATTGGCAGGCCGTTTTTACTGTATGCAGGCAATAACATACATAACCATTTAATAAATTCAGTTAATGTGAGGTGTTGTTGCCCGAGTCCAGCAGTCCGGCCTCAGATAAAAGACTAACAAGCGGTGGTACTTTTTAAGAGTCAAGTACCGGAGCCTGCAACAGATTCCGGCCTCAATTTAAGCCTTTAAGCCACTGACCATAGCGTGCTCCTGAACAAGGCCGCTAACGCTACACAGATTCCGCAGTACTGAATGAAAGAGGCAGTCAAATAACTTTGGTTCATTAATCATATTTTACCAATTTCTACAACTGTCATCGACTAAAGAAATCTTAAGTCAACAGTCACAGGACCCTGGTTGACTTATCGATTGGTAGATTTAATCGATGTATCTGTAAAAATGCGCATCTAACGTGCAATCATGCCAAATGACTTCCTTAATTCTAGTGCTTACCACAGTTGTGTAAATAACTCCTCAGAACATAGCTCCTCTGACATCTAAATTGACATAAAAACCCGACTAAAAAAAAAATTAAGAAGTCAAGGCCAACAAAGACCAAACCTTTCAATTAATCGACTAATCGAGTAAGAGGGGGGCAGCTGACAAATTTCATATGCATTTTCTTAAAACTAGGATGTACCATTTCTGGGCCACAGAAATGTGTCCTGTACACAAACACTTAAACTCCGACTGGCTGCTATTGGGATGTTGGCAAAACATCACCTTCTCCCGCGACACAAAATGGCCGCACCTGCTCGGCTTTAGCCTTCTTCTTCTTCTCCTTTCTCTTGTCCTTCTTCTTCTGCAGGAACTCCTCCCACGGGGTCAGCGTGTTCTTTCCCTCCAACTTCTTCTTCACCAGCTGTTCTGTCGTTTCCTTCAGGCCTGAAACGGGAGGATGAAAACAGACGTGAGAAGAGAACGATTGCATGCAGCACGGAAAGAAGAAAAAAAAAAAAAGGGGCGGCGGTTGTTCCGTAATGGCGTGGACTTCAAAACGCCGAAACGAATGCCCCGGTCTTAACGGCTTTCGAACTGCTCATCTGCGCGCAACGGAAGGATAAAAAAAAAAAAAATCAGAGAAGAATAAATAATACTCGGCTCAGATTTTCACTCTCCTCCCATTGAGGTGATGACAGACACCAGCTGACGAAGATCAGCGTCAAATAAGCGTTAGTGCAAGATATTCGCCAACATCTCCCCAGTGCCAAAAATGAAACTCTGGTGGGAGCAAGCCGCAAGGGCCCCAACATTTCTCAGTACAAATTAGCAAAGTGCGCATTTCCTCTGGTTATGGTCTGTTACCTGCAGGTTAAGGTTAGGGGCCCAAACACCAGTGTAGCAGCTGTTGGGCACTTTAGCAAAGCCCTTAACCCTAATACTACTGAGTCTAATCAACTGTGAGCCACGTTGAACAGAAGCATCAGTTAAATAACAGATCTAATGCCATGACAGGCTTTGTACAGTCAAAATCTTCAGTGCTGGCCACACAGGTTTCTCCATCCAGTGTTTACAAGCAGAAAAAATAAATTTGTAAAGTAAATATATAGACCTGGCAAGTTGAGACAAAAAATTCTGATTGAAGAAAGCTATTTTAACTTATTACGACTGATTACAAGTCACTGGAACTTGTCAAGTGAATAGCAACTTAAATCAAACCAATATTTTCTACTTGATCACAAAAACTAATTGCAAGTCCCATTGCAATTGTAAAATGCTCATTAAAATGAACTTTTTTGTTAGTTTAAGAACAAGCGCTGAAGTTTAGCTTTGATCAGTTTCACAGTAAATCTACATTACGCCCAAATGTGACAACAGCTCACGCTACAGCGTGCGTGAAAATCATGACCGGTCCAAGAGTCTGTAGGTATATAATAAACACAAACTGACATCTGCTCTTCTAAGGGCTCATTCATCTCACCAACCCAGGACACTAAGCAAGTACACAGCGTGCAGGTGCCATCTCATCCAGTTGTCCTGGTCTTATACAGCGCTGCCCTCTAGTGGATGTTTAGGGGCAGTGCAGAGGTGGGAGCATGAACTCAGAGACTGTGTTCAAGTCCACAAGCTGTGTCACGAGCATACTGCGTACTGTTTAGCGCCCATCCAAGTGCACACGAAAGGGCATAAGCCAACACAAAACATCCAATCTATACAATTTTCCAGCAGCACACATGGCCACTTACCTCCTGACAGTGGCGGAGCTAGAACTGGGAATTGGGGGGGCACAGACACGTCCCTTTCTGACAACAAGTAGTCCTGGCGAGTTCTCAATCATTTTCCTTTATTGACGCGTTTTCCAATTATCGTAATTGGCAACTGAAGACACAGTTTTTCTCCATATGCGATCTAACAGCGATGAAATCATGGGCTAAATTCAGTACAGAAAAATAATTTA
The DNA here is from genome assembly GCA_029692085.1 of Gymnothorax javanicus. Taxonomy (NCBI): domain Eukaryota; kingdom Metazoa; phylum Chordata; class Actinopteri; order Anguilliformes; family Muraenidae; genus Gymnothorax; species Gymnothorax javanicus. The sequence goes on from CM056211.1 coordinate 19,429,954, forward strand.
CTTATTAATAGGCCAATGCTTCGCGCTGACTGAACTGGTCCGCGTTCCAATGAAATATCGCCTTTCACTCTTGGTATTGCGTGGGTTGATAAAAAAAAAGTGGCACTCGGAAGTTAAATAGGCAACAAAAATAGCGCGCTGTCGCGAGCGAGACCTCTCAGCCTTGCGCTTGCCCTGCCGTGGCGGCCATATTGATTATCGCAGCGGGACAGAAATTGATAGGGAGCTTCCTCTAAACACCCCAACATACCACCAGAAAATGAGAGCGTTTGGCCAAGGCGTTTTTCAGCTATTGTCCGGAAACGAGAAGTTAACGGACAGACAGACAGACGGACGCCGCTCGCCACGACGATACCCCTCCACGACTTTCGTCGGCTGAGGGGTAAAAAGCATGCGGCTCCAGTTATTTGTGTGAGAGTCGACAGGTATGCAATTTTGAATAACGTTAATTTAAATACAGCAAATACGCGTCCAGATGAATGATTGTCGTCTTACCTAATCGGGGAGAACAAGCAGCACCTGTTAAGTGTGGAGTGCTCTCGGAGTGAAACTTTTGTTAATCATGAAAATGACTGAGAACAGGTCAGGACTAATAATTGTTTTAAACGCATGTTTTGTGCAACCAAATTCTCTGTTCTTGTTTCGACACTGTACTGAATTTAGCCCATGATTTCATCATTAGATCACATATGGAGAGAAACCGCGTCTTTAGTTGCCAATTACGATAATTGGAAAACGCGTCACTAAAGGAAAATGATTGGGAACTCGACAGGACTAATTGTTGTCATAAAGGGACGTGTCTGTGCCCCCCTCAATTCCCAGTTCTAGCTCCGCCACTGCCTCCTGAAAAGTGAGCACCCATGTATACTCAGAGAAACTCCAGACATAAACACTACATACTCCCACATCTTAAACAACACAGCATTTGCTCTCCCTACACTAACAACTTTTACATCAAAGGTACTCAACAAACCTACTCAATAGTAAGGAAGCACGCAAATTCAAACCCAGCCTTGGGATCCATACTCACATCCCATAATAAGGGTTCTGCGGAAATGAGTCTTACCTGGCACCCAGGTGATCTCCATCTCCATGGCTCGGTCCTGTTTGGCCTCCTTGCCCGCAGTGCCTTTCAGAAGCTCCCTGTACTTGGCGATCTGCTCCGCATCGCCCTTTCTGGCCTTCTTCACTTGAGTCTTCTCGTTCTCCGTCTTCTTAGCTAGAGCGACACGTCACACAGAAATAGAAGAGGACTTCCTGTAACCCAATGGCTAAGGTTGCGCTAACCTCATAGAGCAAAGCCCTTCAGCACATATGCTGTAACTCCAGCAGGATCAATAAAGTCCCAGTCGACTGCGGTCTTATTCCAAATTCTGCTCTCTGTACAGTGGTCACTTATATACTGTGTGTAATTGCTTGAGTGTATAAAGCCTGGTGTTTAACACCCTCAACTGCCCTGTACATACACTCTGTTACGCTCTTATCTGATCTCCTGGGGTCAGGGAAATTAGGGGCCATCACATCTTGATTGTGCAGGAAGATGCCCTCTTTATCATCAGTGGGAATGCTACCTACTTCGTGCTAAATTTACACAGCTGCCTTTCCGAGATTGTTAGGTTTTTGAATGGAGATTCTTGACAGGGGGATCAAGAGAGAAGACGCTTGCTATCTCCCCGTATTTGCATATGTGGCGACATATGAGGGCAAGACACGGTTACCCATTGCAATAGTGATTTAATTAAGTAAATTTTCAGCCTAAATATGAATTAGTAGTAATAATTTGGAGAGAAAATTCTAAGATGGGATAAAATCCTCAGTTGAGTAACATCACAAGCAGATACGATTTATTGAATGTCACAATGATGCAATTCGCAGCACGACCAAGCAAAGGCAGCAAATGTGAATGCTCTTACGTTCTGTCTCTTCTTTCTTTTGTTTCCCCTCTTCCTCTTCCTTCTCATCCTCCACCTCCAATTCTTCTTCTTCTTCTTCACTAGAGGATGCAAGGTACGCCTGGAAGTCCATGTTTAGGATCTCGTCTTTCTTGAATTTTCTGTTGAGCACAGCGACTCGCTCGTGGTCCGTCTCGTCCCAGGTCAGCTCCACCTCGGGGGCAAAACCGCCATCTAGTGTCAGGTTGTGGTACTACACAGTAACCCACGAGCAGAGGCCGGATCACCCTGGACCCGGTTGTTCAAAGCTGCGTTAACTTTAACGGCTGGTTAGCGCCAAGCACCTGACATTGTGACCATTCTCTAAATAAGATTCTCATGAGTGCTCTTCAATACTTAAATTAATCAGGGGGAAACCTAAAAAATGCACCAAAAACATACAAACATCTGTGCTTTTATTCAGAGATATAGATGCTGTAGTTTAGACTTAACCACTGATTAAAGTTAACGCAGCTTTGAACAACCGGGCCCTGGCAGTTATCAAAATCAAACCAGTGTAAAACTTCTCAGACTGGAACACAATAACCTCAACCGTCATTTGTAACTGAATTCGGATCATAAAATAGACAGAGCCAATTATTCAACAGAAAACGTGCGCTATAAAAACTGGTGAACAGAAGGTTACAAAACAAAGTTCCTCAGTCCTCCTGCAGACAGTAAGTACATTAAGGGGTTTCGCTCTTGTTCTTTGAGTCAGAAAAGTGCGTCATTTGTTGTTACTCAGCTAATAAACATATGGCATGGTTATTGCACATTTTGAGCGGTTAACTGTGTCATGGTTTAGTCCCGCCGGATGCAACACGCAATACGGCGGGCACTGGGACCATGTACCCAAAAGCTGAAAAATGGACCCACTCGCACAGGCTGGTAAGAAAAATAGAAGACATTTAATAAATATACTTTTTATAAATGACAAAGAGACAGGAGAACAGCAGCGACACATACAAGGCTAAAAAACCAGAATACAGCTGGAAGTGCAGCTCTTAAATTCTCTAAACTTCACCTCCACTTCAACGAGCAACAGGTGTGGCCCATTAAAGTGGAGGCGAAGACAGCAGGAGGGGGAGGGACTGCAGGGCAGAACCATCACAAACTGGGCCTAAAATGGACTCTAGATTTCAAAAATAGGACAGAAACTTGCCATTAACCAGCCTTTCATGCATATACACAATTTCTGCAAAGCCACAGTAATAAAATTTCAGGAAACATCAGCAGGAATTCTAAGCTGATTTAAGATGGTCTGAGCGGAGTTTGTCACCTCCAGAGAGACAAAACTGGCTTTCGGCTGGTTAACTCTTTCCCCCTCACTAGCGCCTCTCGACGCCTATCCCTTATTTCCCCACAAGCGCCTCTCGACGCCTATCCCTTATTTCCCCACAAGCGCCTCTCGACGCCTATCCCTTATTTCCCCACAAGCGCCTCTCGACGCCCGGTCTCGATCACCACGCAAGCAACTCTCGACGTCTCACCGGGATTTCCGCATAAGCGTCTGTGGACGACTCTGTTTTAAGCTTATATGAGATCAAGACTATGACGTCAACAGTTTCGGTGTTATCACATCAGCAGCTCTGTGTGGAGATAAGTTGGCAGCAGCCAGCTACCCACAGAGTATACACTGCTGTGTTATCTTTAGGGCTGTGAGGGGGAAAGAGTTAAAGCTGATCTTTAGTTGGACAAAGGTGGTCAAAGTTAGTTAAGGTGGAAGAGTAAGCTGGAGTCAGCTAGGGTAAGGCAGGTAAACCAGAAAAAAACTGTCCAGAAGGCACAACTTAAACCAGCTTGACCATCTTAGGTTGGTTGAAGCTGGAATTTCTGACAGGGCACAATAAGGTCATAGTCAAATGCACTCAGAAGTGCGAGTTAAACGCGGAGAAAGCTAGCCAATATCGCAGCCAGTTATCTGCTCAGTGTTTTCCATAATAATTCTGGCAGAACCCAAGAGGTCGTACGGTGGAGTGTATGCATATCATCATTAGCGAACTGATTCATACTGTGGAGAAACATCTAAAAGAACACTTGGCGAGTTCGCCCAGCTCCTACTTTTGAAGTTGCCGTCGCTGCCGAGGTGAAGTATTTGGGGGTATAGGAAGCCAAGTCCACATCTGCGGCGACATCTTTTGGCTCCTCATCAAAGGACACATCATCCGGTATAAACCTGACGGAGAAAAAGGCAGAAACCCTAAAATTAGCGTCTAAATAGCAAAGGGCTCCGTTTGCTCAGACAAAGCTTCCAAGAGCCAGAGTGACAAATTTCCTTTCATTGCAGAGTAGAGGGAAAGCTATCAATCTGCTGGATTCCAACCCTCCCGTCCGGAGGTTACAAATCAAGTTCCTGTTTTTATTACAATTCCAATTAAACACTGAGGCAAAGCAAGCTTTATCTTTTGGGTATGTAAAGAGATTTCTTACGCGGTCTTTTCAAATTGAAAAATGAAGACAAATAATAGCCCAGAGTTTTTATCTCCGAAAGCAAAACCTTCATCCATCTTGCGCATAATTGCTTTTTTCACCTGAGAGGAGCCGAACCTCAAGCATTATAAGCATTCACATTGATTAGATGTACAGCATATTTAAACCTACGGGAAGGGTTTTAAACAATTGTGTCAAGGCAGTAGTCCGGCTGCAATAAATTTCATTCAACTATAAACAGTCCAGACAGGCCAGGGTGCGTCTACAACTTAGTTTCTGTTGAAAAGATGAAAAATTATCCAGTGGAAAAACAAAATGGCTGTTGCACATTTCATGAGCTAGGGTCAGTGGGTTTCATCAGATGTTTTGCACAACCAAACATAAACATTTGGTACAAATTAAACATTACGCAGCGCACTTGCGTTTAATTCGTCCCATATGAGTTTGAAGGAAATTAGTAGCATTAAACCTTCAATACGCGAGATCTTAACTAGTTGTTGATAATCATGAGCAAAAGAAAGCTATGAAGTTTACAAACAAAGGTATAATGCCGAATGAGCATTCCAACAAGCCTAAAAAAGTTAAATTCTAAATACTTTGTACATTTTCTGGCGCATTCTGATGGTGAAGCAATGGCGCTCTTGTTCTGTGGTTAGACAACCTCCTTGTAATGCAAATGGATATAAGCTTGCTTTGTGCCCTGAGGTTAATCTAATCAATAGCTCCGTCCCCATGGTTACCCATGTAAATCTTAAAAGTGCACAAACAGCTAGAAACAGCCATTCACTTTAGCCGCGGGCTGCTTGTTAAATAAAAGAAACGCTTAGCCAGTCAGAGTCCAGGCGTGTCAGCAAATTCAACACAAAGTGCTTCTTCCCCAAGATCGACTCCACATCTCAAATACTAAACCAACAGCAGCGTTGTCAATGCCAGCGATCTTCATTCAGTATCGATCTCCGGTGTACAAGATCATTTCGAGGAAAGTAGCCCTTATGCAAATTTAACCAAGATGAGCTTGAGTTACTCAACTATTAATGACGCAGACGTTAAAAAAAAAGTTCTCTCAAGGCCTTAAAAAAATTCACAGAAGCCCCAACTTTCATCAGCTCTCATCAAACTTTCCGTATTATTCCTCAAATCTTCCTTTTCCATAATATAAAATACAGGTCACAGATTCATTGGCATTTGTGCAATACTAGTGATGCTAACAAATCCAGGTGTTAAGATGTCCATGGTAATTAGTTTATACTGGAGAAAGTAACCTCAGCTTGCCGGGTAATAAAATAGCACCACCTCACCTAAAATTAAAATAAGTATTCCAAACATACCTGCTCTTACCCTACATTATCTTGGTACACAAAACTGATTCCAAACACACCATCCAAAACTTGCCAGATATTTAACTCTGAAGACCAATGTACATCACCCGAGATGGACTCTAGCACACCTGTGCTCACCTGAGGTCGATCATGGAGCTGCTGCTCTCGTATTCGAAGCCGTCGCACTCCTCGTAGATTTTGGCCGCCGTTTCCGCGGAGTCGCACTCAACCACCGCGTAAAAGTAGCGCATGCGCTTGAACTGGTAATCTCTCAGTTTCTCACGGTAAATCCTGCACACGACCAACATGAGAAAAACAAATACACAAACAAACACACACACACACACACACACACACACACCAAGTATGAGACATTCATCTGCGAAGAAACATGCAACCTCAGCTGGCCTGGTCATTGTTTAGTGGCGGGTTCACGAATATTGATCCAAGCAACATCAATCACTCAGTCTGAAACTCAAAACTGGTCTTTCGCAATTATACATCAAAGAATGTCAATAAATGGGCAATAGCCAATTAAAGTAGGAAAAACCTAAATTCTGCCCGTTAAGACCGACAAAATGGTCAGCCTATTCCAAGTTATAACGAGTAATCTGGGACAGCACATCTCAGCCAAGGCTGAAAATGCCCCTGCAAAAGATTCTCAGTACTTTCTGTCTTTTTTTATATAGCAGGAAGCAAAATCAGTTTACACTTCTCAGAATCTACATTATCTCAGCAATAATTTTGAGGTGGTTGGAAGTCTTTACCTCCATGTGTGACTTTATGATAACAACGTGTGTGAGCACCTCAATTTCGCACAAGTCCCTAGATCTGGAAAGATACCTAGACCAAGATCAGTTTTGAGATTTTCTTCAATTCATGATGATACACCCCAATTTTTCTCATTTCAAATACTCATGCATTTGTGAAGAAGTGGTGTGGGATCTTTCAAAAAAATAATCCTGCATTCAGATCTGAATCAGAATCACTCCCAAAATCAAATCACATCCAAGGCGGGCCAAGATCCTTCCCAAGTAAAATTCTCATGCAAATCTGTCCAGTAGTTTTTCATAACCCTGCAAACCTAGTAACTAACCGACAAACATGACCGATCACAAAACCTTTTTGGCAGAGATAATAAACGTAACCCTGGTAAATACAGAGGGTAATGGCCGCACCTCTCTTCCTCCGAATCCTTATCGGGGTTTTCCGGTAGCGTCACCAGCTCCAGGGGTCCCTGTTTCTGCTCCAAGGCCATTCGCTCCTTCCCGAACTCAGATGGAAAGATCTGGAAAATGCCCAGTCGCTCATACACCTGAGACAGACTTCTAAACGAGCCCAGCCATTACCTCATGGGGTTGGGTTTCCCCGTTCATCGACACAGGATTGAAGCAAGTGAAGACAGAAGACCCTTCTCAATCCGTTTCTCCTACTGAGTTGCACTATATACAAAAACATACTGGCCTAGGTTCACCTACACAGATCATGCCTGATGCAAGGCTAAATTACGTTTTGAAAGGATATCCTCCATAGCGAACTCAATAAAGTCCAGGACAACACTTTATCCATGTCAGAGAGACCAGCAAACATGGCATTTTTGTCTCCAGAGTAATTTGTGATCGGACTAAGACCTTTACACAGGCTGTATACCTGCTACTCAGCAGCTGTAATACAGCGCCAGCTACATCAGGTTACATCACTGCATTCAATTTGAATTCAAAATGATAGCTGCAGTCAATACCTGAGACAGCACCCATACAAGTGCACTAATTCAAAGGTACTTGCATTGCTAGCGACACAGAACAGACTATATTTAGAAGTACCAACATCTTACCTTTACAGACATAAATTTAAAAGTACTAGCATCACTAGCCACACAGAGCAGACTGTATATTTAAAAGTAACATCATCTTACCTTTACGGAGAGCACCACCCCTCCTTTCGGTTTAAAGGAGCTGAACAAAGCCAGCAAGTCCTTGGCTTTCAGTCTGTCCCAGTCCATGTTACAGGCGGCCAGTCTCCGAGTGACCTACAGCAGATGATTAACAGCCCACTTCAGCCTCTAAATAACAGTTTTACATTCATTCATTCCTTCCACCGGCTGCATCATACAGATGGAATTACACTGTTCACTACTACATATTCTGTGTGGATCTAACGATCACCACTAGTCATTTAAAGCAGTGGCGTTCTGAAACACTGACATGACATGCAAAGAATAACATTGAAGAAACAAACTCCAGAACAAAATTTTAAAATTTCTACGCATTTCCGACCACATTCTTAAAATGACACGGAATCAAGCCTGTAATGTGGTTCATCAACCTACCTATGTTGCAAACAGAAATAATGATAAGAAAATTTATGTTATACTTTCTCTTCCAGGGTTAATATCATACATAGCAGAGGCAGTATTTTTAATCAGTCCGATGCAGGTACAAATTCTTAAGTACACTGGAATATGATGAATGGAGAAAGGATCAAGCCAAAAACATTTCAGATACTATGGTCATTAAATGCTTTAAACTCCTAAACATGAGCATTTGGTACAAATCAAACATAAAGGAGTCCACCTGTGTACAATTTTTTCCCCATAAACGTTTAAAGGAAATTTGCTTTATTAACAGTCTAAGGTGCAAGATCACTAATGTGTGAGAAGAGTTGCCGTCACTCATTCCAAGAGCAATATAAAAATAACCAGGGTAATTAAAAGCTAAATAGCTAATTTAGCTTTCAAGCTACCTAGCCTGAGAACTGAATCAGTTCAAAACCTCAGTTCTTGAAACTGCATACAGGATCCAGTGATGTGTTTCAGCAGTACTAATGCCTGCAATTTGACAGCAGGTGAATTTTGGTGGGACGGTGACGGTAAATAGGGTTTAACTCACGTCGTCGGCGCGGGGAGCGTCCTTCCACATCTCGCCCCAGTCGTGTTCGATCTCCTCCTCTTCCTGCCTCAGCAGCTCGTCCACATCTTCATCTTCATCTTCGTCAGAGCTGGTCTCCACGTTACCCTTCCCCCGCGCCAGGTCAGGGCCACTGTCGCTGTCCTCCTCCGACTCGTCCTCCGAGTCGCTCTCCTCTTCGTCTCCATCATCGTCGTCTTCATCTTCCTCACTGCTATCATCACCATCACCGTCATCACTGGCCTCAACTGCACCTTCATCACTCGCAATGCCAGCATCATCCTCTTCCTCATCTGTAAAGATAAAATGCAACCCAAAAAAAATGAAAACAACCCAACAAAATGTAAGCATGCAACCCAACAGAAACCCTCAACCACACCACGACTGAATAATAAATTAAACTGAAATAAAAGTCAAATAAACAAAAAAAAATACGTGTGTCACAATCCAGTCAGATTGCTGGCGGATTTATATCTGTAAATCAGCATAATTTAGAAGACGACCAAATCTCAACTCAAGTAGATCTCTAACACATCAGTCCATATACCGTAAACCATCACCATCCCAAGCCCTCTTTGCCTTTCCACAGTCTTCATAAAATGAAACTTACATTGAGGAAATACAGCCAGGAGGGAATTTCTGAAATCAATGAGCAGGAAAACTACAGAGCAAAACACAAAATGGCTCTTTGACTGCAGTCCTAATCCCAGATTTAAAAATCCTGTCCAGGTTTTGTTTAGTGTAGTTATCCAGTTAACTCAGTAATCATGCCTAGTGAAAAAAACGACCCGTTCCCCTATAAATAAAATAAAAATAAACATCACTTACACACAAGAAACCGTGACACTCACCTTCCTCATAAACTTTTACTCCTCTGGCAGAGCCCTTTGTGGTATCCTGCAGTTTAACATCCTCTCTTTGAATGTCTTTGGATTTTAAAGTCTTCTTGCCTTTCTTGGACACTTCCTCAGGCAAGTGCTCCTCCACCTGTTCCTCTGAATCCTCCTTCACGTCCCCCTGAGTTTTTAAGTCCACCTTCGTTTCCGACTTCCCTTTTTTCTTCTTCTTTTGTTTTTTCTTCTCTCCCTGCTCCTTCTCCTCCGGAGCGTCGGACTGGTCCGAGTCGGACAGGTTGTAGAAGCGCTTCAGGTCTTCGGTTGATGAGTGGCTGATGGGCCTTCCGCGTTTGTCCACCGTGTACTTCAGCTTGAAGCGCTTGTCGTGGAACATGGACTGGAAACGCTTGTCGATCTTTATCTTTCGCTCCTTCTCCGGCATTTCCCAAAACCGCGGGTCCTTCTTCACCCGGGCGAAGCGGTCGTCATTGCTCTCTTTCTTTTTATCAGCCATGACTGTGGCCTGGCAAGAGTAACACATAAGAACATTTTAAATGCTACTGGGATTATATTAGAAAAGAGTAATCAAACCCTGAAGTCCATTTAAACAAAAATTTTCCAAAACAATCTGTTCATGAAATTTTAATTCCCTCCCAAAAGAAAACGCTCAGAGACAAGAGAGTAACAATAATAACAGTCTTTACTACGTGCACGTATGGTCCAAGTTACATCAGCAGAACAAAGACAAAGGAATCTCCTTTGCTTTGGATATTTGTATGAGCAGAATGTCATAATCCCTCCTCCTTGGGACTGATTCATTACAACAGTATATTTTCCCTCTGCATTTCCACAGCCAAGTGCGCGTATCCCACGTGCAGAATGCCCCAGCTATCTCTTCAGCTCTCAGGGAGAAGAGTCTCAGCCTTATCTCGGTCAAGCTGGCTTCCAAGGGAACAGGCTGTACATGGGCTAGAACACATAGTTTAAACAGTCCTGCCTCGGGGAGGTTCCCGAGGCTTCAGAGGGGATATACACATCTCATCTCATACAGGTACAGAGGGCACATTTCATTATGCACAGGTTAGATTGCAATGATTATATTTATGCAAACCCAGGCCACAGCCTAGGTCAATCAAGGATAAACAATTAATAACCAAATAAAGAATTTATGACTAAATTCGCTCACACCGTCCCTGGTCTTTTAAATGCAAGACATCATTCTTTTCAGTAGGGGTAGCGGGGGAAAAAAAAAATCGATACGGTATAATATTGCAATATTTTGCATGGCAATATTGTATCGATTCATAGACCCCAAGCATTGTGATTTTATTACATATATTCTTAATAAATGCTGCCAACACAAATCCAAGTTTTGGGTCGTGGAATGATAAAAATCAGTTGACTTTTCAGTCCAGATGAGTGCAGGGATGGAGCTAAGTGCTCACTGACTGGTCAGGGGCAGCACAGCAAAGGTGTGACTCACAAGATTTGGCAGGAAGTTGGTCAGAACAAAGATGGAGGAAGGAGACGTGTAAGCAGAGAAACATATCACAACAATATCTTATTGTGACTAAAGTATTGTGATAATATCGTATCATGGGGACTCTGGCAATTCCCACCCCTACTTTTTGGACACATCTACGATATACAGTACAGCTTTAAAGTATGTCCCCTTCAAGCACACTTCGTCCTGAAGATGCATGCCAGCGAGCTGAAATAATACTTTTGGTGCACACCTACTAACTGGTAAGCATCATATATTGCACACCAAAATCTACCAATTTGAGAACATTCTCTGGGGGAACAAAATAAGAACGTTTGAACACAGCCCTATAGCCACTCATTTTACCTCATACACTGAAAATGAGTTTAATGGCTTAGACAATCAATTTTGATTTTCCTACCATTAGAAATTGAATGATCATAGTACTTGTTCCATTTAACATCATTTCTTGGTGTATAATTTCATGATACAGACTTCTCAGACAATACTCAACAGAGACATGAAATTACTGATCGACTTCTGGTTTGAGCAGGGGAAAGACACAAGGACTGAATTAAAATGGTTTCCTTTTTACTAAGGTAAGTAGTTGCAGCTAAAACAACCGAATCGGTCTTGCATTGGACTACTTTTTACATGTTGGTGTGACAGGTGCACGGAGTGTGGAGTGATACCTCGAAATGCAACACAATTTGTTAGCTAGCAAAACAATGTCAAATGCGCTGATAATTTGCTAGTTATTTAACTCCAACAATAATTATCAGTTGTCAGAAATAAGTGAGCAGATGTCATCATACCAAATTAGCAATATCTGGTTTCCTTGGTGGTTCGCAGGACTACGCAGCTACATCATGCAATTAAGGGCTATGGATGAAGAGATCAGCGATGCGCTAGCCATGTCAGTAAGCAAAACAAACTAATGGCAACTGTACTGTACTCCATTCGGCTGTAATGTCCCCATGCCTGATTGGAAAAGAACAGCCACTGATGAACCCTCTTTTCACACGACAGCACTAACAACATAATATTGACATTGTAATAAACAGTCAAATGTACACGATTTATATTTATTAGTTATTTTCTGAAAGAACGCCATATATTTACCTCAAGACAGATCCCCACCTTGCGACAGTAAACTACCCACGTGTGCTCCCAGGATGCAATACCTCCGTGACCCCTTCTTTCCTACGGCAAGCCAAGAGCTCCATACCGTGCGCTGTTTTGCGTAGCAAATAGAACAATGAAACACTGCAATGTCACGATTCAATTGCAATTCAATTCTTATTCTGTCCCAACCCTTCTTTTGTATACGTTCGTGTTTTTTATTATTAAGTTTATCAAGCATCGTTTCAAAACGAATAAATAACGTCTGATCATGATTTCGCTCAGAGTAATACTCCAGATCCGCGTTTTACCTCCTGCTGGTTCGCGAGTGACGTTTTAATTTCTTTCCAGAGGTCAACATCGCCGACCACAGTGGAAGAATCAAGTGGAGTATGCGTTGACTGGCTCATTTAACTTTGCAACGATGCATTTGTTGCTTTGTTGTGTTGAGTAACCAGCTCATTATTTTATTCTGGCTATCAACGTGCTTTTGTCGGACTCAAAATTATGAATAGCATACTCAGCAACGGATTCATTTGTAGAAGGTGTCTGTGTCGGAGAGTGTTCCCTACCCGCACGGTCAGGAATCTAGCGGCATCTCAGTCAGCCTATGTTACTGTCAGACTGATCGATACACTGGCTGACCGATCACGTTTTCACAACAACAACAATGGGATCTTGTCTTTACCGCAACGATTGTGTTCTGCAAGACTGACCCATGAAAGGACGTTCTCTAGCAGCGTTGGCGGAGCTATGAACGTTTTTGACAGGAACATGAAACGAAAACAGAAGAACTGGGCGGCAGTGTTGCAAGACGCGGTGAAGTACGATTATCTGAGGGATGAGGTTTGTGGCTGTCATCTGAATATACTGCTACATTGAAAGTGTATCGTGTTGTTAACCGTTGTATTTTCCATGCCTTTCTCTAGGTTGGAAGCAGAGTTGCAGACAGAGTCTACGACATTGCAAGGTGTTAAACACTCATTTTGCAGTAGAACACTACCAAACTATTCATGAGCAAAAGATACTGATTTGACGATTGATCACAAAGCAATCAGGTTGAAATCTGAAGTAATGGAAGTTTCATAATCTCTATTTTGGCACAGTAAGCTTTGATGTTGAGTAGTAACTTTTGATTTTGAATTGCCCTGTTTAAGTCTGTAGAATAGCATAAAGTGTTGTCAGAAATGGGCCAGCATATGCATGAATTTGAAACTGACATCCAAAATTTCTTAGGTCGTTTCCTTTAGCCTTAGATATTGGCTGTGGAAAAAATCACATCGCAGAGCACTTGAGTAAGGTAATAATTTATCTTACTTGTACATTATTTAACTGCTTTCTTCTGATTGATCAATATTTTTTTAAAGTGTTATTTTACTCTTTGTTTACTCAGGATGTTGTTGAGAGGCTTTTCTTAACAGACATCTCCGAAAATGCTTTGGTAAGTGCAGTATCATATTTTACTTGTTACCAGCTGGTGGAGACATCCAGTTTTCTGTAATACAGCATTGCATCTGTGTGAAATAATCCTGGGAAGTAGCTGTGAATGATATCCTCAGAGCTTTTTCCAACAACACAACACAAGCTGTTTCCCACAGCGATAGTTTCCTACATATTATCGGCACTTTTTGGAGTCGACAGTCGCATTGTGCATCCCTGCAGTGCACTTGCCACTGATTATTTTGCAAACTGCAAACCATAAAGTGTAATACAGGAGAACTTGTTCCTGATTTGAGGGAGGAAGAAATTTTGTGCCAAACTGTTCATAACTTTTTGAGTTATCTAGTCAGAAATATACAGACCCAGGTTCGATATATTTTAATTCTTCCGGATCCAGAATCCAGAAAATGCTCCGGGTCACTTCCAAAATTAAATCAACTCATTCTTGGGCTACCATCTATCATCCTACCAAATTTTGTGCCAAACCGTCCATAAAATTTTGAGTTATCCTATTAACAGACAGACATACAAACAAACAAATGAAAAGTCATTCTTAGAACTTGCCGAAAGCGAAATCTAGAAAGGTGAAAAGATATATCATATTGTCTAAAGAACAGAATAAAAAAAAATTCATTGTGGCAAAAATTGTTACATGAGAGTGAGGTCATCACGACCCCTAACTGCAAGAACCGCATTGGGTTGACGAAAAGAATGGAGGTAGTTGCAAGTCTCTATCTGAATTAGAAACAAAGTTTTGGATCAAAATCTGTTTTTGTCCTTTTGTGTGACCTTGACCTTTGACATAGAAACTTAAAGTATAGGTCTGTGGAGAGTAGCCTATGCTAACATGTTTCCAAGTTTTGCTAAGATTGGTACATTATAAATGCCAAAAGGTTTGTAACTAACAAACTGACAGACAAACAGACGTGTAACACAACAGACTGATATACTTGCCGAAAGTAACAAACAGGGTGAAAACATTACCTCCTTGGCAGAGGTAACAAGTGATAGTCTAACGTCTTATTGCGGCGATGATCTGGGATGACCTGGACAACTTGTGCTTCCTTATGGGCGGGCCGAAATGAACTGTGTCATTCTGCTTTGGACATTGCTGGCCAATGACACAACCCCAGATTTACTGTAAAGTTTAGCACTGCAGATATCAACTGACCCATTTCCACAGTTTTCTCTGGTACAAACACATTTGCCCCTTTCTGTTCTCACTGTCGATAAATAAATTTAAGACAAATGTGGAACCATATCTGTTTTTACTTACCAAACAACTCTAATTCTGTTAGCTCTGCACTTTTCTGAAAATTGGGTAGATGATCAACACATTACCTTTGTTATTAATTTGTGGATTTTGGAGTGGAGGCCTAAAATCATTGAGGTTCCCTCATTTACAATAATGTCGAGAAACAGGGGAAAAAAAAAAAAAGTGACTGTAAAAATGGTTTGTCATTTTTGGGAAACTATGTCAATTTTGAGACTTTGACACATGGTCCAAAGACATTTTTGGATATGCTTGACACGTGGTCCGACATTCCGCCACATGTTTTTAGAAGCTGAAGAAGGAGACCGGGATCCCCACTCACTGTGTAATGGCTGATGAGGAATTCCTGCCCTTCAGGGACAACACGTTTGACCTGGTGGTCAGCAGCATGAGGTCTGTAGCTTTCTCTCATTTCCTCACACCACAGGGCTAAAACCAGCACCCTGTTCTGTACCCACTATAATGCCTCTTATTTTAGTTTTGGCAGTTCTT
Source organism: Gymnothorax javanicus (assembly GCA_029692085.1). Lineage (NCBI taxonomy): Eukaryota > Metazoa > Chordata > Actinopteri > Anguilliformes > Muraenidae > Gymnothorax > Gymnothorax javanicus. Next base: position 19,445,186 of record CM056211.1, read on the forward strand.
TGACCCTTGTGTGAGGTAACAAATATACGATTGGAGTATCTTTAAGAGGACATTCTACTGCTTACCTAACTATCGTTTTTTGGAACACCGGCTTAGAATTTTGAGAAATGAGTATACAAATCACAAATCCATTAGTGAATTAATTTAAATAATATTCTGTTTTAAGGGTAGGAAGTCTAAATTGGGTCAAGGATGGCTTCTGTGTTTGGCTGATGTGGCAGTCTTTAGTGACCTGTGGTTTCCACTTCAGGGTCAAAAGTACATGCCACAGTTGCTTCCAGAATCTCTCAGTTGTGACCACTTCTAACTAGCTTCTATCAGTCATTTCAAAGCTGAAAATCTTGAAAACCTAGAAAAGGTAGCAATGTCCCTTTGGACTGATCATTATACATTATATTGTGCATTTTGAATATCAGGGAACACACAAATGTTGGCAAATACACAATGAGATACCTTTTACTAATGGGCGGATTGTACTCAGGAAGTAAACATCAGCTTCTTTCTCTCCTGTTCCTGTAGCTTTCACTGGATTAATGACCTTCCTGGAGCTCTCCGGCAGGTAGATTTACGCTTCTCTCTCAAGCACCAGACTTACCAGAGATTTTTTTCCCCCCACATTGTGGGCCGCTGGTGTCCCTTCTTTAAAATGTGACCGTGTAAATGCCAGCTCGATATTTCCACTGGGAACTGTTGTGTGAAATGTGTGCCCGTCCAATCACCTTTAAGGAGACTCGTAGTTTTTCTTGTTTTTAAACTCCCAGCAGGGGCAGTTGAGTGCCAATGGAAAAAGGAAACGGGGGGGGGAGTCCAGACTGAGTTTGGTATTTCTGTGAAGAGTATTGGCAAGAAGAGGGTTTATTTTAAAGGGACACTATGCTACATGTTAACCTCGTGATGACCATGAGTTGAAGTGAATGAGCTAAGGCTAAAAAAGGTTATTAGCACCTCGTCCATTGACTTGTATTATCAATCACTAGGCTAGCATGCCGCATGTTGTTTTTGCGTAAGTCTCATTTTGCTGGGCAATGAGCTCAGAATCACTAACTAGGGGAGTTTTTTTAGCATTGTGCTATAGAAAAGGGTGACAGTGAATTCTCTCTGTGTAGCCAGTCTGGAGCCGCAGTGTTTGTGCACTACAGAAACTAAAGAGATAATTCAACCTCAACATGTATATATACATATTTTTAGTCTATTTAGGCTCATTTTTAGGTGAATGAGATTAAACTTCTCCTGGAGGTGGGGCATTTTGACTAATTCAAGATAAGTTTATTGGGTATGTTAAGTTACTCAAGCAAACAGTAACCCGGGAAAATCTAATATTCTCTGTTTAAGTTTAAAAAGTAGCTTTTAACAGTTATTATTACTCTGCCTCACCCGAAGGGTGAGGGAAGGGGTATTGTTTTCGGTTCGGATTGTTTGTGTGTTTGTGCGTTAGTGCGTTTGTTTCTGTGTTTGTTTGTTAACACTCTAGCGGCAAAACTAATGGCCAGATTCACCCCAATTTCGGTATAGGGATTGCCACTGACCCAGAATAGATCCCTATTGAATTTCGTACAAGTAGGTGAAAGTATGTGCGAGGGGCGGGGTTTGTTGTGCCTGGCACCACTTGTTTTTTACATTATTATGAGGTTAAACCTCGATGCAAATACATTGATTTTTAGAAATGTCTTGAGAAATTCTGAATAATATTCTCTGCAGATTCACCAGGTGCTGAAGCCGGATGGCGTGTTTATCGGGGCGATGGTCGGCGGGGAGACGCTGTACGAGCTCCGCTGCTCCCTGCAGCTGGCCGAACTGGAGAGGGAGGGCGGCTTCGCCCCACACGTGTCGCCCTACACTGCCGTCACCGACCTGGGGAACCTGCTGGGCCGGGCGGGGTTCACCATGCTCACCGTGGTAACGAACCGCGTGATGGCAGGAGATTGCTAGCTTTTGGTGGAAATTTGCAGCAGCTGAAAGATTGACTCTGTTTGTGATTTACGTTGTATATAGAAGCTGCAAAAATATGAGCACTTCTTATGCATTCACCAGTCAAGTGTAAAAGCATGAATGGTGCATTTTAATATTCTGCATTTTTAGCTTACCGACCCAATGGATTGTATTACAGACATAAAGGAGTTTTTATAAATGTACGGGAGACGCGGTAGCGCGGTGGTCAAGTAGGCTTGACTTGGGATCATAAGGTCCTGAGTTCAAGCCCCGGCTACGGCCTTCGCGGTGTGCTCTTGGGCAAAACACTTCACTCCCACACCCCACGCCTCACTCCACCCAGGTGTATAAATGGGGACCCGCAAATAGTCAGGGAAGCTTGACTAAGAGCTGACGGAGTACCTACAATGGACTGGCATCCCATCCAGGGGGAGTAGTAATGCTCCTAGTCGCTTCATGCCATGCCCTACGGGCCGATAAGCTATTGACGTGGTGTGGCGTCTGTCGTCCGGAACATTTTTTTATCTTTTTTTGGCCTGATGAATTTTCGTGTAAATTTGCATTAACATACTACTAGACCATATCTCCAGACGTTTTTCTCGGATTTTTGATTGAATCATTTTTGTCCGTTTTATGGGCCCTTGAAATTTTGACTCAAATGTTAAAGATAGGACTGAGAAATTTAAAACAATTATTTCTCAAAAACACCGTGATAATTTATTTTCTAAATCAGGTAATCAACTTACCTTGGTACCATCAATGTACAGTGCAAGCGCCATTTTGATTGAATTGACGGAAGTGGGTCTCTTGGGGGCGCTGTACTTTAACATTAGGTCTTATGGAGAATGGGCCAAATCGCCTGTGGAAGCTAAATGGTTGCTGATAGAGATTAAGTTTGTATTACTGACATATAGGAAGTAATATATGACCTATATTTTGGCTGTGTTAAAGTTGACCTCAGATGACCTTGAAAGGTCAAACTTGAGGTCAAGCAAAATGTTACAATTTTCAAAGGTTTCTAGGCTTGAAATTATTGAAGATAGGGAACATATGTGCATTGAACACTTATAGGAAGTTATGTATGAACTTTCATTTGGTGGTCTTGAACTTGACCTTCGAAGGTCAAACTTCACATAGTGAAATTTCAATGACTTCTATCACCAAAACTATTACAGATGGAGCTTAGGTTTGTATTGCAGGCATATAGGAAGTCATGTATGAAGTTTCATTCGGTGACTTTGAATTTGACCTTCAGTGACCTTGAATGCTTAAACTTCACAGTGAAATTTCAATGACTTGTATCAGCAAAATGGTTACAGATAGTTTCGGTTTGTATTGAAGATGTATAGGAAGTCATGCATGAACTTTCATTTGGTGGCCTTGAACTTGACCTTCGGTAACCTTCGAAGGTCAAACTTCACATAGTGAAATTTCAATGACTTCTATCACCAAAACTATTACAGATAGAGCTTAGGTTTGTATTGTGGCCATATAGGAAGTCATGTATGAAGTTTCATTGGGTGACCTTGAACTTTGACCTTCAGTGACCTTCAACGGCCAAACTATATGGTGAAATTTCAATGACTTATATCAGCAAAATCGTTACAGATTGAGTGTAGGTTTGTATTGGAGATGTATAGGAAGTCATGTATGAACTTTCATTTGGTGACATTCGACTTGACTATCAGTGACCTTTGATGGTCAAACTCGACAGTGAAATCACAATGACTTGTATCACCAAAATGGTCACAGATTGAGCCAAGGTTTGTATAGAGAAATTTAGAAAGTCATATCTGAAGTCAATTTGCTGACCACAACTTGACGTTGACATATTGAATACATATTGACATTTTATAATGACTTGTATCACCAAAACTGCTTCAGAGCTTAGGATTGTATTACAGAAGGTTTTATAAATGTATATGAACTTTTATTGAGTGACCTTGAGATTGATTTTCATTGATTCAAATGTCAAACTTCACATGAAATTTTCATAACTTGTATCATCGCTGTAAGACTGCTTGCCGGTAAGCTCCAGGATCCTTGGTCCTATTTTTGTTATTTTTTAACTGCAGGACGTTGATGAAATCCAGGTGCATTATCCAGGGATGTTTGAAGTTATGAAGGATTTGCAAGGTATTTTCACTTTCAGAATCACTGTGAAAATGACAAAGTTTTTTATTCTCCTGGATGACAATGATTTGCTTTGATGAAAAAGGTCTCTTATTGATCTAACTGTTCTGCGGTTGATTGATATAAATGGCATGTATGTGGATGATCTTTTCGTCCTTTGTGACTGTTGAATCGTCCCTTTCAGGGATGGGAGAAAGTAACTGTGCCTGGAAAAGGAAGGCGATGCTTCACAGAGACACTATTTTGGCTGCTGCTGCGATTTACCAAGGTGAGACTGCGGCTTCCTACTCAGGAGCAAGAGAGAGATCCAAAATGGTGCACTCCAGTGGTGTCATACGAGAAACAGACCTATATGAGAGGCAATAAGATCCAAAATGGTGCCATGTCTGAAACAGGCCTCCTGCATAAAAGTCGATAAGATCCAAAATGATGCACTCCAGTGGTGTCAAACGTGAAACAGACTTCCTGTATGAGAGGCAACAAAATCCAAAATGGTGCCATACCTGAAACAGGCCTCCCGCTTAAGAGTTGATAAGATCCAAAATGCTGCTATCCGTGTGACAGGCCTCCCGCATGACAGTGAGTAAAATCCAAAATGGCGTACATCAAATGTGCTGTATGTAAAACTGGCCTCCCGTATGAGAGCCGATAAGATCCAAAGTGGTGTACTCCAATGGTGCTGCAAATATGGTCTGAAAAAATATATATTTGGCGATGTGAGAATGCATGCTTACAGCCCATTAGAGTGCTGTAAAATATGGCAATAAAATTCTGGCTGTTGGGGACTTGTTCAGTTTTGCTATTATTGGTGAATCGCATTCATAATCGGGCAATATCGGCATCTATTGTGTCATTTTAAATATCTACTGTATATCGTAGTTGCAGATATCAGTTTTTATTTAGCTCTCTCTAAGAACTTGATCCAAGCACTCTGATCTTAATGTCATGGATTGGTCGATCTCAGCCGTCACTGATGTTTACTACTGTAGATCTTTTCCCCTGATGAGGTGGACTCCACCACTGTCTATTCTGCTCTGACAAACTGTAATGCTAACAGATGCTAACAGTTACTGGCCTCCTGTTCCACACAGAAATGTATGGGCACGAAGATGGGTCTGTTCCTGCCACGTTTGAGATCTTGTACATGATTGGCTGGAAGCCTCACGAGTCACAGGTCTGTTGAGATCACATGGACATGGTCATCTCTCTCACATCCACAGCTGGTCTGTTAGAACAATGTGTTCTTTAATTAAGTAAATGGCTCAATATTAAAGTGATGGATTGTGATTAAAAAGGCATAAAGGGGTGTCGCAATGAATATAACACCAATGTAAAATAATGGTGCATAATGTAACGTGACCCTATATTCTAGTCAGAGCTTTCTAGTGTGCTTGAATTACATTGTCTTTACTACACAGCCAGGGCCATAAATATTTGGACAGTAACACAAATTTAAAGGACTGTAACTCTGTCTCTGCATAGTTGAAAGCAGGCAGTCTGCATTTAGATTTGTGAATACTTGTATATCCGTATGGAGTGAATCACGGGCATTTAAATTTGTGCTACCATTCTTTGAGACCCTTGCTGTGAAAACAATATAGCACTATTGTACCTGCTAATGCACTTTGTATTGTATGTTCTCTCTGGATAAGCGCATCTTGTAAATATCAATCGTGTAGCATAATTTATTTCCCAAGAAGGTGATGATTTTTTCTTTTTTTTTCCCCTCAGGCCAAGCCAGCGCGACGGGGCTCGGGGAACGTCTCTTTCGCCGAGCTCGGCAAGCTGAGCCAGACTGCCTCGGGGGCCCGATCGAAGGGGTCGTAAAACGCGCTCGTGTCCCCTGCTCCGTCGATGATATACATTTTGTTTTATCTGTCGATAAAAGTGTCTCAGTCATTAATAAAAAAAAAAAAACTGACCTGTTTTCACTGCCGGCTCTGAGCTCTCTCCCAAAGCAGCGAAAAACTCCCTTTACAGCTCAGCTGCGAATTTGGATATGGATGGGCGGGATGTGTCAAAGATGTGTAACACATTCGGTGTGTGACTTACGTGTATAATGTGCAGCATTAGTGCGATGTGTATTTCCTGTGTATATTACTGTGTCAGTCTAGACATGCTGGAGAGAGGTGCTATTTCCTCCCAGGCTACTGACTGCCATCTGAAAATTCACATTATAGTGTGTCATTTCTCTTCGCTGTACTGACACGATATGTGTTATTGGCTGTTCAAAATGTGTTAAAAAAAAAAGTACAAATGACAAATTTTGTACAGTTTTGGCGCAGTCCGTTTGAGGGTAAATCCTTCTGTTTTTCACGGGTAGTTCTGTACCAGCTAAATTCTGTAATTATGTAAGTCTATATTCAGGCCAGTCGACATCTTATGAACTGCTGAATGACATCACGGTTGTTACATTTATTATTTTGCATTTTGAGGAGATGAAAAACATATTTTAATACAGGGTATTAAACTTAAATGTTGCTGGGTACTGATGCGGTTTAATCAATGCACACCTCTGTACAATAGATGCACAGTGCCACTAATGATTGTGATCGCGCCTTCCACATTAAGTACTGTTTTACGACAAAAATGCGTCATAATCGCGAAAATGAGACCCGATTTTATATTTAATAGGCAAGAGTTTGTATAATCAGTTACTGGATGATCCCTGTACAGTTTTATAGCGCTCTGTTCTGCCCCCCTGTGTTCGCAGTTGACATTGCAGAATTGAGAATATTCTGTCATCTCAGTGGTTCAGTAGCTTGACTGCATATAACTAAAATACAAAGAGTAGGCATACACTTCTTTTGTGCTTGAGCACTTTCAATGAAATGTATTTTATAATGTAAAACACACTATCGCTTATAAAAAGCCACTTGAATAGGACATGAATGTTGAGTCAAAAGAGTATAAACCTGAAGGCTGAACTGTCTACATTGAGGGAGGATGATTCAAACATTTCATTTTTTGAAGAAAAGAAGCTAATGAGACCTTTGGAGGACAGTAATTCTTAGAATAGGAGAAATTAAGTGGGATACATTAGCCATGTAGCACTCAATGAAGATCTCACTCAACAAGGAAGAGAATGGAGAAACTCAGAAGAAAAAAGTTGTTCATAAATAATATAAATATCGTTTATAAATGATATATTGATAACACTGCCCTGCATTTTGAAACTTTTTCTCTGCTGATTTGATAAACTGTGTCGATTTTACAAAATTCAAAGGCGCTGATTTCAAATTTGCTCTTAAAATTTGTGTATCACGTCAGGTTTTTTGACAAATCGCAATTTTTTTTTTTCATATTGATATATCGAAGAATACACAATGATAAATGAAAGCAAAATGACAGTTAGATTTTAAGCATTCTGCAAGATGTAATAAAACAAGATGCTGCTAACTAAGTATTAAATTTTCTTTTCTTTGATTTAAGGGAATAGTTTTGTTTGAGGCAGTCTCTCTGTAGGCACCAGCGGTAATCAGCCATCATATTTGTATTCCATCTTCCTTGGTACCGTTTTTCCATCGTTTTGATGTCTTGATGGAATCTTTCCCTTTGTTCCTCACTGACTGCACCAAGGTTTTGTGGAAAGTAATCCAAGTGGCTGTGGGACTTACTATGCTTGAACCGGATTCTTGTTACACCAAGGGCAGTGATTTGTGACGAAACCTGACGTGATAGCCAAAGACTCACGTAATATTTGTATTCAGTGCCCCAAAATTACTTAAAATCAGGTATCAGCTCTTACTCAGCAAATTTCATGCAGGGCAGTGTAATTAATAGTTATAATTTATAATTTTATGAATAATATATAAATTTATTTATAATTATTATAAAGTATAATTTTAAAAATATATAAAATGGTGGCAGTTGCATAGTTTTGTTATCTTGACACAAAAACGCTGGAATTTCCCAAGATGAAATCTCAAATTCAGCCCTTATGCATTTGCAGTTCCTGTTCTTACTTGTCTACTACAGGCAACATTTTTTTTTTTTTTTTCGTCTGATACATCAGTTTGCAAAATACAGACTACTATTTTTGGCCACCAAGACACACTTAATCATTCTGACACATTCCGTGAAAAATAATCCATCTTCTTTCCTTCCAATGAATTATTAAAAATGACTTACGTAAATAAACTGCACTTTCATGCCCAGGAAACTATAATGGCATTTGTAAGAAAGGGTTCAAAACACAGCCATGCATAAACTTCATGATATTCTTTTGAAAACATTATCAGGTCAGCTTAAGTATTTGGTATTATCTCAGTTGAAGGCTGTTGTGAAAGCCTAATTAGAGGTGATATTTAAAGATATTTACCGAAAGGATTGGTTATAAATGCCAAATTATTCAGTGGCCGTCATCAGCTTGGGTCTGTTTCATTGGTTAAATTTAAGGGAATGCATATTGTGATTAAACCATCAGGCTTGGTGTGTTTAATAAAAGCTCTCGTAAAATTACTCTTGATTTCTTTGCAAATAGGACACCGCGGTAATTTATTCCTGATCTGTGCTTAATTGCAGAGATGTGAAAAAAAAAAAAAAAAAAAGGGTTTGCGGTAATATTTAAGCTGGGCTCTGACAGCTGGTCATGCAGCTTCTGAAACAGCTAGACACACTCATCGTCTATATTTTCAATGTGTTACCACCGTATATTAAAGAGTACGCGTGTCTAGGTTTTTAAGCTTAAATATGGTCTCAAATCACGGGGGAAAATAGCCAACATTTCTGAATGCTTCATACAGAATGGATGAACCCCCAAGTAAATGCCAACAGTCTACATTTTACTCTCATATGTAGTTGTTTGGACAATCGTTCTATTTTGTATTGAATCCCAGTGCATTTGAGTGGCAATCATGACTGTGTGGTTCAAGTGCAGAATGCTGTACAGTGTGCTCTGAAGTTAATCACTGACACTTCTCTGACTATTTAAACATTGTTGCTCTTTTGGTCTGTCCTCTTATCATTGTGAATGAATTGTATATGCTCATAATTTACTGAGAAATGTGTGTGTATCTGCATGCAACCCTACTTCTGAGAAAGTTGGGACATTACTGAAAATTCGAATAGAAAAAGAAAACTAATTATTAAACCATCCTTGACCTGTATTCAATCAAAAACAGTACAAAGGCAATTCAGTGTTCTTCCTTCTGTACTTATTACACTGAATGAACTCTCATCCTGAATTTTATGCCCACAGTAGGTTTCAGAAAAGTTGGGACAGGGTTGTGCTTTTCCACTTTTTAGCGGCCCATCAAGTTATCGTCTTGGGATCTGAGGACACCAGTGCTTCCAGTTTGAAGGACTTATTTTCCCGCTTTTTTTCCAGATATACAGTGAGCACCATAATTCATTCGACATAGATACTTATTTTGTTATTTTGGTCAATTTAATTACTGGATTCAAGTCCCACTGAATATGTATTTTACATGAAGAGGAGACTGAAGGCAAAAAGTCCTCAAAACAAGCAGGAAGTGAAAATGGCTGCAGTACAGGCCTGGCAGAGCATCACCAGGGAAGATACCCAGCATCTGGTTATCAGTCATTGCTTGCAAAGTATATGCAACCAAATATTGATTATGATTGCTTTATTCTATATTATGTTAAACAGTCATATTTTTCAATGCAGCTGAAAAGGGGAGGTACTGTGCAAAAGGCGCTGTCATTTCTTAATGGTTCATCATCAAATTAAAACAGGCTGTCTGCACCCCAACCTCATTGTCATTGTATCCTTTCAAGCTCAAAAGTGCTAGATTACATGGCCTATTTCGAAAATTTCACTGCCCAATGAATTTTGGTACTCGCTACATTTTCAGGCGTTCAGAATTCTGGGGTCTTTATTGTATTTTGTGCTTCTTGAAGCACTGCATGTTTAGAGGAGGACAGTTCTGGGCTGTAGTTAGGCCAGTCTTGCAGTCACATTCTCAAATTAGGAAGCCATGCAGTCATAATTCATGAAAAATGTGGCTTCCAGTTTTCTTGTCGAAATAAGCAGGGGTGTCCCTGAAAAGACAACATCTAAAAGATGACGTGTTGCTCCAGAATGCATTTATATCTTTCAGCATCAATGGTGCCGACATTGATGTTAAAGTTTTCTTTGACTTTGGCAAAAATCATTTTTGTCAACTTGATTATTTTGCCTGTTGGCCAAGTAGCTCAAACACAAAATTTTTGGCCCAATTGGTCAAAGGGTTGTGATGTAATTGACGTTTTTCTGACGAAAATTTTGAAAATCATGAAAATGGCCTCATTTTCCAACATCCCGAACATCCTTTGGTTTTGGAGTCAGTTGCATGGGGTTATATATTCGCATGAAAGAGAAAGATATTGATGTTTTTCCAAATTTTCAGACCTGAAAGGTCTAGGTCATCGCCAAGGTCACACAAAAGGTCAAAAGCACATTTCGGCTAATAATTTCAGTTCAATCCTGGCTGAAGACTCAAACAAATGCCATTCTGTTTGTGAAGGCAACACAGTCCTGGCAACTCATTGTTCTATGAATGATCTTTCATTTTTTAACTCCTGGTTTATTCAGTCACAAAGTCACTTCCAAAGTGGCGTGTTTGTGGTGAGTGAATCGCTGGCACTGTGGATACTCACTTATACTCAAGCTTGATAGCATCACCTGTTCAGTGCCTGTACATACATTATTTTATCTTTTTTTAAAAAGGATTCCTACTTTTTTCTAAGTATTACATTGCTCCTATCCCAGCTTGTTTGCAAAAGGTTGAAGACCTGAAGAACTCAGAATGAGTATGTATTTCCAAAAAAAAGAAAGAAAATACAAAGTTGATAAGGTCTACAAACCATGAAATATTATGTCTCCTACTGTTTTGAATTCAATAAGTCAGAGATTATTTACAAATCATGTTCTATTGACTTGCATATTCCATACTATTCCGTTTGGTCATGGTTGACATTGTCACAGGTCCTCCATTGCACTGAGACCTCTTGATGTTTCAGTGGATGAATCTCCTGCCCCCATAATCCCTGGCTACATCAGCTAGATCTCCGAGAAAGAACAGTGTGTCAGGATAATGTGCAAATTATTAATAGCTTATGACTCAGCCCGCCATCATTTTAGCCAGCTGTAATGAGAGTTGGTGGAAATAAATCATGAATCATGGAAAATGCACTCAGGAAAAGTGTTTGGTCGGGCCAAGCACAGCGTTACAGCCAGAGTAGTCGTAAAAAAAAAAAAGAAGAAGAAAAAAAAAAACTCAGTGGATTTTATAGAGCTATTTTTGAAACTTTCATGATGTCGCATCAAACTAATTCCCCGGGTTCTGCTTGGCCGTAGATTCGTCCTAAGCACTGATTAAGTGTGCAGTTGATTGACAAGCTGCTGAAAGAGCACGATTTTAAAGAGCTGTTCTGAGGGAGAGGCACAGAGTCTGTGTAATTCATCCCCGTTAGGAGTCGAGCCGGTCCCCACCTTATTTGGATCAGCCAGTCTAGTGGAAATCCATTCTGTCACTCTGTTTTTAAAGAGCCGTCGACCTGCAGAAAAAGGTCTGGAGGTGCCTTCTCTTAAATTCCAATTACAAGCATCATTAGAGCCCAGCGCTGCGTTCAGATCTCTTAGCTTCCTCAAGCCTGTCGGCCGTAAAGCAAGCATCCCGCTAGACGCAATTTTCAGCGACTTGTTAGGACAGGAAAGGACAGGAGAGAGAGGGAGAGATTAAGGACCAGTGTGGCTTTGTGGCTGCTGTAAGTTAGAAGTCAAATCCACATCAAATCGAGATGTAATTGTACCGCGCATTTGACAAACACTCGTCACAGCACGTTTCAGCAGCAACCCTGGGGCACTGTCACGACACGCGAGTGCATGAACTTTGATAGCATGGAGAGGTCGCAAACTTAATGGGAGAATATTTAGAACTTTGTGTTGGAAAGGATTTTGCTGTCCAGGTTTTGAAATAAGTATCATCATCATCAAAGAAAACCATGCAGATTTGCTTTGACCTAATCTCAACAAATGAGGAGACAAGAGAAAACTCAAGTGTAGTTCTTTTCATTGCTACAAAAATTTGCTGTTTTGGCTTATTTGCTTGCAAAACTAAAAGTAATAACAAAGATGTTATTACCGTTGGGATTTCATATGTCACTAGATACTCAAAGATCCCTAAAATTCTCTGCATCTCTTGAAAACCTAAAGGTAACAATTTCAAGATTGGAGGAAAGATTGACACATGCTTATGTCATGACAGCGCCCCTTTAATCAAAGGGAAAGGGTATCATTTTGGAGAGGAAAAACTCTGGTGGCTGATGGGAAGAAATCTAGGGAGAAACTAAGAGATAGGACTGGATTCAGGGGAGCTCGTCTTCCTCTGGATGACTGAGGACATGTGTTTAAATGACCCATCACTTCAATCATTCAGAGAGCCATCACTGCCTGGAACAGCTTTGCTATGTTAAGTATTAGAGACATAGAGATTGATTCAGACCTTGTCACTCAGTTTGCTTAAGTGTCAGATATGCCCTAGTTTCACAGTGATTGGCGCACCCTATAGAGGCAAGGAAAGTTTATTTGTGTTCCACATTTTACACAGTGTAATTCAAAGTGCTCTGCATCACACATTGCAATAAATGCACGGAGGAAAAAATGAAATGCTCTCAGGATTGTTGGTAAACACTGGCCATTAGGATCCTTACTAGTTTTTGGGTAGGACAAAGGGCTTGCAGTAAGTTCGCTTTAGCCTTTGAGCGAATTAAAAGTGCTGGTGAGCCGACAGGCCTGTTATTCTCTTTTGGTTGACCAGCAGGTGGCACGAGAGACTGATAAGGTATTCCTCTTCTCCTGGGAGGCAAAACGGCCAATGACCACATTTGACTAGAGCCCGAAAAAATATATTATTAAAGCGACATTTGAAAAGAGCGTATTAGCTGTGTTGCTCTGTAGAAATGGAAAAAAGCCCTCTGCGTCACTCTGCTTTCATTCCTGCTTTCTGAATCTCTGCTAAGTTGTTGCTTAGAAAATAAATTCAGCGGACGGAGATGAAGAGATCTGTATTCGCAGCTGCAAGTGCTCTCTGAATTCCATTTGCCGCAAAATAAACTGCTGAGACTTGAGCGGTCACATGAAAGCATCTCAGAGAAGGAAGTGTGGCATGCGGTCGTGCTGATCTATGGTTATTCTGATTAAGGGTCTGATTGGTCTATGGTCATGTTGGTTTGTTGATTGTGGGTAGTGTTAATCCATTGTTATGTAGATCAGGGCAGGGGTCCTGTTCTTTATCCAGAAAGGGGTGGTGTGAGTACATGCTTCTGTTCCAGCCGAGCAGTTAGACATCTCAGATTAAGAACTCTATTTCTTGAAGGCAATGGTTATGTTTATCTGGGGTAATGGTGGGTCATTACAATCCTTAAGAGCTGGTTTGTATCAAAGTTTTTTTTCCCCCCTTTTTTTCCCCCTTCACCAATTATCTTGACTATGTAAGCTAATTGGCTCTACTAGCAAACATTAGATTACTCATAAATTAGATCACAGAAAAATGCTTAATTTTGGGAAATAAGAACAGACTTTGGTGGTCATTCAAGAGCGGTTTAAGAAATATAGCTAAAATGTAAGATTTCATAATGGTTTTGCTGATTAAGATATTTTAGACTAGAAGTTGGCATGAAACCCAGGGATGTCGTGGATTCGCTCCCGCCAGATGAATATGGCAATCCGGCGGGAGCTAGGACCATGGGCCTAAAAGGGAATAAGGACCCAAACGCCAGGCTGGAAAAAACTAGAATTTAATATTTAAAATAATAAATACACGAAGATAAGCAGAGAACAGCACTGACATTACACAGGGCTAAGAATAAAGAATGCAGTGGCCATCATCGCTGCCAACAACCAGCCCTATATACCCTGCCCTCACCTCCACTTCAACGAGCGACACCTGTTGCTCATTAAAGTGGAGGTGAGGAATGCAGCAGGGGAGGGACTGCAAGGGAAAACCCTTACACGGGACAGACACGGTCCTCGTAGGCCACCTCTGATTTTGGGTCTTGCTAATCTGTTGCCATGTTTTTAAAGAGTGATGTCAGCTTGTTGTCAATATTTTAGCATTGATTATCACGACCTACTAATCCTAGGTCAGCTACTACCTCTATGGGACCACAGTCCCATTTTCGTTAAGTTTCTCTGGACTGAAGCATTGTTCTGGAATTCGATTTCTTCTGTCCGTAGGCTAACTTTAGGAATTCTGAGTTAAAACTAAAATCCTAATCCTGAATTAAATGTAAGGCTGTCACTACTTACAGTCTGGTGTGTGTCTCATTAACGTACAAAGCGCAAAACTTCTAGTCCTCACCATTTATAAGATCAACTCCTCTACCCATGGATCCAAGGTACATTTTATGAACCACGGACCCATTTTCATTGAGTGTCACTGATTAGGGGTGGCTATGTGTGATTAGGTTTCTCATGTCAATAGCCTAACCTCATCCACAATGAGTTCAATGGTAAAAACTGACCTTTGATGATGCTTCATGATGCTTTGATGATGCTTCAATTACAGGTTCTGACCTCCATAGCTAAGCATTTATGCTGTGACCTATTAATGGCCGTCTGGGGATACCTGAGCCATCGCAGCTCCCCAGGTTCGATCAGAGCATGGCAGGCGATTTCACTGATTTATGGGCTCTCTGCGCTAAGAAGGGCGGTTTATTGATGGCGTTTGGGATGCCGCCAATGGTCAATGTGTAAAAATCAGGGCCTTTCTACCTTAAAGGAATGTCGTTGAAATGATGCCTCAGTCGTTCGCTCAAATGAATTCCCTTCGGTTTTGCAGCGAATACCGACCTCGGCTCCTTCGACATTTCAAATTGAGCATAATTCTGCTCATAAATCCTGGCATGGCTCTCTTAACATCTCCTGAAATGGATATGTGTGCAATTTTCTGCAGTCTGTGTTCTTGGAAATTGAGGGCAGTTATGCTCTCCCACCTCTAAATGAACCGTTAGCGTGACTAAACGTTTAACGTTGCGGCATGATCCAATGCAAATCACATGTCATTTGTGCTCTTTTTAGATTTATAATCCTATCATAATGCATTCATTATATAATTTTGTTTCATGTGTTGTTCATTGAGTAGATTTTCATTCAATTTACGGCACCAAATTGGTGCGATTATTGCCGCAAAAAAAAAAAAAAAAAACTTCATATATTTCACGGTGAAGATGAAACGATTCTCTAATGCAAGCAGAAAAAGAAAAGTGCATTTTTATTGAGAATAGATTAGATTCTTTTTGACCCAGGGAGGACACCATACTGAAATTCAAAAGGCATGACACAGCATCTTGCTGGCGTCTGATTGGTCGATTGACTGTAGGGGGTCAGCAGAATGGTATCTGTTCCACTCTCAGTAAAGAAAGTGGTTCCAAAAGAACCATCTGATTCCACGGAAAAACTGAATCTAGTTCAAGGGTACTTCAGCAGGCAAAGTGGTCCCTTCCAGGATCCAAAGACCACTGGGGAGCCCCCCCAATAACTGCCCAATGGCACATGCAAAATACATTTTACACTGATTTTAGACTTTTAGTTTCAACCGAGGACATTATATACATCCGACCATCCACGCATGCTTCATCTAGTCCACTTATTCATGGGGGCTTTAGCTTTAGGAGATGGGAAAGAACACATCATGGCAACAGGCCAAATCATCACAGGGGTTCTACACATAAAGAACAGAAAAGTATTCTCCTTAAGGAGGTTTGAGTGGACAGTAGTTTTTGAAAAGGCACTTCTCATTGGTGATGCTTCCAGGTCCTGTTCAATGCATTAAGTTTCATGAGCAGGAACAAAGGTACTCCTTTCACCACTGGAGAGAGGAGATATCAATCAGCATGTAGACCTCCAGCTCCACAGGCCCACAACTTTTTACCTGCTTTTTTAGATTTTTTTTTATTATCACTGTCTCTTCCGCGTGGTTGGAAGAGTAGCAGGATACTTAGGGCATGACAAATTTTTTTTACTGTGAGTTGACAGATATACTGGCTCAATTTCATAAAGGGTTCAGACTAAAACAAGCAAGCGTAGGCTGCCAGGTTTGCTAACAGGCCAGCCTGTTTAAGGGATTCGGGTGATTCTATTTATGAGCGTCAGGCTGATAAAAATTCAGGCTAGAGCAGCAGCTCATATCAGTGCCACCTCATTAACCCTTTGTACTCTAAAGCGGTGTCAGAAATCGTTTCCTCCATTACTTGTTCGCTATTTCCGACATAAACAATTCCAAACATAACGCTGTGTAAGGAAGCAGTAAGCTGAATAACGGACCGAATTTGGAGAGCACTGGTTCTCTTAGTGAAATATGTGCTGTCATGGAATAAATGATCAGCACACTTGCTATGAGATGTGGCTACCATTAGCCAGTGCTATCATTTATGTAGTTATTTTGTTCAACCCCCCCTTCCAGCGATCCTCGTTAATTTTGCGGTTGTTTCTTTTAATTGGCTTATTGTCTTGTCTTCTCCCCAGGTTTTCCTAATGTGATCATTTGTAGCCTCTCCCCTTTTGTCTCTCTGTCTTGCTTATGTTAGTTTCTTGTCTCGTGTCAGTCAGGGCTGGATTGTAAGCTTGTTCATTCTCCAATTAGCCCTCCAGTCAGTGATTATCTTGTAATATTGAGGGAAGCTCTCTCCTCCTTCCACATCTTCAGTAATCATAAATGAAATGATCCTGTCACTGCTTTGAGTCTAATTAATGGAAACACCACCCCAGCCTTCATTGGTCTTCCTTCCTGTTTGCAAGCACCCCTGCACCAGCGAGTGGGATTCTCTACCTGGCTTCTGCTGCGGGATAGTTTCTAGCCTTGGCGCGGACACGCCCCACCAACTCCAGCTACACTGCCAATGCTGCTGGACTGTCATGCTCCTGTTCCGGCCTTCATCCCTTCTTCCTCTCTTGCCGTATTCCCACTAATAAATACACCATAGTGGCTTTTTGCCAATCTACACTGTGCTCTCTCTCCAGAATCATAAATTTCATGTCAAGTCAGAATCTTTAGCACCGCCAGTGACTCAAACCAGCACCTCTACAGTTATCAGTCGAGCAACACGAGGCTGTCCTATATATAGCGAGCGAGAGACAGGAACACACCCTGGACTGGACCACTCAACGATCTACACAGATCACTCTCCTCATTTAAACAATCACACCTGAGGACAATTTAGAGTCTCTCTCTTAACTACAAAGTAACTAATTACTGCGATCACATTACATTTATCAGTAACGCAGTAATGTAACTCATTACTTTGATAACTTAAGTAATCGAATTACAGTTACTAACAAATAAATTATCAAGTTACTTGTATTACTTTAAATTCTTCAACTATCAGCAGGACGGGAGGCCAAAAAAACGTATTCTTCTTCTTCGTCCTTTTGAGTATATTGGCGATTGAGACCGAGAACAGAAAAACAAATCGGACGTCCTTTTTCATGGGTGTTTATGCCAGTACTGTAGCCTTGTACTTGACTCACTTTTCTGTGAAGTGCTGTTTGGGCTGATTTTTACAACTTTGCTGTTGGCTCTGCTTTATTAAAGAGCATGAATGAGAGATCATGTGTGTACCCTAGTGCTGATCTGGGCATATGCCAGGTTTTAACATGATATGGTTACTTAATTAACTTATGAATTTCAGATGATGGTAATCCGAAAGTAATGTAACTAGTAGTGTAACTATTAACTTTCAGCAGTGAGTAATTAAAGTAAGGGATTACTTTTTAAAAAAGTAACTAGTAATGTGTATTGCATTACTTTTTTAGAGTAACTACCCCAACACTGAACATGCATAACTTTGGCCTGTGGGAGGAAACCCATGCAAACACAAGAGAGAACATACCACCTCCATACAAAAAGCCAGAGCAAGATCTGACCCTATGACCATCTTGCCATGAGACATCAGTGCCTCCCACTGTACTGCCGGTAAATATGGCGGTAAATATTTCTCCCTTGTTTGGGCTGAGCGAGCCGGAGGGTTGCACTGTCTGATGTGAAACTTGCATCAGGGACGAAAACACATTTTAGCCAGTAACACAGTTAATATGATACAGTATCACTGCAGTCCACAGCCATTATTTCCAGCCCCTTTCACATTTTCTTTGTGAAGGCTCCCGCGCAAAAAGGTAACTGGCAGCCTTGGACCTGAGATTTGGCCAGCCTAAAAAGGAGTGAACCTTTTTGAGATCATAAAGACGAGCAGCGATCGTCATAAAAAGCGGCCCTGCTCTATTTGAATACATCTCTCACCTCTTACTGCACCTCATATGACAATGTGGCTCAAATGTAGAGTCTGGTAATGGGGCCTAATGCACATTGGCCATTTAAAACACTCCATGCCAATAAGACTCATTTACGTAATTATCTGAATGCGGGAAAGCATATTCTGAGCAGCGTCTGGTAAATAGATGGTAACTGTGTCAAAGAAGAATGAGATTTTTCCTGTTTTTTTTTGTTTGTTTGTTTCATGAAGATGCTTGTTTGAAACAAAGTTGATTATTCAAAATGCTTTTAGTTCCCCCACCTGTTTTTTTATTACATTCCTTTTTTCTTACGATTTTCTTTTCACTAAGTGCATTTGGCAACGGTGAAGATTCAATTTCTCAGCAAGATTACACATATTGGCAAAAGCTATTATGACCAGGAGGAAGAATTTGAAAAATGTTTGTATGCTTGCCTTGATTTATCCGCAGGCAAGAATGACAGTGTTCTGTATTTTCTCAATCTTGACTTAAAAGTTCTGTTGAGTACATTACGCACTTGAAACACAAAGTTGGCTGGTTTTTCAACGAAGACCTAGAGACGTCAATGTTTTTTATTTTCTATGCCTATTTTCCATAGAGGTTATGAGCACTCATGGAACTTTGAATGAAAGGGGCTTTGTTACTGAGCCTTTGTAATGGAGGGCATGTGCCGTCATGGACAAATAATATTACGTCTGTATGAATTTGGGAAGTTGTGTAAAAAAGGGCAGTCATTCCTTCAAACTCTCACTCAATAAGGATGTGAAGAACCACATATCCAAAAATTATAAAGCTGACAGCCTTGACCTTGACTTACTTTATCATGTGTTTTTAAATACTATGTGGCCAGAGTAGATAGCTGAAAAGCAATACTGTGGAAGTATCAAAGCGCAAAAGCCTTACAGGTGTATCTAGGCCTGCACCTTTTGTACTGCTCATTCTTGAAGCTCCACCAATACCTTCCGTTTCCATGCCTACCGCCGTACTATTGGAGAATCTCATATCTACACCTGTTGCCCCACGTGCTCCTTGTACAATGACTCAAACTCGGTCCTTGGGCCACACTGTAGGGGCTTTTGGTCTAACAGAACTGGCGTGGTTCCTGACTGCAAACAAAGTTTGGGGCATTTCAATCGAACACAGGTTTGTTTGGAACTCAAAATATTGGTTAGCAATAAGAACTATATGCCAGTCGGATCTTAACGTAAATCATGACGACATAAATTACATGAATGGGCGCCTGCTCAACCGGTCAGAACAAATGAGCAAGCTTTCCAAAGATATTCAACTTTTCGCATTGATGCGGACATCCGCTGAGTTTCAGCATGAGCTGGAAGCCTTTACTTGAAGAAACAAATTGTTTGCGGAACTTGCAAGAGTTGGTGGAGGCGGGGCTTTGCCAGAGTCTGGATAAGATCATTCTGAAAATAACGTGGGTATTCCAAACACATTCGTAACTAAAGCGTCTCTTCAGTTCACTCTAAACTAACCCAAGTAACGAGAGAACGTCCGTTGCTTAAGAATCCCTTAAAAACACTCGTTACTCCTGAGATCCAATGTTATTGGGAAACCCACTGCTGATGCAAAAATGGGAACCAAAATTGTTCTCTTGCTCCAAAAACCACGTGTATTCTGGTTTTTGTCCCAACTACAAGTGCAATCACAAAATTTTAACTAGCTGTCAATTTTTCTTAATTTCACTATTCTTAATTATACATGTTCAGAGAGATTTTTTGCCTTTTATGCCAGAAATGACCATGCAAGCCATAGAGAACAAAAATTCATGAAGAGGAAAAAAATATGACCAATCAAATTAAAGAATCAGTAGGTTCCTAATTGGTGAAGGCATGGAGAAATGGTTGAAAAAAAAACCCCAAGCATTCATTAGGCAAGCAGATAATGAGTATAACCTCTTCGGTGTAATTTTTATGTGAAGTTCAAGCAAAGCATTTTTAAAGAACTTCAAACACTTGTGTTCTGCAGTCTACTTTGGAGCTTACTCATTTGTCCAATTTGTTTGGTCTAAAAATATTATTGCCAGAAATTACTAATAGAAAAATAAACACAATGTAGCCTATTCAAAGGTCTTTTACTCTACACGGCATGCATGGAAATTTCCTTCAAAATCTGGCTTGAAGGAGTAAATAACAGCTCTAAGCATGATATGCACCTAATTAAAACAAATCAACAGCCGGGATTGCAACTGTGGTAGGAATAAACACCAGAATAGACCGGGCAGCCTCAGGGCCGACCTTGAGAACCACTGTTATAAAATATTCGCGTGACATCGCTCAAAGCTGAACATCCTTCTTTCATCTGACTTTTACATTTTATTTCCCTTTTTTACTGGCTCTCATAATTTCCTTATGCCAGCCGATTTGGCTCGCAGCTGCTGACCTGTGGAAGGCCTGCATATTATCGGCGCGCGCATCAGACTGTTTACAGAAACAATCAGGTTAAGTACCTCGCTAAGCGGTGCAATGTCAGCTCCCTACCTGGGAATTACACCTGCAACAGGCTCCTGGAGCAATAACACACCAAAGCCAGAAAATCTCTGCTATTTTATCTTCATCAAAATAAATCCATTTTCTAAACAGGGTCTTGCTCATCAGGGTCACGGTGCACCTTGAATTCCCAGATACCATGCCCATGGCTTCACAGTTGTTTTTCCGACTATGGTGAGAAGCAGGGATGCATGCTAGACAGCTTGCCAGTCCATTGAACTCACATAATCATATCTATGGGTAATTTGAAGTCTTTAACTTGCCTAGCATGCACTTTTTTGGGGTCGCTGGAGAAAAGACTACTGGGAGGGAAAGCACACAAACACGGGGAACATGCAAACTCTGCAAAGAAAGGCCTCTGGACAGATTCAAACCCACAACCCTCTTGCGGCGAGACAACAGCACTACCTACTGCATCCCTCCGTCACCCTTAAGCAAGTAGGGGAGACTGGAGTCCGATGAGCCATGGGGACCAATGAGCCATATCACTATTTTGAGATCAATCGATGACAGAGCTGCTTAAAATAGGCAAAATATTTGACTATTGACTGATGAGTCATGGGGATAAATGAGCCATATTTTGCCTATTTTAAACACCTTTGGCATCGATTGATCGCAAAATAGTGATATGGCTCATTGGTCACCATGGCTCATCGGACTCCAGTCCCCCCTACATCACTACGCACGTATGCTGTATAAGTAGGCTACTTACAGGCGCCAGAATATACATATTGAAATGGTTCTGGAAGACAATTAGAGGG
This sequence comes from Gymnothorax javanicus, assembly GCA_029692085.1. Lineage (NCBI taxonomy): Eukaryota > Metazoa > Chordata > Actinopteri > Anguilliformes > Muraenidae > Gymnothorax > Gymnothorax javanicus. The sequence goes on from CM056211.1 coordinate 19,466,746, forward strand.
AAGTATTGGGTGATAAGATAATAACATGGGTCGGGCTATTTGCGGTAATTGAGACCTTACTGATTCCTTTGTTAATCACGTTTTGTGAAATTGCATGACGCCATGGTAGCGTGTGCCTGAACTGGACCGTATCGTGTGAGGTTTACGGATTAGGAAAATTACACTGCGCAATATTCTCTGGGCTCTTGCGTTTCTGACGGGCAGGCGTTAATTAGACGCGCGAGAGCCTCTGCTTCTCTCTCCCTTTCGGCTGGCATAAATGCGAACGAGGTGATGTCACTGAATCCTGACTCCGGTGCCGGAAAACCTCCGGAGGCAGTTATTGGTGAAGAAGCAGTGCTGCTGTCAAAAGGCTGATGCTTCCTACTAATCCGTGTCAAAGTCACGGACCGCCGGAATACCGTACGCTTCACCCCACAGGTTCTCGGTGGTGAGGTACGATCCCATCTGCCAACTTATTCCTGCTTCAGAAAAGCGGGGTTTTTTTTTTATCTTGCCGTGACTCGAGCTTTCCGCGGCATTTCCCCTCGACTCCGTCGTTTCACACTAGACTAACTCTGGCGAGCTGGTGGGCTCGGCAGAGACGGAAAAACGCTCATGCGTGCTCGGAGGGGCGAGCCATCGCAGTGTGTCGGCGCGCAGGAGAGTAAATCAATGACGCTCGCTTCAGGCAAAGTTCCGCTCTGCTGTGCTGGACGGTGAAATGACCACGAAGCTGCAGCAAAAATCCTCTTAGCGGTGATATTTGGGTTTACTTCCGAAACAGTTCCAGGCCACTGCCAAGGTGGCTCATGGCTTAAATAAAATAAATAAATAAATAATAAAAAAATCAATTATGACAGACAGATGGACGTTGATGAAAAACACAATAGCGATGGTAATGAAATAGGTTAAGAAATACCCTCTTACCTAAATTGATAAATAAACTATTAGTTAAGTGGGGGGGGGGGGGTACATCAACTGCTTAAAGAATAAAGCCATAAATTTCCACGAGGTTATGTTCCATGAAATGTTGTTATCCTTTAATAAAAGGAAGAAAAAAAGTTTGTGATTACCAATATTACTTTGTTTGACAGGTGGGAATTGCTGTTTGTGGTGTAGCCTACTCGGTTGTTACAATGTTGTTTATGCCAATAATATAGCCTACTCTATCTCCGGGTTGCATGAAAAACGGAACAGTAACATTGCCGTGGTCGCAGTACTGTTTATCGCCTTATTGTAACATTTTCATAGGATGTTTGGAATTTCTGCATGCAGGTTCATTCTCATTCGTTTCAGAAACACATCATCAGTACTTTGAGCGTTTCGAACACAACTTTTTTCCCCATCATCCGCTTTCTGAGCAGCTAATGACATGAAAGGCAAGCCGTCTCATCCTCGGCTTCTATTAGCGCTCTGTCGCAAGAGGAAAAAAAAAAAAAAAAAAAAACGTTTTCCCAGGTTTTTTTTTTTTTGGCAGAAATAAATAAATAAATACAGTGGCGGTGTTAATGGAGTATGACGGGTGTGTGACATTTTGGGAAGAGAGAAACCAGAAATGTCCCTCCCCTCCGCCACCTTCGTCTCCACCAGAATTGGAGGTCTCTGGAGTTGAAGGCACGCTAGACCACGCAAACTAAGGTCAGGTGTAGAGGACTGCAATGAAGATACTGGGTCCTTGTCATAAACAGTTGGCTGCAAGGTTGCCATTCATTCAGGAGAGGCGAGCTGTCCAGGGCGTGTCCCTGCCTTTCGTCCATAGTTAGCTGGGATAGGCTCTAGCTCCCCCGCGACCTTAGTGAGGAGGAAGTGAGATAGATAGATAGATAGATAGATAGATAGATAGATAGATAGATAGATAGGGAACATCAAATCATGGTCCTCAAAGCCCTTGAGATTTTCCACCATAGCGGTATCAGGAGAAGTGGGTTTACTCCATTAGGTAGATCGGCACATAACTAAGGAGAAAGTGGGTATATACTCTCCTATGTATTTCACTGGCTTTTTAGCTGATAGGTGTACATTCTGAAAATTGACAGAACATGGTGAGTGCACTCCGTATACCTGCATATACCCTCCACTACACCACTGATCGCCTAGAACAGAAGAGAATCGGGGTTTGATTAGGATTTGAGGGCCAGATTTAGAGATCCCTGATATACTTGGGCTATTCGTTTACTGATTTATTCATCCAGTCATCATTCATTTGTGCCTTTCCTGAGAATATGCAGATTATTCCCCATCAGCCATTTGATTAGCCAGGAAGGTGAGACGCGAGGGGGGCTGTGTTGCCCGTTTTCTTAGCAACTTGGCTAGTGACATCACTTCCCCCTTTCCCATGAGGAGTTTTTTTTTTTTTTTTAATTGATTTCCCCAGAAAATAAATTGTAATTGTTAGAACTCGATTGCATGAATCAACAATAGATATTTTTACACCAGTTAAGAAAATTTTAATCACTCATTTCCAACCTTACATTTTAACCCTCTGAAGAGCAATTTTTTTAAATTTTTTTATTTTTGAGTATTGGCCTGTTGTATTACAAGAACCACAAGGGGGCAGTGTTTGTCCACGATAACAACGGCGCAAGCGAGCCCCCACCAACCCCTGTCCAGTGCTATTTTCCTTTCCTTTGACCAAACTAAGTAAAGCCAACTGTGAGCGACCAAATGCTCTTTTCTTTTTTAGCCCTCTCATGTTTTTTTGATCGGATGACTGCCTGATTTTCACCCGAGCGTTTTCTCTCTGTAAGCCGCTGAACCACAGTGCAGCTCGCCTGGAGCAAGCCGTCTGCTTATCCACGCGCTGAAACACGCTATCGCAGCCACTTCCTCTGCCGGCTCAGTCACGGTGCAGCACACTCCCCCGGCCGCGATAAGATCAGGTTTCTGAGCAAGGCCATTTTATGCGCGCTGCCTCCCTCATCTTGTAATTTCACTCTCATCTGCTAATAAATACATTAATAATAATAATAATAATAATAATAATAATAATAATAATAATATATTGGCCTATATGTAAGGCAAGCTTGTGAGAAAGTAAGTGCAGAGTATTATTGTATGTAAACATGTCAAAAGCTTACTGCTGAGATGGATGAAGGTATACAATACAATCAGATCGCAGTAGGCTACACTGGTTAGCACTGAAATCTAAACAGTAGCTGATTCCCATGCGAATAAAACAAAGCGAATAGGCCAATGTATGAATGTAAGACAAACCTATTTGAATATTCAAAAGAAAATTATACTGTAAAAGTGTTGTTTATGTGAGCCATGTAATCTGAGAGAAAAATCACTGATAAACCCTCAAACTCATTTTGAGCACTCGAGGGCTGTTTGAGCGAGCCGCAGATAGTGATCAGGTTTCTGTGGTGCTGTGGTTCTCAAGCTCGAACCTGTGGGACCCTTGTGTATCCTGGGTTTCCTTCCAACATCAACTTCAATCCAAGACTTGTAATACTGTTAATATTCCCTAATTTGGCGCATTTAATGTTCAGAGGAACCATTTACTTTCTTAATTATCTCTCTGCCAGAAATAACTAGGAATTGCCAAAAAGAATAAAATCCCCAGTTCACATAGTGCTTATTTTACGACTTAGCTATCAATGACCTAAATAAAGGTTACCAATACTGCAGAAGGCTGCATGTTGATGAGCTTATATCTGGTTTGTGTGTACATGATGATTTATATCCTTTAAATTCAACTCAATGCAAGTTTGTGTCATTTTTATTTGATTTCCATTTGAATTTGTCATCATTTTCCTTATGGTTACATATGGTGGCCAAGTGTCAAAACTCACCATTCAAGATTCCGCTCAGTATTTAATCTGAAAACATGGCCTAAAGATAATTTGCCATCTTTTATGCAATTTCATACATATTTCTTGTAGAATGTAGGCAGTATTTCCAGTGCAGGCCTACGAGCTTTTCACTCTTACAGAAATATTATTCTTCATGGCATACATGGCTGTTTTTGACAGAATGTGGTTGAGGAGTTTAAGTAGCCCTTCAGTATGTGCACCTAGTTAAGAAAAATAAATAAGTAAAATAAGCTTGTTAAAATACTGGGATTGCCATAGCAGCTGGAAGCAAAGCTAGCACACACACATCCTCTCGGACCAAAGCTGAGATCTGCCGCTGCAGCGTAATGACGCGGAGCTCAGCTACACCCAGGGTGCTGAAACACAATTGCGTCTCCGCGCGACCACACTTCCAGCTCACTCTCCGCGGTGAGAGAGGGCAGAAGTCAAACGCGGCTTCATCGCCGCGCGCTCTCCGCAGGGAGCCCAATGAAAACTGTTTTCCTGACATCATTTTCCGAGGTGAATGTCAGGTTCGAGGAAGGCCAGTACTCAGGGTGTCATGTGACGCACATAGTAGACACAATCTGTTCGCATCCTAGCGCTGTACCATTGCCAAGAGTTCCTGAGACTCGGTATCTAGCCAACCGTGGACTTTTTGTTTGTAAACCTCCTTAATCTCTTCGAGCTGTAATCAAAGGCTGTACAAACTGGAAGGGAAAAAGTTTTTTTTATTTTCTTAATTAAGTCCTTTTCCCCCTCAGGACTCCAAGCTAAATTCCATCCAATTTACCAGGAGGGCGCAAAATAACTGTTTCCCGGATGCTAATTTGCACTGGATTTTCAGTGTCGTTCTAATTGAACACAATGGTTAACTGATTCAATTAATTGCTTTGGTTAGCAATTGCTAAGCCTGAACAGAGCGCATAAACAGCAGTGTGTTTCACTGTTAAAATAAGCATTTCCTCTTGCAGAAAAAAAATAACATTCGTTACAATGCGGAATGAGTTTGACACACGATGGTTCAGGCCCAGTCAACAAAAGTGCACACATTTATTCCCAATGCAGTTGTGGAAGATTAGATCCATCTGATGTGAAAGTGCTGACCTTATTAAACAGTATTTTCATAAGCAACCGGTGGCTATTCCTCAAATGGAATGATTCTTCTTTCCATTCGCTTGATGAAATGCATTGGTAAACATGGATTGTCTGGTTGGCTAGTGGTGTTTTTTTTTTTTTTTTTACTTATGTGCATCATATTGGTGATAGAGTGATCTTACGCATATTCCCAAGCCCCCAGATCAGGGCAGAACGAGAAGGCCTGCAAACGGTCTTGACGTTCAAAATTTTGTCTTTTTTTTGGCTATGACTAAGGAGATAAATAAAGCATTTCTGGGATGGTTTCAAGTCGTGAGTGTGACCATTGGTGTCATGAATTTTGTCCAGTGGTTTTCAAGTAAAGAAATGAGTTTCATTTTTGGAGTCTGCTTCCTTAAAGACGTCATCCAGGTATCACTCAAAGCTTGCTGTTTTAACTGAAAATGGCTTCCCAGCCAAATAACTCTGTGTAAGCCTGAATTGACGGGCAGCCTATCTTTAGTCTGAATAAGGCTTCACAGTCAGAGAGAGAAATCCATTTACTAAGAGGGGCATCTTCTGCATCAGAAATGGGTATGTTTGAATCATCTTTCCCTTATTCATTTCCACAACTTTTTTCAGCTTGAATCAGCCTGTAGCTAATGAGACCCTCAAAGGTGCCAATTTAGCGATTAAAGAAATGAGACTGGGAGGCATTGAAATAATAGTGTTTGTAAATTGTGACTGCATTTCTTTAGCACAAAAATAACCTGAGGTCATAACTTTTTGTGTTAATGGTTGGGTGCACAACTTCAGAACCGCGGTGCTTCACAATGACTGTTTTTTGGTTTTCACTTGGGTGAGTGGGTTTTCTTTTATTGTCCTGTGAACTAACCAAGCAACAAACATGCAATGCCACAGCACCTCACAACATTCAAGTACTTGTTTACTTAACTTTAGCGATTTTCAAAGGTCAGGTGAAACACCACAAAAGACATGGTTCATCGCGAAACAAGAAAGTCATTGCCGCTCTTTGCAACTGCATTGCAGGGGAAGTGGTGTTATTTGGAAACAAGTTACCCTGGAGGGCCGCCCATTCTGCTATTTCTCGTTGTGCTCCCGTGCCTCCGATTGATCGCTAATCGAAAGGAGATTGTAAAAACCAGAGCCCTCCCCACATGTCTGGAGACTGAAACTGTTGTCATAGGTTTGTCAACATATTCACAGTAAAAATTTCCACAGAAAATGGTCCTACCTAAAATCAACTCAGCTTTTTTTTCAATCAGTGTAGTCAAATAAAACCCCAGCAGACACATGAAAACTGTATCGCCGTTCATTTACGTTTTAATTATCGCCGAGAATTCTGCAGTGTGCTGGAAAAATGTCTATAAATGTCCCCTTGATAGAAATTTTACTCTTTCATTTTCACATTTACCTGTGATTCTTCAAGATAAATATGCACCGTGCACATTTGTGTATTTGGAAACTGCACCTGGTCGTTAATATTTACTGAATTGCAACTGCATAATTAATGGCGTCTGCCGTGACTCTCTGTGTGTGCGTGGTGAACGTGCCGCAGATGCGGGCGATGAGTCCCTCGCTGGGCTGTTCCCCTGGCAGGATTTCAGGTGGACAGGTGCTGACTGTCAACCGCTATGGTAATGAGCGCAACGCCAGCGTGTGAATATGCGAAATCTCACTTTTATCTGTCACTCAGGTGACTTTTTCTTTTGCCGCTCCAGTTATCTCTCTCTCTCTCTCTCTCTCTCTCTCTCTCTCTCTCACACACACACACACACTCCCAGGGACACTTGTACACAAACAGCATACAGCAATATGCACACACATGCAGGAGCACACTTGTGCACACATGCCTGCATACACACACACACACACACACACACACACATGTGCGCAGATACTCAGTCCTGTATAGATGTGTACTAGGACACTGAGTGCACAATGGAGATATCTGTGTGGTAACTTTTACATATGGAGGACCCAAATCTCTTCAGAACTTCAGCCATTATTTTCTTTCTATATTACATTCAGAAAGAGTTGGTGTTGGTTTAAATAATCTTTTGTAATATTGTACCACAAGAGAGGATGACAATATAAAGAGAATCCTCTGGCATCTTTCTTTCAGACAATAAACAAAAGGGCACTGGGCCACTATTACAGACGGACTCTTCAGGGATTCAGAAATGCAATAGGGTCAGTGAATGTATTTTCCGCTGTTTCTAATGTGGGGCTGGAAGGATGGAGCCGCTGTGAGTTAGCAGCAGTTTAATGCTCAGGCTTAAACCCTCAGATAGCAGAAGTGCTTTACCCTTATCTCACAGATTAGGAGTGGCTGCTCCGGCCCTGATGCAGTTCTATGGAGCCGAGCTTTAAACGGCTCCAAAATGGCCGCCTCTCCCAAGTGGCGTCATCAGTCAATGTAACTCAAGAGCCAGGGGTGGGCAACGAGTGCCGTATCTGGTCCCTGCTTTCACATCAATCTCTCGCCTTTATAATTGCTGAAGTAGCTAAAACCACTAATGAAACTGGACATTTTAGCTCTTGAAAAGCTCTTGAATAACCACCAAATACTGTTTGTGTGTCACTAAATGAAACTGTGATCTTATCAATGATTGAAGCCATGTTTGCGTACACAGCTATTTTGGTAATTGATCAAAACATAGTTACTCACAAACTAGTCCCCCAGGACCGGAACTGCCCATCCCTGACCTATAATGACTGCGCTCATCTGGTACAGCAGGTGTGAGTTTATTTGATTTTTACCTCCGCCAAAGAGGTTATGGTTTTGCCGGTTTGTCTGTCTTTCTGTTTGTGTACAAGATAACTCAAAAAGTGAACAGATGTCTCTGAAATTTTGTGGGTTGGTTGCTATTACATCAGGGATGGACCCTATTGATTTTGACCATGATCGGTCTAACAATATGGCCGCCACGGCAGCTATCTTGAAATCCTGTGTCGCAGATACCTTAAATTTCTTATTTGAATAACTCAGCAGTTATTCGACTGTGCTGCCTTAGTGGAGGTTTGCACTCTTGGAGTGCCTCTAGTTGTTTCCATGGTCACCATTGTATCGCCATCTCCTGGTGGCCTCATCTGAATGTGCTGTGGTGCTCTGGCAGACATTACAGTATTCTGTATACAAGCTAAATATTCACTCTAAAAGTGAATCTAGGAAACTTTTGGAAGCTCGGTGGTGGGTTTGATAGGAATACAAGCTGCCTCGCTGCTGGTTCATAGAAGGTAGCACACTTTGAGCGGGACACAGTGACACAAGGGCTTGGCTTTCGAAACCTGAGGGTACAATTCAGTATTTCCAGGAAGAGTCTCAAGTGGAATTTCAGTAGTTCGAGGGTGGTTATCTAATATTTAAGCCAGACAAATTGCACTTGACAAAATTATACCTCTTGAAAATATTTCTGCTATGTTCCTGTGGTGACATTGCTCCTATAACTTGCATTCAGAAGAAAAATCAAATAAACTTAACTAGTTAATATCTGTAGACGACCAAAGACATGTATATCATACATTCAGTTTAGCTTTACCTTATATGTTCTCTTTTGATGAATTAATCTATTATCTGAACAATGGATGGTAAAATATAGTGCTGGATACGCTATAAACAGAATGTACTGCCCACAAGTTGATGCAAAAGAGTCTCGTCATGCTAAGTGAATTGCGCAGTGTTCAAGTTGTTCGGGTTCATTGCGTTGATTGCTCCATCACGTCAAAAGAACAGCTCAAGTATTCGCTCAGGAGTATGCCAAGACAACTCTTCGTGGGGTGATCTTGGCCTGCATGTTTGAGCATAATTACTGTGCCCAGATAATCCTAAACAAACTATTTTTTGGGCCGAAAAATGCCCCAGGGTTTGAATTTCTCGTCTCAAACAAGAAAGGAGCAGAAAGTACCACCAATTTGTTTTTGTGAAAGTAAGTTTTGTAGAACACGTAGCTTTCACTGACGGTTACGTCAGTGTAATTGTAGTTATTCTATGCATTATATTCCGTTTGAGTATTTTGTAACCTTAGTTGCTGCACTGATTTTGTGATGCATGGGTTGGATACAATGAGTGAAGAAAATGTTGGTTCCTACTTGTGTTTGTTTCACTGAGGAAGGAGGGACCGGACAGAAAGAAAAGGAAGTAGTAGCAAATCAAGAGTGTTGCGCTCCTGTTTGTTGGATGTAGCTATACATTAGCCGTGTTGGTGTGATTAAGGAAGATTAAAGAATGATTCATGAACCACCAATTGTAACCGCTCATTTCCTCAGCCCCGAGCACGCTACCCAATTCGAAAACCGAGGGTTACATCAGCATTAAAACAGTCTATGATAAACGGTGTGATCTCTTGTGTATGACCTCACCCCTTTTAAGAGCAGACTGGATTGTACTGCAAGCTCTGCTTGGTTGCAGATGTGTGTACTATTTAGTGTATAATTGGCTCTAGCTTGCTGGACACCATTTTATTTAAGGGCAGTGTTCTCACGTCCATATCACGATTAATGCTGTGGGCACCATAATTCTGAGTACAGTGACTCGTATTGTGGTTCAGGACTCTAGCACTTTGAGTTGAAAGGATACAATGACAATGAGGTTGAAGTGCAGACTGTTAGTCTTAATTTGAGGATATTTTCATCCATTTAAATTGGAAATGGCAGTAATGTTTGTATAGTTCCCCCCTTTTTCAGGCACATAAAAATGGACAGTTTAATATATTGTATAGTTGACAATAAAGTAATCTTTTTTTTTTTTTTTGTCACATATCCTTGGCATGCAACAACTGCTTGAAGTTAGTGATACATAGACATCCATAGACGCTGGGTATCTTCCCTGGTGATGCTCTGCCAGGCCTGTACTGCAGCCATCTTCAGTTCATGCTTGTTTCAGGGACATTTTGCCCTGAGTCCTCTCTTCAGCATGCAAAACATTTGTTCAATTGGATTCAGATCCTATGAATGACTCAATCAACAAACCCAATATGAATATGGAACTGAAATATGGTGCTCTCTGTTTCTCAAGAATTGGGTCTAGCAGCTGAGTAGTCATTTTTATTTTAAGTATGTAATAATCATATTTCTTCTGAGAAGTTTCAAAAAAAAAATTGACAGGCATGAAAACAAAGGAGTAAATTACAAGCAAATGTAAACTAAAGAAAAAATACAGTATAAAGTGTTTAGAATGAGCTCTGTGCCTTACAATTGATGACATGTGAGGTAAGATTGCCAGTCCCAAACTGAGTTGTCAGCTTGTATATCTTTAGTTTTTGTGAATCACACAAAACTCTCGCCATTCCATCTATGCGACCATATCATACCACTCATTTATAACAACAAAAAAACAACAAAAATTGTGGTCACTAAGTTGAAATGAGTTGACACGAGGAGTTTATTCCATCAGATTTGAGGAAAATAACACAAAGAAAAGGGCCTTATGTCCAGGACTCCTGCAGACGCACAGCTACCCTAAATTAAGCCTAAATCTCCTGTGTCCTCGCCGACCAGGTAACCAGATAGCACTGCCATGCGAAATGAGGGTCGCGCCTCGGCTCAATTGAATTTTGAGAAGCGGAACGGCTTTGTCGGGCCTCTCCGAGGGTTTGAGGGCTGCGGGCGATATCTTGATTGCAGTCACCTTTTCTTTTCACCGCCTGCGGACGGACGATCTCGCAAAGCGACTGTGACAAACTCTCTTTGCCTTCCCAGACGTTCGAGCCAAGGGCAAATTCTGCCATTATTTTATTTGTGTCCCTATCAACCAGCCGTTGTCGACACCTCTTGTGTAGCTGAGGTGGACAATTACTTCGTTTAGGACAATTTCATTACTTAGTTACTCCTAAAATTTGCACCATTGGACATTTTGGTGAATAGTAACATTACTTGATTAGCACATCAATGACAGCTCAAATCTGTTCATTCGTCCCAGCTTAAAATGTTCCCCTGCAATCAACAAATGATCATATGCACAAAGCCAAGATTCTGGAAGTTCTTCGGTAAGATTCTCTCAAATATTGTTTGCTGTATTGAAATACTTACTACATTTTGGAAATGCATGCATTTGTATTTGATTAAGAGAATATGAATCCATTACATTAAGGCAATTGTACCTGGTTTGATGCTGTACAACACACAGGTAGGTTAATGGAAAGGAATCCTATCCTAAATTCCATTGATTTCATTCCATTATTTATTTTATCGAGTGTATAGCTAGGGTAGGTAATCGAAAGAAATCTGGGAGGGCACAGGAATTGCCTGCTCTTTCTTTAAAGCATTATATATTTATATATATATATTTTTTTGCAATTCCTCATAGTCTCTTCTCGCTTGTTCAAATGAGTGCAAAAAGGCAGAACTTTTTTTATGACCACATTTATGGACGAAAACAAAGAGCTACAGGTGCTGCACTAGCTCTCCACTAGAAGATGAGAAACCACTTTAAAATGGCTTCAGTCTCCTCACTGTCGAATGAAAGACGTGATCAGTTAAAGGTGAGCTGAAACTGGCGCCTCTGATGGTAATGACAGTTGTGAGGACAGCCATCACTGATGCCTTTCAAACAGGCAGCTGAGGGGTTTTAAGTGTTAATGACGGGCAGATGAAATTGATTCCACGTTGTCAATCTCCCGACTGAGTCCGTAAGAAGAAAAACACATTGACAGAGTCAAAATGTCACAGTAAGGATTTGACATGAAGATCTCTACAGTCAATCAAGCCCTTTTACGTGAGGTATTAGATCCTCAGTGGCCCGTTGACTTATTTTTTCTTTACCTTTTCAGGTGTGCCTAAATAAATCTATCAAATATGCTTTTCGTAGAGACACACAATGGAAATGTATTCATGCATTTCTATTCCTCCATTTGCAAATTAGTTGAAGGTCATTATTGCCCTTCTGTTATCTCACTCCACATTTTCAATATTTTCTTATTGAGTTCTTGTTATTAACATGAGTCTCTCTCTCTCTCTCTCTCTCTCTCTCTCTCTCTCTCTCTCTGTGGTTGTCAAGCTTTACTGAAGCCCTTCCATGCTTTCTTCCTTTGACAGATTTACAAAAGATATGCTAGCCATTTTGGAACTAAACACATCACTTTCATTGCTCGTTTCAAAAATCCTGAGGAAGAATATGTCTGCACCTTGTATATTGATATCTTAGCTCTTTTACTGCCCAACATACTTTATAGTATGCTCGAGCAAACAGCATAAATAAAATAAAGTCAACATTTGGCTTTGAAGCTGATTTTTATCAGGAATTCTGCGGTGTATGGTTCAAATCCTGATATAGTATGTAAGCAGTAAAAAGCCAAGACAACTATTCATTAAAATTATAATTTACCTACCTATATTATAACAACTATTACTACTACATTATTACACCACTACACTATTACTGCTACAAGTGCTAACACTACTGCTGTCATAGGCACTGCAGTTCTGGTACTACTACCATCATTACAAAGTGCAAATATTATTTTTTTCTCTCTCTCTCTCTTTAAAGAAATATCGATGTATGGGAATACAACAGTCGGTTCAGAACTTCAGAGACGTAGTTTTAGATGACAGCAGAAGGGAACTCGAGAGGGGGTGGGGGAGGGGAGGGGGGGTTATGTAGCGCAATTAACAGTGCTGATTTGGAAACACTTCTCTCTGAAAACTAGCTGTCTCCTTCAGTTTGCGTTTTCCACCTTAAGTGGTCCCCGGCTCTGGGGCCCTTGGGGGCCGCACAGGAAGTGCGCATTTGAAGCAGTCAGCTCTTATATGTGTTAGTCAGCCAGTGCTGTCAACACCAGCTACAGCCCACAGCACACCAACGGTATCCAGGGAACGTGGGAGTGGGATGTAGCATGCATATTTTGGGGTGCCCAACGGTAAAGTTGTTTATTACAAAGTGAGGCTCGTAAGTACTTGGACACGGTTGTTAAAAGGACTGCAATTCCTACATGGTTCAGCCAATAAGGAATTAAACTAGCTCAAATTAAAAGGCAGGTTCTCAGTGCTAAGCTCACTGCTTGGAAGGAAATATAAAATGCGTCAGTACACGCTAACAACAAAACTTCTCCTGACTATATAGGAAACAGTGTAAAAAAGTAACTGTTGATCCTATTAATGATTTTGCAGATGGATATTTAAGCACATTGGAGGTGCACTGGAATTCATCCCACCTCGGACAAGAATACTTGGATGGCCTTGGTCGAAAGCAGTCATATGGAAACCCCGTATATTCCTATATTACGTCTCCAAAGCCCATACACGGCATGCGAGTACACTGTTATAAACTTGAACCTTTTTTGAGAGTCAATTTAACTGACATCTTTTTTGCCAGTTATTTAAACTGTAATTTTACAATAAGTTTACAACAGAGGTCCGCATATGTCAAGTCTAAACCACAGTTAAATGCACACATGACTCCACTTACAGTTAAAATAACCATGAAACAATGCGTTAATTTAACTGTTAAATTCAGTTAGCTTGTAACGGTGTAGATTATCTCCCTTAGCATCTCTGGAGCAGCGGAAATGGCGTGCATGTGGAAATAAAGGTCTTTGGTGGGATAAATTCGTTACGCAGTTTGTTAGAGGGCTAATACGGAAATACATGGGGATCAGTAAATGGCGGCTCGGCTGGTGCCCCGCCCAATATGCCATTTACAGACCCCATATATTTCTGTATTGGCCCTCTAACAAACTATGTAACGTATAGTATGAGTACAGTGCTGTGAAAAACTATTTGCCCCCTACCTGATTTCTTATTTTTTACATATTTGTCAAACTTAAATGTTTCAGATCAAACTAATTTTAATATTAGACAAAGATAACCAGAGTAAATACAAAAGTCAGTTTTTAAATGATTTCATTTATTGAGAAAAAAAGCTATCCAAACCTACCTGGCCCCCTAAACCTAATAACTGGTTGTGCCATCCACAGCGACAACAACTGCAATGAGTCCTTCACATCGCTGTGGAGGAATTTTGGCCCACGCTTCTTTGCAGAATTGTTTTAATTCAGCCACACTGGAGGGTTTTCGAGCGTGAACGGGCTGTTTAAGGTCATGCTACAGCATCTCAATTGGATTTTAATCCGGACTTTGACTAGGCCACTCCAAAACCTTCATTTTGTTTTTTTTGTTTTTTTTTTTTTAAGCCATTCAGAGGTGGACTTGCTAGTGTGTTTCGGATCATTGTCCTCCTGCATAACCCAAGTGCGCTGGAGCTTGAGGCCACAAACTGATGGTTAGACATTCTCCTTCAGGATTTTCTGGTAGAGAGCAGAATTCATGGTTCCATCAATTACGGCAAGTCGTCCAGGTCCTGAAGCAGCCAAGCAGCCCCAGACCATCACACTACCACCACCATGTTTGACTGTTGGTATGATGTTATTTTTATGAAATACTGTATTAGTTTTATGCCAGATTTAACGGGACACACAACTTCCAGAAAGTTCAACTTTTGTCTCGCCAGTCCACAGAATATTTTCCCATAAGTCTTGGGGATCATCAAGATGTTTTTTGGCAAATGTGCGACGAGCCTTTGTATTCTTTTTGGTCAGCAGTGGCTTTCACCTTGGAACTCTCACATGGATGCCATTTTTGCCCAGTTTTTTACTTATTGTTCATGAAACTTATTGTACATGAAAACTGACTAACTGAGGCAAGTGAGGCCTGCAGTTCTTTAGATGTTGTTCTGGGTTCTTTTGTGACCTCCAGGATGAGCTCTCGATGCGCTTTTGGAGTAATTTTGGGAGGCCGGCAACTCCTGGGAAGGTTCACCACTCTTCCAAGTTTTCTCCATTTGTGGATAATGGCTCTCACCGTGATTCGCTGGAGTCCCAAAGCCTTAGAAATGGCTTTGTAACCCTTTCCAGACTGATATATGTCAATGACTTTGTTTCTCATCTGTTCTTGAATTTCTTTAGATTGTGACATGATGTGTTGCTTTTTGAGATCTTTTAGCCTACTTCACTTTGTCAGACAGGTTCTATTTAAGTGATTTCTTGATGCAACAGGTCTGGCAGTAATCAGGCCTGGGTGTGGCTAGTGAAATTGAACTAAAAAAAATGTGGTTAATCACAGTTAATTCATGATTTGACGGGGGGGGATTACTTTTTCACATAGGGCCAGGTAGATTTTGATAGCTTTTTTCCCTTCATAAATGAAATCATCATTTAAAAACTGCATTTAGTATTTACTCGGGTTATCTTTGTCTAACACTAAAATCTGTTTGATGATCTGAAATACTTAAGTGTGACAAATCAGGAAGGGGGTAAATACTTTTTCACAGCACTGTACATGAGAGTCTGTATGCACGTATATGTGTGTGTATGTGTTTTCACATACATGATCCAAAAATGCGCTCAGTGTGTGTATGCTACATAAGGTATTCCTCTACAGACCAGCAGTCATATCTTTTTAAGATGTGAAGTAGGAACAAAATGTCTGCGCATTTTCCATACATTTGTTTCAGCAAGACTCGCGGGAAGCCTGCTGATCTCCAAGAGCTGAATTGTTCACTGTCTGTTTCAATCTTAAGCTCATCCTCTGCCTTATTGACAAGATATCAGGCTAATATCATTATCACAGTTACAGAAACACTTCAGTCTCGCTATCAGATAAACTGAGCATTGAGTCCAATGCCTAAAACTGTTGAGTCTTTTTCGCTGCAGGAGGAGATTTTTTTTTTAAGATAATTTTTTGGGATTTTCTCCTTTATTTGATAGACACACAGTGGAGAGAGACAGGAAGGTTGGGGAGAAGAGTGGGGAAGGTATGCAGCACATGACCCGAGCCGGAATCCAACCGGGTCGCCACAGGAAGGCCACAGCCTTGATGGTGCGTGCGCTTAGACCAATGAACCACCGGGGCCCCCCAGGAGGAAATTTTTATCTGATCGAGACATTAGAGATGGGGAGGCCGGTAGTGGCACAGATGCATGTTTGAGACCAAGCAGGTTGGTGGTTCGAGTCCCATTATAACCACAATCAGCGGTTGGGGGCCTCAGCTCCTGTGAAGACCATAGACCAGAGGTGGGCAGCGAGGGCCGTATCTGTCCCTGGTTTTCACACCAACTTCTGGCCTTCAATTAGTTGATAATTTAAATTAGCCAAACCATTTATGAAATCTGACGTTTCAGGCGCATTTCTTTAAATTATCATGAATGACCACCAAAGACTGTTCTTGTCTCCCTACATAAAACATTCTCCTTTGATCGAATCAATGTGAAAATCTATATTTTTGTGCAATCAATGACCTCAATTAGTCAGGGTAATTGATAGAAATAAAGAAAAAACCTGCATACACACCGGCTCTCCAGGACTGAGATTGCCCACCCCTGCCATAGACTGTATAACAAGATGGACGAAGCAACCGTGACGTCACCCATTGGTTTCAGGATACCATTAAGGAAGCCTCGATTTTGGCAATTTGAATAGCGCCATTTTGTCATTTTGAAACCGGATGTGATTCCTATTGGACGAGACCGTGAATTGAATATCCAGGGAGGAGCAAAGGTTGGATCTACGGGTGGATCAGACCGTATCAGACGAGGACCAGAGGATAGCCACGCCCCTAAAGCATTTTTTGGCTTTATCCTTTATTTTAGTCTATTTTGGACCATAATTTACAAACATGAACATCATGTTATGTCGAAGGAGACTTGAAACCTGCAATAGACACCATAAAGTAATGTGGAAAATCATTATTGAAGTAATAAATCAGGAGGGATAGTAGGGTCATTTTCTCATAGACTTCTATAGGATTTAACGTCTTTCTGCAACCTCCACTGTCGCCATCTGCTGGCCATTAAATAGAATGCAAATTTTAGAGATTTCTGCATCAGCCTCAGTTTGCAGACCCGGGTGCTGCGTCCATCATTTTATACAGTCTCTGGTGAAGACTGGTCCCTGCTCAGTCTAATCAACAGTGACTTCCTTTGGATAACAGTAAATAACTAATAACAGTACTATTATATACCCTGTCGAAAAGGAGACGGTGAGTACGAGATGGAAACAATCAGTGAAGAATCTTTTTCTATGGGCAACTGAGATGCACCTACATTAGCTGGGCCTTGTTTCACAAAGTAAAATTATAGAGTTAAACCAGAAACCCCCAATGTGTGTTCAGAGTGAGTTCCTGTTTCTTGCCCATTGCATGCTGGGACATAGGGTCCAGCGACCCTCATGAGGAATATGCAGGGGAGATAGTGAATGAACAGATGGATGGATGGAAGTTTGGTCTGAAAAGATCTGCAGGGCCTTAAAACGAACAGGGCTCAGTGTATCCTCTCCATAGAGATGGCAGCAGTGCGGCACCTGTGCTAAATTTCTCCCACCACTGCTAAAAATGTGTTTTTGAATTTTTTCAAAGGATCTTTGGGCTCTCGACAACTTTGTTGAAAACGAATGAGTAGCCCGAAGCTACGCTTATATTACTCTGCGAAACATCCGTCCTCAAAACACGGCTACGATCAGGACATTAATATTTCTTCGCGTCTGCAACATTGAGCTGCGCCAATGAGAACCCGTTTTCGAAACCTGGGTCATGGACCATTGCTGAATAAAAATAAATATAATCCCATGGGAAACACTGGAGTTTCTGATTTGAATGCGCAGATTGAATGCACAGTCGTACTGGGCCAGTTCTGGGCTTATGCATTAATGGCATTAATTATTTTGGATGCCAGTTGTTTTGGGGGGTGAAATTGGTCTAAAATCGTCAGCACCCACCACCACCTGTTCAACAATATTTTCAAAATATCAGCAGCACAGAGGCTAAAACCATGATTGCAAAGATTTTTGGGAACTGGACATGTGACTTGAAGTTGCTGGCTCAAAGCTGCTACTGTTTTACAAAGTTTTTGATCAGTGTAAACAGATTCATGTTGAAAAATAAATACTTAAAATAATATCCTTTTCTTATCACAGGGCAGTTTACAACTCATGATCTTGTTTATGTATAAAGCAGAGCTATCATAACGCAGAGGTAAGCCCTGAAATCGAGCTGTCAATGCAAAAAATGTACTGTATCTACACATGAAAATCTTTTCACTTTAGTTTTTTGCAGACTATAACCTTCATTTGTCTGGATGAAATGCATATGTTTTATGGTAGTTTTGTAGGAGTATTTCAATTGCACATTTTAATTGTAGTCAATACTCCAGAACTCCAGTACTTTCTGTTATCAGTGGTGATTGCGACATCACCAGTCGAAGGTTAATTCAACAGCAGACATTCTAATCACATACTTGTGACCTCACAGGGTGCTGGGGTTTTCATGGCAGAATAGTGACATTAGCAACAATGGTGAGGTGGACCAATCAGGTTTAGGCAATAGGGCCACTCCTTGATTCTGCACGTGGGTTTATCGTGTTGGTGAGATGTCGGTCAGCGATCTGTGCGCTTCACACTTCCGACTCACTCCTCCACCCTGCCCTAATGGCAGCTGCCCATCCGTTTTCCCGGCCGAGGTAGCCCACGATTCGCCGTTCGCCTCGTTTGACAGGTTTATACGAGGCCCTGACAGTAGAGCTCCTTGCCTGAGCGTGCTCAGATTAATATCTGGAGAGCCATTCATCTCACTTCTGCGCCGCTGACAAGCCGGGCAATCATGAAAAACTGTGTGTGTGTGTGTGTGAGCGCGTGTGTGTGGGGGTGGGCGGTGGGGGGATTCATACTGTTTGAGGACTGTGGATTATAAAGACATGCGACAATGCCTCGCACCCTGCTCCTGGTTTCCATAACAGTGATTTCATCCTATTCAAGGCTTCCCCTCATCGATGGCAACCAAATATAAATGATTTTGACCTCCTCTTTCTCTTTCTTTCTCTCTCTCTCTTAACGCCGTGTTCGTTTCTGCATTTGTAAATTAAGACGAGCTCTTTGTCACAGTCCCACTTCCTGAGATGGCAACTGCATTTGGAGGGAGTGAGAGGGGGAGAGGGAAAGAGAGAGAGAGGGGGAGAGAGGGGGAGAGCGGGAGAGAGAGACAACGAGAGGGACCTCGAAAGTGTCAACGCAGGGAAATTAATCATCATCGCCTCCGGAATGTTCTAAATGCAGCGATTGGGAGGCTGCCCCATTCGCGGTCGCAGAGGCGCACATCGTGAGGGAGAGAGGGGGAACTAGTCTCAGCTGGGTGACCGAGGTGATTTCCTGTGTGTCGCTTCATGCCACGTGTATATACTTATTTAGTTTTAATTCTCATAAGGCCAGTTAAACAATGACACATCATGCCCCAGATTGATGCACTGCCCAATGTTGTTCTGAATTCTCTTCTATTGCTGTATTGTACTCTCTGCTCTCTGCTCAACAGAATAAAACTTTCAAACTTTTTTTTTTCTGCATCATATGCACAATTTTATATAAAAATGGCTTTTAAAACTATATATGCAGTTTGAAACGAAAAAAGCGTCTAGTCTAAGATTAAGACTGTGGACAGCTCTTTCTGCTGAAGTGGTCTGTCCATCATGCACCTTTATGCGGCAATGAGTTCTCCGCTCACACATAAGATTTTCTGAATGTTTCTGGAATGTTGTTCTGTATCAATGTTATAATATTGAGCATTCATGGTAATCACACTGCGGTAATGTTTTGTGTTAGCCGGGCCCCATAAAGCACTCACATGGCACTCAGTGACTACTGTATGTGTGCACCCACGAGATTCCTGTTGACATTGTTGGGATTTTTGGGTGTTCGCAATATGAGGTGAGCTAGACGGTTTGATCAATGGGTGATGAATATGTATTAGGAGATAAAGAGAAGCCGTCGGGTCCGACAGGACATATCGCCTATTTGCGAGTTCCAGCTGGGATCTCCATTGTCTTCAGTTCCGACAGGACATGATACGCACTAGCACCTTTTAGTTGGAGGTTCCGTATGCCCACATATGGAGCTCACTTCCGAGGGTTGGGAATCTATTGAACCAATTAAGTTGAATGGTTCAGGAGAGGCCCAATTGTAGAGTATTCCTTTTTATCAATGTGTAAACCCTAGAACCAATCAGCAACAACTTCTGATAACATTAAAGAAATCATATGCAAATGTCTGTACTTTAACATGTATAAAGTTTCTTACGAAATTAAGGAATTTTAGAACTCTGCATCATGCCATTGTTCCCATGGCCGGCTGTGTAACAAACTTTTTCCTGCTTTTGCTACAAACGTCGGAGTCTGCTTCTTCATTGGGACAACGTTCTTGGGTTTTTATTAATTTACCAACAACATGAACCAGGACCCTAGCTACTGTATGCCAGCTTGCCTGATACAAGGATGGCTTTTTTTTTCTGTCTCTTTAGAACATGCGAATGGAGGTTACTAAAACTGTATACCAATATCACAACAAGTCAACTAAAAGAGCCCAGTCTCATCCCGACGCGTCATATATTGACGCTATCCAACCAAGCGTCGATATACGGGGCAAAAGGTCGCTTTCAGCGTTCTTTATTGACGCCAGTTTAAAACGAACCCTACCCCCTAACCCTTAACCCCTAACCCTTAACCCGAACCCTAACCCTAACCCTCAAATAATGACGGCAAAAGCTTCCTTCTGCCTCGTATATCGACGCTTGGTCAGGTAAGCGTCAATATATGACGAGTCCGCATGAGAATGTGTTGACTAAAACAAAGCTAAGGGCAGGCAATGGGTTATGCAAATTGCAAACACCGTCAGAGCTTAATGGTGCTGTTATTCACTGTTAGGCATATGAGTGGGTGTGCTGCTATTACATTAAGGAAACTCTGTTGGGGTCGCTCAAAAAAGCATTGGGGGATCCCTTCTATGGACTGAACTTGACTTACGTTTGCAGACGCGAGCTTTTCTGTGAGTAGGCTTGCTCTATTTTCACAACCCACTGCAGTATCTGTTCTTCACACAACTGTGAAATTATGTTATGAATTGCTCTTAAGAGAGCCAGTATTAATGTGGAAGAAATTATAGCTCTGAGACTCTTATTGTGTGCTTCTGCTGACCCAACTGAGCAAGATGTATGCTTTGAAAATACGACCATCTGGCATAATGTAAAAAAAATATATATATCACAAATGGGGGAGCTCCTGAGAGAGTTTGCGGTTTATTTATTAATGATACTTCTGAAAATAAAATATAGGATAGGGCTAATTAATTATCCTTTCATGGAACTCTTAGAAAAATACAAAACTCCTTTTTGCACCAACAAGGAGAGTTATAGGTGGAAATTCAATGCTGGATTACGGTATTTTGTGGTTTGAGTCGGCTGGTTTCATCTCAAGGAAACAACCAATGATGAGTGATTGAGAGTAGAAGGATTACTCCTTTTCACATATGTTTCTCATTTATACCAAACTTTTCCTCTTTGTTTTGTTTTTCTGTTCAGAGAAAAAAAAACAGTTGGCCTTTTTTCCCTCATTCCGCCATCACATCCTTGGTGTGATTATAGCTGGTTCTGATTTTGACCAATGGCTCACTGTTCTATGATACGCAAATCTGTAAGGGCAACCATCATTTCGACAACTGGCCGAGTTTTGTCACAGTGAGCTGTGCAATTATCTTGTAAGATTGTAAATATATATGGCATTTATTTCAATCTTGCAATTCCACAATGGTGATGTATCTTTGAAAAATTCCTGGATCCAGATGATAATCTGGATCAACACCAAAATCTAATGGATTGTTTCTTAGGTCATTCCCAATCCCTGAAAAAATTCATCATCTGTTAATCACTAACACACAGACAGACAAACAGGGGGAAAGAAAATATAACCTCCTTGGCGGTAATACTTCAGATTGCAAAAGTTCAGAAATTCATTAAACCATTTTGAATTTTAATTTAATTTAGTTGCACAATTTGTTTACAGTCACTGATATTCATTCAGTTGAAGCTGCTTGACGTACAACTTGGTTTTAGAGGCTAAGACTCGAAGACAATTTCACTGGGAGGCAAGAACATAGTCCTGAACTAATCACTTGTGCTGTAATGGCTTAAACTGGGGTAAGAATTTTTAATCATTGGATATTCTCGGTTTTATCTTTCAAAGATCTGTGGGGAATAGCTTGTAAACACCATGTGAGAAAATTTACAAGGCAAATCAGCACCAGAGTTTTTAGTAGACTTAAGGGACTGCGCCAGCACTAATGGAAACAGACTGCATTAGCCATTTTTAACGCTGTTGTAAACGAAAACAGCAATCATCTGGCATGCAACTCAAAAGGCAGCAAGCACTAGAAGTCTTAGAAGGCGGTTTTTAAGATTTACTGTAATAACCAGTTGACCTTCAGCAGTCCATTATAAGCTAATCTCCCTTGATTGTGTCATTTTCTAAGTTCCTCTTTTGTACAACCGCAAAATGTCATTCCTTTCAATGTCTCCAGCCAGCAGTCCATTTTACCAGCAACTGTTTTCTGAACAAGGAATTTAAACAGTCTGGAAGAGCAAAATACAGACGAGGCACGAATACTACGAAACAGACTTTCATTAAAATCTTCTACATCTGCAATAGAGAACAAGCAGGTCTCCTCACTTGGCGAAATATGCGTGGCAACCTTCGGGGCCGCGAGAAGACATCGAGCTGCTCCACAAAGTAAGCAACGTCGGGCTGCTGCTGATTGCATCGAATGGGTTTCTCGTTACGACTGGAAGATTCCGGAACGTTCATTAGGACTGTGGAACATCATCCCTGATTAGAAGGAAAGCATAGATCACTTTGCTGATCATCAGCAAGTGACTGCAGGGAAGAAAGAAGGCTTTTTGCCCTCATTGACGATGTAACTGTATCTGAGGACCATTTGTTTTGTGTGCCGCCATAGACTTACAGGAACGGGGGGTGTTTATGAAGCAGTAGGCCTGTTTCTCATAAATTATACAATGTACTATACAGGTTTTATTATTATTATTATTATTATTATTATTATTTTTATTATTATTATTATTAAAGCCCATTATTTCCTTGCCGTAAAGTTGAGGAGGAAGATGTTAAATGAGACCTGCAGACTGAAGCCAGACTTTCCATGGACAAACAGGAGTCGCAACTGAAAACCCAAATGTGCCCATCTTTCAGCATTTTGCGGTTCAAACACTCTGTTCATTCTGACATGGCTGACAAGAGGGTGCCAAAGTTATGTCGAGTTTAGCACGTATAGAGACAGCACCACCAAACCTTGTTTACAACAACCCATACCAAGAAGTGACGTGTGATGTTATTGGTGCATTGTAATCACAGAGTCATAAATCACAAATTTGGCGTTTATCCAGGTTAACTCAATTTACATTCTCATTTAGTAAAGCTTGTCAGCTTTTATTTGCTTGCTGAAACAAAAACAGCATGCTGTAAGGATTTTCCCCCTACAATGATCAATAGGCCCCTACAGTGCCCCAACAGGTGCCAGAATAGTCATGATTCCTCAGTAGCATAAACCCTATCTGCTTGTCGTCTTTAGCAACCTGTCAGCCAGCATGTCTACTGGAAGGAATGGATTACGGATTACAGTTGATTGACATTTACTAGGAGTAATCGGAGGTGGGAAATACATTCAGAAGCTCCTCCAGGCTCTTCTAGAATTACGCATGTGTGATACTCATACATATTTACAGGTGAATAGTGTCTGTATGAACCGTGACTCACAGTACAGTGCTGACATTCACCGCCAATAACAAAAGCCCATTTCCTAGTCTAATTAACGTCAGGTAGTAGTTATACATCAAAATGTTTTTATTTTGTACAATATTAAAAGGATAACCATGTGTATTGTAACAGCACTGACTCATATATCCAAAGAAATTTCAGCAGTGCAGACTTCAGTATTTTTCTTACGGATGTTGGTAGTCATTTATTCATAATTCTCCGACAGAACTGACTGCATTTATCAAGGCCAAACCAGTGCGGTAAGACAGGACCTTGTGGAAGAACTCAGACAATTTGTCTAGGAATGCGCTTCCTGTTCTTTGTGGGACTGCAGTAACTGCTGTGCCCTTGACCAATCATTGATGGAGGCGTAGGGAACAGTGTTCAAACGCAAAACAATGGCAACTCTATGCTGGTTCTCTAAATAATTAATATTATTTATGATTGTTATAATTAATGTTTCACCTTTTTTTATTCTTTATTTCTAACTCTGCAATACTTTTGTTTGCCTTTGTGCTTAAAAAAAGACACAAAAAACAATAGTGAACATGACATATTTTAAGACTAAAAGCATGAAATGAATCACATTTAATGAGCTACAAATTATGAACAAGTCCATTTGGGTCAAATGGTGGCTTTCCAATCCTCCGACTGGCCATTTTTTACGGTTTAATGAATAATATACCGTTTACAGTAATCACAGTGTGTTTGAGAGAAATGGACGGTGGGAGATCAGCAACTAACATTCAGCTCTAATGAGATATTATGTAATTAACATTAACTAATGCAGTAAGAAGCATTAAGTATCAGTTAATTAACAGTAAACTAATGAGTCTATGAATCATTTACTAATGGTGTTCATGTTAACTAAGGTATTAATTTATACATCATTGAATAGCTTGATAGTTTGAGGTGTTACTTAGGGGATGTTTTCAACTTCATAATGAGGATGTCAAAAAGCATTAATAAGTGGTAAGTTAAGGTTACCTAATGCTTATTTAGCTCTCTGATACATGAGTTAACTGTTAATTAATGCTTATTACTGCATTAACTAATGTCGGTAACACTTATTGTAAAGTGTTACCGATATTATGACCTCACAAGGTCTGATTGTCGCTAGCATGATGCCATGTCATCAGACCCAAATGCTGCATAAAGTACTGTAGCCTAAGTGAATGCTTGCAGTAAACTGCATGACATGGATATAGAAAGTAGATTTGTGTCATGAATATTATCCAATCAGGTTGCAGTGAATCGATTGAGTGACAAAGGGGAAGAGGGACGCAGACTGCATATCAATAATTCTCATCTCCTAGGCCCCTCCCTCCCATTCTTGGGGATCATGTATTTGGACAAACTAGCAATCAAAAATTGCCATTTTTAATACTTGACTCCAAATCCTCTGCAGTCAATGACTGCCTGAATTCTTGAATCCATAGGCATTATCATCCATTAGATTTTTTTCCCTGGTGTTGATCTGCCAAGCCTTCACTGCAGCTGTCTTCAGCTCCTGTCGGTTCTTGGAACATTTTGCCTTTAGTTTTGTCTTCAGCAGAAGAAGGGCATGCTGCTTTGAATTAAGGTGATGTGATTGACTTTGCAATTCCTGAACATCCTGAATCATTTTCTTTCCAAAGTCTTGGGTTGCTTCTGGCAGTTTTCATCGGTGCTGTGATCCCCTGTCCAATGAGATTTTAGACTTTCACTGATAATATAGCCCTATGCAATTTTGAATTCATTAGCCTGCTTTTTTCAGCGGCCATATTCAATAGATACAATGGAACCAGTTCTGTGGATATCCATACATGCCCACACATGACCACGCTTTACGGATGGGGTGATATTCTAAGGATCATGTGCAGTTCATTGCCTGCTCCATACGCTTTTCTTCCCATTTTATCTGTGATAGTTGTCCCATCTTGAAGATGGTGTTTCATAAGTGTTCAGGCTTTTTTGTGGGGCAAATTTCTTGATTTGCATACATGTATCGCCAATACGCAAAAAATGCCCGGATATAGCGCTTTCGGCAAAATTTCTTGCTACTTCCGGAACCCACTTACTTCCGGTGTGTTACTGAGGTCATGGCTATCGTTTAGCATCAGCTAGCTGCGGCTCGGCCGTGCACGCACGCTTACGTAAATCAAGCCGAGGAAAATGTAAACATTCACCAAGCGTACAGCTAGTTTCACGAGCGTACGGGTGAGTACGCAAGTAAGTACCCAATGCGGTCGGCGGAACCACGCACGCCTAGGCAGCATTTGATTTTTTCCTGCAGCCGCGAAAGAGACCGGAAGCGACTGGATTACCGAACATCCCTTAATGCATCTGAAACGGAGCACGAATGCAACATCCGGGCATTTTTTGCGTAATGGCGATACCCTCAATTGCTTTTGTATAAATACTCTGCATTAAATCTGGTGAAATCTTCTCTTCATTTTTGACGTGGAAACAAACTGGCTTATCTCCTGAAGTGTGTTCATGATTCAGTCAACTATTGTGAAGGGGTTTTTCATCACTAGGGAAAAAAGTTATTCCGTCATCCACCAGAATTGTTATTGTGATCAAAATAGGAAGTGCCCTTGATAAATAGCTGCGTTCTTTCTTTTCAGCATACAGAGAGTTTTGCTTTCAATAATGTCACCTTCTCCTACATAGATAGCCTGCAGTGACTCAAGAGTTTATGCGACTAAAACCCCAGAGCGATATATTTTTTTTCTTTCATATGACTTCAAAGATGTTTACGGCAAGGTATACATTGCTGACGTCTGCTCAGTTGCTTTTTCCCGGTCTTGCAAAGCACAATAACTACACACCACAGGATATCAGAGAAAGATAAAGTTCTCCCTCAGTGGTGTTTTGTTCAGCATGACACTCACGAGTGTGTGGGTCACCGAGTCAGAGGTGAGCGTCCACGTCAATAGGACTTCATGACTTTCTCCCCTGGTTGCTGGCAATTACCTGGTCACTTCACACTGAAAATGTCCAGTTTTTTTTTTTTTTTTTTTTTTTTTAACTCTCGGAAGAATGATGAATCACATTGAGTTTTCCATTCTGTGGTAAGTGAGCACCGTGGGTAACACTCACCTCACAACTAGATGAGGTGTGTGGAGTTTGCAAGTTCTCCCCATGTGCATGTGGGTTTCCTCATGGGCATGATGAATAGCGAGTGAGTGGATTCCTGCCTCTTCCCCAGTGTATACTGGGATACGCCTCAGCCGCTCGGCAATCCTGAGCTGATAAAAGCTGGTTAAATGGTGGATGGATGGATTGATGGATGTAAATTCAGCAGAATCAGGGCCAGACTTTGGAGGGGATAATGTTTTGTTTGCATTAATTAGGCTGAGAGCTAGAGGGATTTGAGAGGAGATTTGAGGGAACCCCAAACATGAGCACACTGTTTTAAACTTGCACCTTTTTTTGCCAGTGAATTTAACGGGCAACTCTTTTGCCATTTATTTAAATTGTCATTTTACAATAATAATTACGACAGAGTTCCGTGTGCGTTAAGTGTAAACCACAGTTAAATGCTCGCAGGACTCCGCTTACAGTTAAAATAACTGGCAAAAAAGGTGCAAGTCTATAGCAGTGCACCGCTGATCTGTCCTGGGCTTTCTCATGCAACGTTCCACTTATTTCTCTTTCTCTTCCACTCTCATTTTCTGTCTTTCTTTCTCTTTTGCTCTCTTTAGCTTTCTCTTTTTACATCAGTTTGGAGGTGCACCATAAATTTTTTAATCCATGGAAATCAATGTTTGATGATCATTAATGGGAGAGCCGAACAGCAGTTTTTCTTAGTCCGAACCACACTCTGGAGCCAGGGGTCTGCAAGCTTTATCCCGAAGATTCACAAATCTGTTTTATTCCATCTTTAAACAAGCACCCTGTTTTGACTGCTGTGACCGGGTGAGGTGAGTTAACTGAACAGCCAAGTGTAGTGTAACAAAGAGAGCTATCTGGGTCAGTGCTCCAAGACCACGGTTGCGTTCCCCTGCTTTGAAACAATAGCCCTAGCCGGTTTACAAACGTAGTATTGCTATTTTACTCCGAGGTGCTCTTCTGCCGATATTCCACCTTGTTGAAAATCAATTTTGAGACTGACACAAGTATACCACGCCGAAAAATATATACATGGGGAGGAGGGAGGGAGTTGTTGAGGTTCCCCTGAAAAGTACTGTTCCTCTGGTTGTCAGTTAGCAACAGGATAACGCACATTTGTCACAGGTAGTTTCGATTGTTGATTTGTGGGAGATTTTGCATCCTTTCAGGAGAGGTGGAATCCCTGTTACGAGCTTAATTGGCTCACCTAATTTTAAGGCAGGGCTCAAATGTTAGCTGCTGCAGTCTAAAATTTCAAGGTTTATGAACCAGTGGCATAGCCAGCGGGTGGGCCAAGACACGTCCCTTTATGACAGCAATTAGTCCTGGCTAGTTCTCAATCATTTTCCTTTATTGACGCGTTTTCCAATTATCGTAATTGGCAACTGAAGACACGGTTTCTCTCCATATGCAATCTAACAACGATGAAATCATGGGCTAAATTCAGTACAGCAGAATAATTTACTTATTAATAGGCCAATGCTTCACGTTGATTGAACTGGTCCGTGTTCCAATGAAACGCGGACTTTCACTCTCGGTATTGTGTGGGTTAATAAAAAAAAAAAAAAAAAAGTGGCACTCGGCAGTTCAATTGGCTATAAAAAGCGTGCGGCTCCAGCTATTTGCGTGAGAGTCGACAGGTATGCAATTTTGAATAACTTTGATTTAAATACAGCAAATACGCGTCCAGATGAATTATTGTCATCTTTCCTAATCGGGGAGAACAAGCAACACCTGTTAAGTGTGGAGTGCTCTCGGAGTGAACCTTCTGTTATGAAAATGACTGAGAACAGGTCAGGACTAATAATTGTTTTAAACGGATGTTTTGTGCACCCAATTCTCTGTTCTTGTTCCGCAACTGTACTGAATTTTGCCCATGATTTAATCGTTGTTAGATCGCATATGGAGAGAAACCGTGTCTTCAGTTGCAAATTACGATAATTGGAAAACGCGTCAATAAAGGAAAATGATTGAGAACTAGCCAGGACTAATTGCTGTCATAAAGGGATGTATCTTGGCCCACCCGCTGGCTATGCCACTGTTATGAACTGCCAAATGTTTTACACATGGAGGGGATGAGGTAGAGTCAGAATCTGGTTCTAGGCTTGGTTGTCTGCTTCATCGTGGCTGTAGTTCTGTGGCTCACGGTGTTGTTTGGTTTGTTTTGTTTGGTTGTTTTCACTAACTGCTAAATTGAGCAATAAAAGCAGTGGATTGTACCATTTAAGCAACTCCCTTTTTTTGTGGGGGGTGAGGGCTTAACTGGTCACTAATTTTATGGTATTATGATATTTTTATGGTGCAAAAGAAAAGATAGCTCTCCCACCTTAATGACCTCATTAATCTATTAATAATTTATTTGGGGAGGGGCGGGGAGGTGTGGTTTATTTGGATTAAACAAAGCTGCAGTTTTGCACATATAGCCCAGAATCCTGACACCCCCCCCCCCCAGAGGCTTGTTTTTTTGGGGGGAAACATGAACCACCAGAGCTCCTGATTCTGCCCCCCCCCTCTTTTTCTGAGGCATCGGGGGAGGTGGGGAGAGGCACGACTGCAGACAGACCTGGGAAGAGGGAGCCGATCTCTCCTGAAGCTCGACACGCCGAAAAATCAGAAAGAATGTTTTTTCTCTTCCACTCGGCCGGAGAAAGGTGTCTCTCCCGTCGTCTCCTCCTGAGTTTTACGCGTGGATAAAAGCCCTCGCTGTCTGCGCTGCAAATCTGTCACCGGCTGGACGCTGGCGCGAAAGAGCTTTCTTAACCTTTTTTATTCGCTCTTTGTTTACCTCTGCAAATTGTTAAACCTTGTTTTTTTTTCCTTCAATTTCGAGCTTCAGTGCGTTTTGGACTTGACCCTTTAAAACAGACGCTTTTATTTCTCTTTTGCTTGATTTCAAGGTTATTTGTCACCCAAAGTGGCTCTCAGTGAAATAAAGAGGCCCGCAATCTTTTTTTCCCTTTTATTTTATAGACAGCTACTAAAATGTCCCCCATCTTTATGTACCTGTTTGCCCAACTTTGTAAAACACTCGTAAAATTCATGGTTTTTAGGACCAGTTTAATTAAAGCACCCAGCAGTAAACTGAAGTCTTGACTTGCAAGTAGCACATAGGCTAACAGTGGTCCTTGACTCTCCCTTTCACAACAGTTCAGATGGCGAAGATAAAATTAGTATTGCATTTTACTGCTGTGTAAAACTGCTTGTTTTGGCAGGTACTCATGGTTCAGGTGCTGTATGTAAATACACACTAAAAAGAAAAAAATGGCTGTCATGATTTGACTGAGAATGACCATGATACCGAGCATTGCGTTCATATCGGGCCATCAGTATCGCACCGTCTTAAAGGAAAGCATACTAAAAATATAATATGCGCAATGGTGGAATCTAATGGATAAGTGAAATCCAATTATGAGATCCACACAAGCGTAAACGCACACAGTACAAACATCTAGCACTTCTTATTTGATTTTCATTTCGTAAACCTCCATCCATCATGGATATTTTCCTCTCGCAGTTACACAAAGTGCTCCATTGGGATTCATGTCCCACAATCCAGCTGTTTCCTCTGAAAATCCGGCCACTTAGCAGTCCACTTTTAGTCGGACCGACTCGTGAATGCATAACCGTCAATCTAACACGCACGGAAGGCAGATGCCACTTATGCATCGACGTGCCACTTAGTTTGCGCACGGGCATTAGCCCGCTGTGTTCAGCAGGGGCCTCGGTAAAGCCCATACAGTCGGAAACCTGCGGTTTCTGAGGGCTATCGGACGTGCTTCGGCACTTAAGCGCTTAATTTGAGCCGTCGACAGAAAGAAGGATCCGCACACCTTACTTTTCAGGGCGCTGGTGATTGAAAAACGGCGGGACGAACTCAGACCCCTTTTTAGAGATTTTGGAGATGAAAGGAGGAGGGAAGGAGGAGAAATGAAATGAAAGAATGCAGAAAGGGGTGAAGTCAGGCGATAACCTGGCTCTTTTGACGCCTAATACCGTACCCCCCCGTCCCGCTAGTTCGATGTGCACCGCTGGGCGCCTGGCCTTCTGGGGAGGCTTCAGTGACCCCTAAAGGAAGCAGGGTCCCCTGCTGACGCCTTGTCTGTGGGTTCTGCATGAAGAAGGGGGTGGTTGGTTTGGGTTTCATTATCCAAACAGAATACTGCATTTCAGGCTCTTGCTCAAGTGTGACTGGACCCGTTTTTCACCAGCAGTGAGGTGTTACTGAGCCCCTAAAAATCCTTGGCCTAAACACAGCCCCCCGCTCCCCCCACCCACTGAGACAGGCCTCAACCCATTGCTGGCTACTCTTATGGACGGCCGCCCAGGCGAGATGGGGGGTGGGTGGGAGGGGTGGATGGGGTCCCGTGTTTATTTAAAAAACAGGCCGGCCTAATCCATCCCACCATCTGCCCTTGCCCCAGACCCACAGAGCCGACCCCAGTCCCCGTTTATAACCAATCTCAGTTTTTCTGTCAGATCCAATTTTATAAAGGCCTTAACAAGAAGGTTCCCATCACAAAAAGGCCAATTTCACAGAGAAAATTTCGGAGGTGTACTTATTCAAAAATGAGTCCAGCAATGGGGGTAAAAAAAATGTACCATAGTGTGTCATATTTACAACTTTGTAGTCTGTCCTTTTTAATATTACAGTATTCGGTACATACATCAGATGAGTGTGTGGTTTTATGTCTACCTCGCGGTGCGCACACACGTGCATGCGCACACACACAAGGACATAAACAAGCTGTGAACAGCTGCTTCTGTTTTACTTTAATGTTTTGTTTACCACGATACTACTTACAGTGTAATAACGTGGTTTTTTCTGAAAAATTATCATATTATCATTACATTTTTTTTTGTCATATCAGTAAAATTTGCAAAGTTATTTGTGAACTCCTACTGTGCTTTCTGGTCAACTAAGGACGTATTCTCTCACTTTGGTCTTTTGTTAGGAATAGCACGGCCTGTTTTTGGTCAGGACACTGATTTTAAAATCTGACTGAAGAAACAGAGCACGGGCTCTAATGCTTATACACCTGTGCAAATGGGATGAAAAAGTGTATTGAATCAGAGAAATTGAGGACCCCAAATCTCCTTCCTTCCATCCAGGGAGATTTTGAGGGTAGTTGTAGGATCCAGCCCCCATTGCCTTGTGGGAGTTAAATTGATCCTCCAAGCATAAAGGAGCAGGGGATTAGCTGTATCCCCTCAGCAGTTGAGCTGAGCTCAGAGCATCGTGAACAGATATGATGAAGGTACCGCTCCATCTTCATCTTCTTCAGTGACTGACCCACTCTGAGTATATCACAGGGGGGTTCTCTCCCAGCTCCGCAGAAAATCGATAGCGTGGGGTTAAGGTGTTTGATGGGGCGTTCACTCGTAGCAAGGAAAAGAGATTCAACAAAGAAAGTGCGCTCACAGAATCCCCTGCCCTACAATTCATGTCATGCCAAACAAGGGCAGCACTGTACAACACACCGGACAAATTAAAAGGACAAAAGAACAATGATTAAAATGGTAAAACATTTGACTACAGGACACAAGATAACATAGGATAGAATTTTAATCAAGTATCACACAGAGAGATGCTTGTGGATAAATTGGATCAGATGCCATTTTTTGAGTTTATCTATCTATCACAATGTGTTGATAGACACGGTGCTGGAGTGAATACAATGTTGATGCTGGTTTTACAATGCCAATGAACTCCATAGTTCAAGAAAAATAATTATTCATTCATTCAATAGAGACTGCAGGTATAGCGTGGCGGTCAAGGATACTGTGTAGGAAATAATGTCACAATAAGAGAGCATCCTTAGCTCCTGTTTCGTTGAAGGACAAGAGCATAACAACAGTGTGATATAAAAGACAGGGGGGAGGGAGATGAAGGTAGGAAGAACCATGCTGTTGGGCTCTTGAGTAAGGCCATTAACCCCCAAAATTTCTCCAGGGGCCTTATGCTTGTTTCTCTTTATCCCTTCTTACTTGCAAATACTCTATGCAGCATTTCTCCCAGGGTTACCTGGGAAAGTGAAACATGTTCCCTGGTTAAATAAAAGTCTTAAAAGACCCCACCCCCAACTACATATTACATCATATCAAAATATATGACTGAATACCAAATACTGCTGCTGCCATATATTTAGGGGCACTTTTTTTTCCAAGTATACAGCTGTGGAGTGTATTTCAGATGTATTTGCTGTCCTGACTGGTTCTCCGGCTCGTCATCGAGAGCTGGTGAAAAATAAAGTGGCCGGGGTTGTGAGAGATGAGTGTTGCTGTTTCTTTAGCGTGTAGTCAATACGGGGGAGGGGCCTGACCAGTGGACGGCCGTTACTCATGAGATCAGCGAGAACCGAAGCGTCCGTTCGAGTGGGCGAGAGAAATATGGAGGGAGCTTGACCGTTTCTTCAGCAGAAGCGTTTTTGCAGGCATCGCGGTGGAGTAACCGGACTGTTCCCGTGTCAGGCTTAATCGAAGCGGTAATCTGTTATCAAAGGCTCTTATTACACAGCCTGAACGCAGGCCCTGGAGACGCTTGCCGCTACTACCTCTGCACATTCTCCCTGATTAAATCGCCCCGGATACCCTTCGTCATCGGAAAGTTTGCCGACGATGTCTTTCCGATAATTTGGGGTTTTGGCCACACCGGCGGGGCATGGCTTGTTTCCATAGCTACCAGTTCGGCTACTCCATAGACTTTTTAGACGAGGTATCCTCTCATCACGGGTTGACTTTTTTTTGTTTACTATCTACCAGTTTGGCAATGTGAGCACAAGCTCTGTTGGGCTGTCAGCACAGTTTAGAGCAGTAGTTGTGGGTGATAGTTTATAGCACTTGTGTCACTGCCTCCCCCACCCACGTCCTTATCACAACATAACCCCCCCCAGAAACTTCTGCTTTTTTTCCATAGCACATCGCAATGTCAATCAACCTCCCCTCTCTCTGCGTTTGGTCCTGCCGCTAATTTTTCCAAACCGTTCTTTGTTTTTTTCCCGTCCTCTCAGCTCCTCCCACAAGGTAGACAAGACAAGGTAGAGAAAGGCAGCACAGAAAGAAGGTGGCAGGATCGAAGAAACGTAACTCAGCAAAATAGAGCATGCCGGCTTCGACAAAGTAGTTTCAAAATGGTGTCAGTAACAGTTGCAGGTGTGGCAGATGGGTACATGTAGATTCACAGGTCAGTCGTTTCAATGTCCACAATTAGGCTTCAGAAAAAAATATGACCGCAAAGGATGGTCTAGAGGCATTCCTAGCTCAAATTACTTGGAAGAAAGGATTTCTCCCAAGTCATTTAATAGGCTGGAATCTCCTATATTATGAATCACCATCAATTTCAAAGGTCAGGAACAAGGAAAAATAGGGATGAAAAAAAAAATAGATTGGAATGTACCCTCTGCCCATGGTTGATTTTGGGCTACCACATTCAACTTTGGTGTTAGCTCTCAATATTATTTTGAGGCAGCATTTTCTTTCTTTCTTTTTGGTCCTGGTAATGCTCCCTTTTTCCTTTGTTTGCTGACAAAAAGGTGGTTGGTGTTCTAGGGCGATGCACACGCCAGTTCAATTTGATGGCGGCACAACCGCAAGAGAAATAAATAATTTCTCTTGGGACGAACGTCAATTTATGCGCATCCGCTGTGCTTCAGACTGGTGCTACCAGTGCGTGTGAGTGGGGGTTTGGGGGGTTTGGCAGGTCGACACGGAGGTCTATGGAAACCAGCTTCATGAATTTTTCAGCAGCCAATTGTTGTCAGACTGCAGACGTACGGACCAAAGGCTTACAACAAAACAGCGAAGCGAGCGATAGAAAAAAAACCTGCATGCATTAAAACGCATCTTCAGAAACAGTCTTTGTCGTACTCTGAAAGTGTCTTTAGATTCACCTTGTCTTTCTCTCCCCCTCTCTATCTCAACAACTACAAAAACCTCACAGATGTGATGTTGTTTATTCATAATGGTTGGAAAAAAAAAAAAAAGAGTAAAGGCAAACCATTACATACAGTAATTGATTTTGTGGAAATGCTGCTGTTTTGATGTGGTAAACATTATCGGGGGTGGCGTTTGTCTCAGGAAGTTTGAGTAACAAGAATATCATGAAGCAGGTCCTTTCAGGTTAATCTCATTTCTGTTCCTTAAGATGTATCAGGATGCACTGGCTTAGTCTCATTTTTACATAAAATAATCTTTCTGTTTAATACGGTTTGTGTGAAGTTGTTTTTTTTAGCATTTTAATAAGCTTTTTTCCCTTCTTTTTTTTCTTCTTCTTCCCAGGACAGTTCCAGTGCTGGAATAGTAATATCTTTTTACATGGTTTAGAGTAAAGTACTGTTTTTAAGAGTATTTTAAATGGTTTTTTCCCACTCTTTTTTTTTATTCTTCCTATCAGATGGCAAAAACACCCTCTGCCCATCTTATGACAAACTGCCAAATCCAAGCATTTATACCACCTGGCATTCTATTCAAGCTGACTACTGGTTTTTTCCATCCACCCAATATGCTCAAGGGCATACTGAAGCTATCATCCATGGCAAAAAAACTCTTCTCATGGCTAGCTGACAAACTGCCATCTACTCCATCATACACTTATCTCATGGCTGGCATTCATCCATTCATATACTCTTCTCATGGATAACTGATATTGCTCAGCATCCATACCACCCAATACTCTTCTCATGGGCAACTGCTGAAGCTAAGCATCCATACCAACCAATACTCTTCTCATGGCTAGCTGCTGAAGCTTAGCATCCATTCCATCATACACTTATCTCATGGCTAACTGCTGTAGCTAAACATCCATAGCACCATATACTCTTCTCATGGATAACTACTATTGCTCAGCATCCATACCACCCAGTTCTCTTCTCATGGGCAACTGTTGAAGCTATGCTGCCAAACAACTCTGCAGTGGTCAATTTTATTGTTATGATCAACCACGTACACATAGCTCCTGAGTGACCCACATCTGGCGGGTCTGACCCACATTTTGAATGGCAAAACCCGCGGACCCGCTAGCAAATGAAAAAACCCACAACTTGCACATTGCGGATTTACGCATTATTTCTCCACCCAAGTGTAATAATGTGTTATGAATCAGTGGAATTAAATGCAAATTCCACCACCCAGTCAATAAAATGATAATGAAATCAATCAATGAAATGAAACTCTGTCGTTATGGACCAGCATTTGGGTCTTTTGAACTTGGAAGGTATCTGTACATATGTAAGTGGAATAAAAAATTATACCCTGTGGACATCTGTGAGAGTCAAAGACCTCACCCTTGATCACCTTGAATGAGTGAAAACATTGTTTTCAAAGGCCTGGATTTTATTTGAACTCCTTATGTTTATTTTCAATTTTGTTTGATCTGACCAAACATACGCTCTTAAAAAGTAATAAGACCTGCCAAAATTACTGCATTAAACCAAACAGAAGGAAAATAACTAGCAGAAACCTGTCAGCTCAGGAGCAAGAACTGATGAAGAGAAGTAAGTAAATCACACCTTCAATGTTGCCTGTTTATGTGCAAAGAACTGGCAAACGGTAGTGCGATTTGGTGGAAACAGAAGACAGCCAATGCACAGTCTGTACCCTGCATGTATCTGGCTATGTAGAAAATGGTCGGAGTCCTAGCTGTTGAGTAAAAACTGCCTCTCTCATGGCAGTACTTGTGAAGTTGCCGCTTTTTATTCTCTTACTTTTAATTTCAATTGCATTTAAAATTTCCTGCTTTTCTTCACTCCGCAATCATTATCACCCCTCCGCCTGTCTTGCATCTCACTCCCTGACTCATCTCACTGACTTCACCAACATCCCCCAAATTTAATCCCCCTTCATGTTAGAAATGCCAAACAATTCCCTTGCCTCAATCACTACCATGCAGATCCATCTGTTTCTTTGCCAGTTTCACTTAAAAAATGACTAACCTCAACAATAAATAAAGTGAATATGCAATCATCAGAACTGTATGTACAAATAATGAGTGGTGGCAGGGCTTTGTTCTGGGAGCTGCCTACATTACCATGTAAGAATGCTGGGAACCGAACCCCCACGCAAATTAGCCATTACGAGGCCCTGACCCTAACCAATTGAAGGTCTTTGAGATGCACTGGAGAAGGCTTTAAGTGGTTTGACTCTCCTATCGTCAATACAAGATCTCCGCCAAATATTAATACAACTTTGGTCAGAAAATAGACATTGTAAAGTTGCATAAAATTGTTGAAACAATGCCACAATGAATGCAAGCCGCGATCAAACCTAATGTCGGTCCAAGAAGATATTAGAGTGTGCAACTTTTCCACTGGTCAGGCAGTGTGAAAGTATATACATGCAGTAATGACTCCATTTTGTGTTTAAGTGCCCACAGACGGGAGGCATAACTTTTCTGAGCACTGATGCTTCTCTTGCAATTCCAGAGTAAATTACTGCTGCACCACTTGGCCGCATTTGCAAGAAAAGACCACATTTTCAAGAAGCACTGCTGAAACATGATGAATCCATGAAATAGCACCAAGCAAGAGAGGTTAAATGCTGCGTATAAAATCGAAATGAAATATCTGAAATCCGTGGATGCGTTCCTGCTGTGGGCCTTTCTCCTGGGGGAATGGCTGAGAATTAAGCTCAAAAATTTTGAGCACTACTTCTCCAACATTGACTGATATGACTAAACAGGAATGTCAGTGATTAATCCCGTTTGTGTTGGTCAACAATTTGCTGTGATCTTGGTGGTGTGAACTAAGAAAGAAATGTTTGCATTCATTATTTTGAGCCCCAATTCTGAAAAAAGTTGGCGCATTATGAGCAATGCAAATTAAATCAAAAAGGAGTGATTTGTGCTTGGAATCCTAGCTATGACAAAATGTGCCTACATTAATTTTACAAGCACGAAAGCATCATCAATTGCATGAATAAACTTATGCATGAATACATGTGTGCTAATATGATGCATTTTCTGGTTTTTAGGATGAAGAACTTAATCCTCTTTAGGTTTTTGGGGTACTGTCATTCATGGTTTTTAGAATAGAGGCATCTACGGTTTTTATAATTGCAGAGGTCATGTGTAGCAGATACGTTTATCTGAGACACTGGCAACCTTGAGGCAACTATTTATACTACCTGCAAATCCATATACCTCATAAAATCACACACATTCATATTCATTGGTAGTCTTAATTTCTTATTCAATTTCATAATTGCTTTTTGTGAGAAGCATTTTATTTGTAGGAATACATTTCAGCACACTTATGTATAAATAGTTAACTGCAGTATTTGCAAATGTCGATCCAATGATAGTTTGGGATCTAGGCTCTAACCCCGACATACCCTGGGGCCGGCTGAGTTTGAAGAGAGGAGAGCAGGGACTGTTGTGATACCCCCTCTCCCCTGAGAGAAATTCAGAGCCCACAGGTAGATGATGGGGTGGAGGCAAGATGTTAACTAGCTGCGGGTAAGAGTGATGCAGCAGCAGAGAGTGATGCATCGCGGCAGCAGATGGAGGCATGCTTTTGTAACAGGGGCAGAGCAGGAGAACAGCTTAAATACCCCACCTTATAGAGGGGTGGGAGAGAGCAGAAATGCATGGGAGTGTTTATGAACATGAGGGCATGTCTCAAATTGTCTGCCTAATTTACGTAATTTGCAAGCTATGTTCCATTTTGTAGAGAAAACTGAAAGAATGCTACAATGTTCCTGAAGCTCTGAAAGTGCTAATGGATATTTCATGAATACTCAAACAAATGAATCTCCTAAAACACAGTTCTACAGTACTGAGGTCACTCATTAAATGAGATCATATTAACACTTGCTGTGCAGCCACCACTGGTACACTAACAAAACAAAGATGATTCTAGCTCTTCTCAGATTTGAGTCATTTCAATAGTGTTTGCTATTTTTCAAATACATCAATTTTGGAAAGGTTCACATTGTATTTAGGTCAATATCCCTTATAAAAAAGTACCATGCTGTACCATGATATTAATACCATGGTAAATTTACAACTGTATTTTGGGCCACGGTACACACTTTGTACCGTGGTTAGTACCATGGTAAATGTCCCACGGTACGGTATGGCAAATATACCATGGTACAGCATGGTACACATCCCAACCCAGCTGGCATTTTAACGTTTTTTCACTGTTGAATCGTCATGGATCATAATTGAATCACCGTTGAATTACGTTTTGATTTTTGAAGATGAATCAACGTTGATTTTGCAACTTTTTTTCAACATTGGGCCTGAGTACCATACACAACCTCCACTTTTTGGGGTTTTTTTTTTTGACCAGAACGATTTTAAAAGGGGGCACAAATATTTTTTGGGGGGGTTTTATGAGTGAGAAGGGGATTTAGAATGATGGGGGAAATTTTAAAGGGAAGGGGTAGATGCGGCGCGAGGAAAACATTTTTTGCGGTAATTCCAGTTTCCACCACCGTGCTCTTCCCATGTGACATGCAATCTGCGTACGATCTCTCCAACTTTTTCTGACCTTCTTTTTTTCCTCCATTGATGAGGCTGTGAACAAAGGTTTACATGTCAGGTTAAACATTACATTAGTGTCTGCAGCGGGATTCAAACCTGGGAACCTGTGGAAAAAGCAATTTCAGACACACCATACACTGTGGTCTTAACCACTGCACCAACTGAGTTTGTTGCCAGCTTAGCGCATCAGTTTCCATTCATCGCTGAAAGTGAAAGACAACCAAAGGTAAAATAATGTATTCATTTATTTTTCTTTCTTTTATTTATTGCTGTCAATGAGGAGACATCATGTGAATATCCATTTTGATGTGTTTCATGCTGGTGAGTTGGCTGATCTATTGACCCTGGGAAGAATAATTTGAGCAGAACAAACCATTGTTTGTGGCTGAGTTGGGTTAAGGTTAGGGTTAGGCACAGGGATAGGGATAGCATTCCTTATGAGTTGGGTTAAGGTTAGGCACAGGGATAGAGATAGCATTCCCTATGAGTTGGGTTAAAGTTAGGTCAGCAGTGTCATGGCTGCCACCTTTATAAGCTTGCCGCATGCATAGACGCTCTAGAAATTAAAGTGTAAATTCTCTTAACTGGATGTGCGCTCAAAGTTTTTCCATACCCAAATATTTCACTTGGTATCTAAACATTAAGGTGAACTGAAAAAGTTGTGATTTTTTTTATTTTGCTGGAGGTTGTGTGTGGTACTCTTACCCAACGTTGTTTCAATGTTGTTTCAACGTTGAAACAAATCTTGTTCAAATTTCAGTGTTGATGTGAGATAATTTTGTTAACCATTTTACAAGCATCAGAGTTAAACATTGTTTCAATAGTGTTTCAACATTGAAACGACAACTGACATAATTTCAACCATATTCCTATGTTGAAGATCGGTTGTGTGCCGGCTGGGAAGATACATTGTAAAGCTCGGTACAAATCCCACTGTGTCATAAAGCGAATCACACGGTCCAACATGGTACAAGTCCCATGGTACAGTTTAGTGGAAGTACCGTGGTAAAAGTCCTGTGGCATAAATCCCATGGTACTAACCAGATGGTACAGTAAGGTACAAATCCCATGGTACAAATCATGGTACATTTTTATAAGGGAAGTGAAAAATTCTGCAGTATGCTGTTAAACAATCAATCAATCAATCAATCATGCTACAAAGTTTTTCTCTGTACATGACTTGCGTACATATTGAAAGTTGCTTAAGGTGATGCCGTTTACGTAGGAAAATTTGAGTCCAAGTTTTATGAAACTGAGCTCCGAAGGGAGTACCCACTCCCATAGCAAAAGGGAGTACCATGGTACCATAGAGGAACCGTGGTACCAGTAGGGGGTATCTTGGTACCCGAGGGTGTATCGTGATACGGAGGTAGTGTCGTACTGGCCGGAGTACCTTGGTTCCAACAGGGGGACTGTGGTACTGACTGGAGGTACCGCGGTACCTGCTGGATGTACCATGGTAACGGCAGGGAGTGCCATGGTACCGAAAGGGTGGACCATGGTAATGGCAGGGAGTACCGTGGTACCGAAAGGGTGTATCATGGTAACAGCAGGGAGTACCGTGGTACCGGAGGAGTGTACCATGGTAGCGGCAGGGAGTACCATGGTACCGAAAGGGTGTACCATGGTAACGGCAGGAAGTACCGTGATACCGGAAGGGTGTACCATGGTAACGGCAAGGATTACCGGGTACCATAACGAAGTACTATGGTACCACTATGAAAAACCATGGTACTAATTGAGTGTACCACAGTACAATTCAGAATTACCATAGATATACCATGTGTACCATGATTTTACCGTCGTATTTGCATGGTACAGCATGGTACATTTTTATAAGGGATGACAACTTTCCAACCTTTCCTATTTGCACCACTGTCGCCAAGACAACTGGATCCATTTTTGTCGGAGCCTGGCTACTGTCTAAAGCACGAAACAACCATCAGAATCCAAATTTGAAGTAGAAACCATGATCTCAGAGCTCTGATAAAGGCAGAGTAAAAAATCCGGTTATATTAATAATTTGGCTGTTTGTTATACCCAAGGATCCAGCTGATAAATGCCGACTGAACGTCAGTTTGTAGCCCTCTCAAGTCCCACAGCGCTCTCCATCCAGTGAAAGCCCGTCCGAGTTTCCCTCTCATTTTGCCTCCGTTTCTATCACTCTCTTTCTTCTATCACTCACCTTTTTGCCTCCTCCGTTGATGGGGTTATTTTTCTCTTGCCAGGCAGAGTTTCCACCGTCACTTTGGTTGTTCCATCATCCACCGTTTCCACTAACGGGGTTAGCATCCTGTAGCTATCAGGAAAAAGAAAAGCACTGGCTTCTTTGGTTGTGCAAAGGTTGACACACATTATTTGTGCCATTAATCAAGCCTTCATTTTCCAGGGAGATTGTTCCTGGGAACAGAAAGAATTGCACTGTGAAAGTGTGACTAATAGGGAATCTAAATGCCAGTGGTGCCATTGTTTTTCAGCCATTGTACCATGCAATGAACATTCACTCCATAATGATAAGAAAAAAAGTTGTCCACTTTCACTTTAAGATACTTTGTTCGTGTTGGTGTTGCAAACTGCAAATAAGTATTTTCATCCTGCCCTGAATTTAACTGATTTCATCCAATTAGAAAGTTTTTGTGTTTTTTTTTTTTCGTTTTCTAGAAAGGTATATCTACAAAAAGCACTGACGTTAGTTTGGGCATAAAAAAATATACTCAAGTGTCAAAATAGCTTACCAGCTCCAAAGGCACCATTCCCCCCCCATCCGACCCACAAAAAACAACACAACCATCCCAATGTTTTGTTGATCAACATTTTCAAAAGGCCCGAATGCAAGTGATTGATGAACAACAAGGCCCTCAATCTACACTGCACCCCTGTCCATTTGACTTGACCAGTAATACAAAAAGAATACAGCTGTGCTGCATTTATTTCCAGCTTGTGCTTTCAAAGCTTGGTATGGATCCTATTTTTCAACAGTATTTTCTCACTGTAATTATATGTCTGCAGGCTTGGTAATTATTTACAAACACGTTGAGTTGAGACAATAAAAAAAGTTAGCGGTAATAGTTGTTTTATTGCTGTCATAGAAAGAGACAGGATTAAACCCAAATGTACGCTGTGGGATGTGATGCATAGCAGATAAAAACTTCGTCCTCTAATATAAATTGAGGGCACCGGGGCTCGTGTACGTAGATGAATCTGTGTGGCTCTTACTGCAGGCCGTTTGTGGTCACATTTCTTCACGATAATGGCGGCGGGTTAAAAACAACATTTCTCTCCATGATTCACCGTGAAAGTTTTTATACGATTATTTGTTATTTTGGCGTCCTTGTGGGTTTTTCAGATAAAAAAAAATGCATTAAAACAAAAGAAAGAAAAATCATTGAAAGTGTCTATCTTCTCTGGGAGTAAAAATGGCTCTTTAAAATTTAAGTGCCACTTGTCCTTTATTGTATTTTTGATGGAATGTCACTGGGTCAATCGAGATTGAGTCAAGCCCTGGAGTGGAGCTTCAGATATTGCTAAAATGAACCAGTGCAGCTGAGATACCAGCAATCTTGCAAAATTGCAGTGAAATGCATATAGTCTCACATCAACATTTTAGAATTTCAGTTTATGCATACTCTGCCATTTGAAAATCAATTGAGAAATATATATACAGATGTTTTTGAATTATAAAGCATTGTGGGGGTGTAGGGTGGTGTAGTGGCTAGCATTGCCACGTCACATCAAGAAGATTGACTCCGGCTTGTGGAGTTTGCATGTTCGCGTGGGTTGCCTCTGGGTACTTCAGTTTCTTCCCACAGTCCAAAGACATGCATGTCAGGCTGATTGGAGACTCTAAATTGCCCATAGATAAGAGTGTTTGTGAATGGTGTGTACACCTTCTGATGCATTGGTGAGCTGTCCTGGGTGCTTCCCTGCCTTTCGCCCATAGTCAGCTGGGTTTGGCTCTAGCTCCCCCACGACCCTATTGTGGAAGAAGTGGTTGGATAATCGATGGCATTTTAGGCAACTGAAATATTTACTACCCTGGAATCCTTCCAGTCCATTATGGATGAAAGACATTCAATGTACTTGTAAAAGAAAATGTAGAAAGACACTGTACATAAGCTGTTAACCCCAATTGTAGCCACATTATAACATGACAAAGATTGTATACAGCAGTAAGATGCCTATCTTTCTAGATCTGTAAAATTGGTCACCATTAATGACCGCAGAGCTCCATTCTTGAGATTTCAAATGAAGATATCCAGGCAGAAAATTTTGGCTTAAACTAGCCTAAACTAGTCAAGCTGGTGTAAGTGATGCAGTTTTCAACTGAGTTTCAGTTGTTCGCCTGCTGACTTTTTCAACTTGGTCCTTGTGTTCTGTTTGAATCAGTTGGGGGGAAAAAACAAAACAAAACAAAACAAAAAACAAAACAGCTGTTAGTGGTTCTGATTAGCTGAGGGCCACTTATGAAATTTAACAATGATATGCATATTTTGGTGTGCTGGGGTTTGTGGGGACCGCCCCAAAGA
Organism: Gymnothorax javanicus; assembly: GCA_029692085.1. Classification (NCBI taxonomy): domain Eukaryota; kingdom Metazoa; phylum Chordata; class Actinopteri; order Anguilliformes; family Muraenidae; genus Gymnothorax; species Gymnothorax javanicus. The sequence goes on from CM056211.1 coordinate 19,510,291, forward strand.
AAATGAATATTTAAAAACAAATGGTGCCAGGCACAACAAACCCCGCCCCTTGCACATGTTGTAGCTTATTTGAACTTTGACCTACTTTTCTTAAATTCAATAGGCATCTATTCTGGGTCAGTGGCAATCCCTAAACCCAATTTGGAGTGAATCTGGCCATTAGTTTTGCTGCTAAAGTGTTAACAAACAAAGAAACACACAAACAAACCGAACCAAAAACAATACCCCTTGCCCTCTCCCTTCGGGCGGGGCGGGGTAAAAATTCAAGGTTAACCAGCTATTGAGAAACATCTCTTTTTTACAAAGCACTGCTAGCATAACTTTGTCTCTCGAGTATGTCAGTAAGGATTGATTACTCCAATGTCCAAAACCTAAACCTAACCCAAAATGAATCTTAACAGAATTGAAAAATAGGCTAACGTGTCACAACCTCGGGTGCCTGGCTATGGCAAAAGAGCGTTGGTAAAAGTTATGTTGCGCTTGAGTCCAGCCTTAAACAATCAAAGCTCCTGTGACCTGCCAGAAGTGCAGAAAAGAGCTATAGAATTTTGGTATAGGATTGTACAGTTGGTCATGGCTGGAATTTTCAGCTGGGAGATGAGCAATACAACGGTGTTACATCAAACTCTGTCTTAATCATAAATCTGAATAGAGATGGCATAGAGAGCTTGCTATTTCACTAATTAGTCGGGTTTCTTCTCATAACATGGTGGTCCTGACGTTTTCTATCCTCTCGGGGGGATATGCAACGCTGCAGGAAAATGCACCCTGCCTGCAAGGATGAACGGCGAGCATTGTTTTCATAACTTCAAGGCTGAAAACTTTCAACTGTCAGTTGTCAGCAGTGCGTTGTATAGTTTTTTCCCTGTCAATTGAATGTTTTATGTGCTCATTTGAAAATCTGAGATGTTTAGGCAGTCTGGAGAGCCAAGTGAAATGCAGTCTTCAGTTTATCAGTTTTGAAAAATTGTATCTGACAGAACTGTTCGACTCCTACGCGATTAGCTTTCCAGCTAGCAAGCCTCGGTGTGTGCAGCCAATTCCCATTGAAGATGGATCTGGAAATTATTTCACAGTCAATCAGACCATCCTTTTCATAGTGTGGTATTAGCTATGTCTGAAAGTGTTACTTTTTGCACATACGTGTACTTGTCTGTATTCTCCAACAGTAAAAGCTGCCAGTAAGTAGGCTGTTACTTACGAAACTCTCATGGTGTCAGACAGTTCTTAAATGAGAAATCTAATGATTTTCAATTCTTAAATGAGCAATTGCCACTGAATGCGAGTCGTCTCAAAAGCTTTGGTGAATTGGTTAGGAAAAAGATTTCACTCATCGCCTCCACAAAGGGTTAACAATAACGCTTGCCTGCTTTCCCTGTCAACACCATAAAGGCTTGTTGTCAGGGTAACAGTCTCTAGAGCCATTTTGTGAATTGCTGTGCTGTAATATTGTAGAATATTAATACAGCAGTCTGGGCATATCATGTTTACTATTCACTAATCTCAGACATTGCTTGATGTCACACAAATCCATCCCCCGTCCGCAATTTGAAAGAGAACTGCGTGAGAGGAAATGGAAAAAAGGCTTAGAAAGGAAAGTGAGGATTTATGTGCTTATTTGAGTTTAAATTATGTGATCAGGCTGACTTTATGTTGCTCATTCACTGACAGAACCTTGAATGCCCGTCTGTGTAATTTTAAACATTTGCCTTACCGGGGCCATTGTCTCTTCAGTGCTCATAATAGCTCCAGCGTAAACTACTTACTAGATAATACTCCTGAGGTAATTGCAAAAATTAACGGCCTTGTGATTAATAAATACCAAAGCTGCTTTGTTGTTCCTTGATGGATTGTGTCAGCACTTCTGTCGACTTCCGTCCCTCGTGTTCTATGGCATATCGTGTGGCTGTGTGCATGTCTATCCTGCTGGGCAGTTTCGTAAAGCAGGATAACAGCGTCAGCTAGCCTAAGTACACAAAGTGAAACCTGGAGCTGGTCTTCAGATTCAGGCCATGTCCTTGATTTGGGGGGGCGCCGGGTTTGTTCTTTTCTGCAGTTATTCAGCCAACTTGCCAAACACCTGACCCTGCGCAGTGAATAATCTTAGCTCTATATTTGTAAAGCTATAAAAGCAGGAGCACTGACCTCAGATCAGTTTCTCATGCCCGCCTCCTTATGACATGCAATTTGTGCAGCTAAGACAAAACTGATCCTGGATCATCACTCTTAACTCTAAAAAGTTTTATGAATAGGGGCCTTAATGCCCAGAGGTGGGCCTGGGTACACAGGGTGGAATGGCAGAAAGAGATAAAAGGTGGACTTCTCAAGCACGAAGAATGACATCTATAATATCTCTCGGCAGGGAATCCGCATTCACGCATGAAATGTTTGAAAACAGGTTTTGTGCGCTCCGAGAAAACCTCACCGTAGTATTCTCAAAGGGACTCTCGCAGGAGGTGAGCGATTCGGCTAAATACTCGGGGACTGTGGCATGTTGTGCCTCAAATGAAAACCAAAATATTTCGAACTTTATATATATGTGAGAGAGACAAAAGCTTGGAAATGTAGTGAGTCTGCATCGTTGCTAGTACCTGCCGCACTGAAAGTCGTCTCCGCACTAGAGGGCTTGACTAAAGAGCATTTCAGAGAGACACAGTTCAGTTGCGTCACCTTCCCCTTCAAGATCCCGACTTTGCAAATACAACTGTTTGTCATCAGATGAAATAAGAACTCTGCTTTTGTTGCACTGTGTTTGACGGGGAGAATGATGTCTCGCGACAAGTTTTCACTCTGTGTCAGACAGCAGTGGCTTTCAAGAAATAAACAAAAAAGGAAAAATCAATCTTGGCAACAGCGCACTGATTCTTTGGGTTTTGTACTTGCTTTTACTCGGTATATTCAGGTAGTTTATTTTTGCAGCACAAAGGAAGGGGGTAGAGGATTAACAATCCTGTCACTTTTTATTTCACGTTGGTTCCAAATTCACAATGAGCTTTCGAGTTTCAATGGGCTCAAATTGCCAACACCCACAATGAATTTTTCTATCATTACCAGAAAATGACAAAATATTGAGCAAAAAAATACCTTCGCCTACATATGACCCATTCTTTTAAGGATAAAAGCCTCTATTCAAAGCAAAGGAGACCAAAAAAAAAACACACCTTATTCAAAGCTTTTCCCTGTGGGTAATCTCTATATATTTTTTTCCATTCTAAAATACATTTATTTGTTTTGCATTCTATTCATGTCTGCCAGAATGCTACAGAGATACGATTCACCCTGTATATAGATGCTGATAATGTTCATTTATTTATTTATTTACCTTTTCTGAAACTGCCACAACGATGTAGCATAGCATGATCTTGTAGGTTGTGGACATGCTGCAGAAACCGATACTGAAAGAGACATGGACAAAAATACATTAATTCTAAAAATTTACAGTAAGCAGAAATAGTTCGGGCCATCATTTATACACACACACAGCGGCGTGCGGTCACATGTTCAGAGGGGCTTCAGTAACCTTACCCTTTACCGCTCGACTGAGCTCTCGCTGTTCTCATTCAAGTTCGCCTGATTAACAATCAAACAATTTATTGACTGAACGAACAACACCAATCCATTTTCAATAATAAGAAATGATAATGAAAAAATAAATGCCTATTGCCAACCTTTATATAATTGATGCAACATTATTAGGATGAAAACATAAATGCAAAAAATCCGAAATTTCGCTGACTTCGCAGCAATTATTTTTGCCATCACTCAGCTGTGCATCATACCTAACAACGCCCTTTAGCTGTCATTGCTTTCACACTATAGAATGGATTCTCATGGCTAACTGCTCAATGAGCAACGCAAACTAATTTACGCAAATCTGTGCTGTTTCACGAGCTACACGAGTGCAGAAATTAAAGAGACATATTTATATTTTTCGTAGTCATTGATGTGCGGAAGAAAACGCCGTATAATTTTGTAGTGCAATGTATAACAAGGCTTTCAAAAATAAATCAGATTTTCGCCGGTTCTACCAATTAGTCTGAGCAACTGTTGCTAGTCGGGAGAGGTAAACAGCGAGAGGTTTAGGTCATTAAGCTGTGAAAGGTGAGGTCATTGCTGGCCCTGTGTTTCTGCTGAGGGACCGCCACTGTATATATATATACTACTCAAAATTTGATAGGGATCATAGGAATTTTTTTGTGAAATGACATGCAAATTTGGTAACTGCCACTGATGAACAATATTTTGGATAAATGACATGCAGTCAGACACAAAACACATTTGCACGTGCATTTCATGACATTAAATGAGCGTGCAGCCTCACATTTTGGCTTTGACTAACACTTCACCATTTCAACTCAGACGTGTGTTGCTTGTTGGTGAAAATTTGGAAGTTCCCAAATTTTTTGCATTACATTTAGCAATAACAATGTCTCCTCAACGTCTTAGACGTCGATTGACTTCAGAGCAATTGGGAAGATGCATCAGAATGCTTGACTCTGGCTTCTCTCACAACGCCACGTTGCTAATGCACTTAACGTCAGCCAAAGCGTTGAACAGAGCGTGGAACCGGCATCAAACGTTTGGTACAGCAGCACACCGTCATGGGGGTGGTCGTCAGAGATCGACTACACAACGACAAGACCACTTTCTCACACTTCAGGCACGACATCATCCTTTCTGGACAGCCACCACCCTACGAAATGACCTTCGTAACGCCTTGGGGGTCAGGGTATCCACTCAGACGATCGAATCGTCTTTCATACTGCCGGCCTCAACTGAAGAAGGCCATGTGTTCGAATCCCACTGACCGTGCGTCATAGGCGTGACCGTTTGGATTGGGGTCACGATCATGTCACATGGACACACAACGATTGGGCTCCAGTTCTCTTTACTGATGAGTCCCGATATTGCTTGGACTTTACTGACAGGAGGCAACGGGTGTGGCAAAGACATCGTGAGCGATTTAATGATGCCTACATCAACGAACACGACCGTTATGATGGCGGATCAATTATGGTCTGGGGAGGAATAAGCAGGAACGGCAGAACGGACCTGCATGTCATGGGGAGAGGGACGATGACAGGGGACCGGTACAGGGATGAGATCCTCAATGTGTACGTAACACCATATGCTGGTGCTGTTGGCCCTGATTTCATCTTGATGGATGATAACGCCCGTCCCCATCGTGCTAGGGTGGTGAATCAATTCCTAGAGCAGGAGACAATTGTCTGCATGGACTGGTCAGCGCGCTGTCGCGGACCTAAACCCTATCGAGCATGTGTGGAACATGTTGCAGGTCGCCATTTCGGTCGTGGGGGCACAACCCACAACTCTAGAAGAGCTCGGAAATGCCCTTGTTGAAGAATGGAACAACATTCCAATTGCAAGCATCCGGGTTCTGATTGACAGTATGACCCGACGTTGTCAAGCCGTCATTCAAGCTAGGGAAGACCATACCCGTTATTGACATTAACTGTGGTAATGAAACATCAAACGAACACTGTCTGTTTTCACTTTACATGTCAGAGGTGAAACCATGAAGTGTTTGTGAAAGCCAAAAGTGTGAGGCTGCACGCTCATTTAATGTCATTAAAATGCATTTGCAAATGTGTTTTGTGTCTGACTGCATGTCATTTATCCAATATATTGTTCATCAGTGGCAGTTACCAAATTTGCATGTCATTTCACAGAAAAATTCCTATGATCCCTATCAAATTTTGAGTAGATATATATTATATACAGTATCTCACAAAAGTGAGTACACCCCTCACATTTCGACAATTAATTTATTATATCTTTTCAAGGGGCAACGTTACAGAAATGAAACCTGAATATATTCTAGAGTAGTCATTGTACAATATGTGTAGCAGTGTAGATTTACTGCACTGTCCAAATAACTGAACAAATACTCACTATTTCCAAAATGGGAGGCAAAAAAAGTGAGTACACCTCATCGTTAACATGCCAAATTGTGTCCATAGTGTCAATATTTAGTGTGACCACCATTGTTGTCCAGCACTGCCTTGATTCTCCTGGGCATGGAATTCACCAGAGCTGCACAGGTTGTTGCTGGGATCCTCCTCCACTCCTCCATGACAACATCACGGAGCTGGTGGATGTTGGACACCTGCTGCTCCTCCACCTTCCTCTTGAGGATGCCCCACAAGTGCACAATGGGATTCAGGTCTGGAGACATACTTGGCCACGCCATCATCTTCACCTTCAGCTTCTTCAGGGAGGCAGCTGTCATCTTGGAGGTGTGTTTCGGGTCGTTATCATGTTGGAAAACTGCTGTTTCCGAAGACAGGGCATCATGTTCTGCTTCAGAATGTCACAGTACATGTTGGAATCCGTTATTCCATCAATGAGGTGCAGCTCCCTAGGATCTGAAGCACTTATGCAGCCCCAGACCATGATGTTGCCACCACCATGTTTGACTGTAGGCAGTACACACTTGTCTTGGTACTCCTCACCAGGGCGCTGCCACACGTGCTGGACACCATCTGAGCCAATCAAGTTTATCTTGGTCTCATCACACAGTAGAATATGGTTCCAGAGGTTCATATTCTAGGACTGGTTGTATTCAGCAAACTGTTTTTGGGCTTTCTTGTGGGCTAGCTTCAGAACAGGCTTCCGTCTTGGCCGATGGCCGTGCAGACTGACTTGGTGCAGTGCATGGTGTATGGTCTGAGCACTGACAGGCTGTTCTCCCACTGCTGCAACCTCGTTAGCAATGCTGCCGGCACTCCTGCGTCTGTTTTCTGAAGCCAATTTGTGCACCTGACGCAGAGCACGAGGACTCAACCTCTTTGGTCGACCCTGTCGCGGCCTGTTCCGAGCAGAACCCGTCTTTAAAACTGCTGAATAACCTTGGCCACCGTGCTGAAGCTCAGTTTCATGGTTTCACAGATCTTCTTGTATCTTAGACCATCTTTGTGGAGAGCAACAATTCTCTTTTTAGATCCTCAGAGAGTTCTTTCCCATGAGGTGCCATGTTGACTATCCAGTGACCAGAATGAGAGCATTGCACCCAAAGCACCACAATTTAAACCTTCAACACGTTACACAACCTCATATGGCCCAGTCGAACAGACAAAAGCATGAACATGATGAGTAAGACACGTTTCATTGCTTGGTTGACCATTACCAATTGGGGTGTGTACTCACTTTTGTTGCCACCCATTTTGGGAATAATGACTGTTCGTTAAGTTATTTGGGCAGTGCAGTAAATCTACACTGCTACACATATTGTACAGTGACTAATTTAGAATACATTTCAAGTTTCATTTCTGTAACGTTGTCCCTTGAAAAGATATAATCAATTAATTGTCGAAATGTGAGGGGTGTACTCACTTTTGTGAGATACTATATATATATATATAAACTTTGTTATGGATGGTGTTGTAAGCTGGTAGAACATCAGAACATAGAACAGAAACGAGAGGAACGTGGCTAAGAAGTCCTTGGGTGCCAGCAACATTGATCGGGTATTATCAACACCGGGCAACTCTGTCTTTGACTGAACAATATGTCTATTACCTTCTGCTGCAATCAAAAAAGAAAAAAATCAGGAATCAGTTTTTCTGTAAGCTCTTTAAAGAGTGAGGAAACAAGATCATGTTAAAGCCAGCTCGCTAATGTCAATGCTTTCTGCAAACCGAGACAAGTGAAGACATTGCCACAGTTGGCTATTGTTTACAAGCCAGTAATTTTATTCTGGCCTTATAACGCAATGTTGGAATTAACGTAGCGCTTGCCTATTTGCAGTATTGAAGGTGAGTTTGTTGCATTGTCTCAATTATTTGAAGCTTATGGAAAGAATAGCTAGCTAACTATTTACCTACTTCACCTTAACCAGTTGGTGACATATTCTAACGTTGTTGCATTTTTGCAAATGTTGGTAAATTCATGTGTCGCAAAACGCTTGTGATGGTCTCACTGAAGTCCACAATGATATCGGTACTGTTAACTAGCGAGCTATCTCACTAGCTGGGCTAGTGAGAATTATGGCTTATGGAGAGCCCTGCTAGCATTGCTCCATGCAGCAGAAAACCACAGAAATCTGCTGCCCTCATCAAATATCGCTGTTTAAACACATTATAATTCATAATTGTTTGGGATGCCAGTGCCCCAATCACTAGGGGACTGAGTACAAAGGTTTAAGACCTTGTGACCCAAAATACAGAGATACAGGATGAATATTATAAAATAAAATAAAAAAAACTCGAATTAACAGATAAAATATTGGTTCTACACTAGAATTTAACTTAAAGCATAAGTGTGTGCATGTTTTATGAAATATTTTATATTTTGAGTGTAACTCCAATGAGATATGAGGATCATCCCCTCATGCTATGAAATGTGGTGGGTAAGCATTTGATACCAGCTATTATTCAACAAGAGTCTGCACTCAAATGTGAGGCACTCTTTTGTGAGGATTTTCAGAGTTGTATAGCATAACAATACTAAGCTGTTCTCTGTGTGTGGGTTGGTCAGGAAATAAATGCAGTCAGTGCCTTTGACAAACACTCTCCCCCTCCACGTAGAACACCAGTGTATTGAGTCCGCGCTTAAAATGTGTAAAAGAGACAACAGGACTTGGGCTTGCTGCTCTGTTATACTGGAGTTGACCCACTTTTTTCTGTGTCAAGACTTATTAAAGATATTCCTCTTCCACAATTGACTGAAGAAAGGGACAAACTGGAGAGCAAGGTGACACTAGAGGCGTTTTTGCAATCAGCTTTTTTTTTTTTTTTTTTTTTTCTTGTGGCAGAATTCTCGCGGGCTCTGCATGAAATATTCTTCACCGGATACATGAATCATATCTGGCTGTGAATGGGTAGCGATCTGCTTAAAGATGGAATCTGACGTGTCCAGAATGAATCCCAAATGTGGCGCGACGATGTGAAATCCGCCGCAGATGCCGACGCCCGTGGCCTCGCTTGCTGCCGACGCGCCAGCTGAATACCGATGCCGTTGTGTGCTGAGGTAAGAACTCTGCCTCATATCTTCTTCTCTTAAATACTCATTCTATTTTTCTGCATCACATAATGGTGACATGAAAAAAATTCCAGGAAGTCTTGCTTGATGTAAAATTTAGCAAACAACAATGAAATAAACAAAGGCAGCCCATCTTCAAATGAAAAACAAAAAAGTGAATATATCAGCAACAAACCAGACCAAAGTGTTTCAACTCTAGGTCTTCATCAGGGTCACATGATGGTGAATTTGCTCTGTACTTGAAGGTTATATATTTCTTTTATTTCCTCCCACAGTACTGTGGATGACCTCACAACAAAATCGCTCCTGTATTCAAATCTTAGCCTGGGCCAATCATTCCATCAAAATGCATGTACAGTATGTTGGGCTAATTGAAGACTCAAAATTTATTTAGCCATTTACTTTTGTTTAACAATACTTTCAACGCTTTTCTTTTAAAGTTATATCGTGTTAGCCTTCGTACTCTTCTAAGTCTAGGAATCACACAATTCACTCACACACCCGTGCCACTAGGACATTTATAGAATCCATTAAGCCTGACATGCATGTCTTTGAACTGTGAGAAGAAAGCGGAGTACCCGGAGGAAACCCACGCAAATACGGAGAGAACATGCAAACTTCACACAAAAAAGGCCTCAGGTCGGTTTGGAAGCCACAACCTTTTTACTCAGTAAAAACATCTGATAAGACACGTCACAACACCAACATGTGACACTTCTGAGGAATATGGGAGTTCCCTTCGAAACATGTCAAGGTATGAAAACATAACTACGCTTTCTTGTCTGATATAAAAGAAGTCAAATTTTAATTTTTACTGAGATGCAGTAAAATGCAGTGTGAACCACTGCCCCTTTGAAGGCTCCAAATCTCCCATAAGTATGAATGCGTGGGTGAGTGGTGTGTGTGCCCAGTAATAAATATTTGGAATATACGCGGTATTGTCCTTCCTTTCACCCACTGCATGCTGGGATAGGCTCCAGCCCTTCTATAACCCCAATTGATGATGAGATGTTAAACCAAGGTTCTGACTCACTGTGGTCATTAAAGATCCTATGACACTTATCGATAAGAGTAGGGGGTTCCCCGGTGTCGTGGCTAAAGTCCCAACCTGGCTCTTTCGACCTGCCGCCTAATCATCCCCTGATCTAATTGGCTGTGCAACTTGTCCTCTCCCTCCCCACCTCAACCCCCAGGGCTCCCTTGAAAAAGAGATTTCAATCTCAACGGGACTTCCCTGGTTAAATAAGGGTTAAATAAAATAAAATAACAAATGTTCATCCCAGACTACCAAACTAAATCTTTAATAAAGCCGAAAACTATCATTATTTGAAATTTCTCAGACAGGAATAATTTTCTTAATGTTTGTGATTAGACTTGCAAACATCAGGAGTAGGTTGAGTATTATCAGAATACAATAGGTGCAAAACACTAATTTAAAAAATGCTTTGTCATTTGCATAAAAGCAGTGGGCCTCATAAAATAGGAGTAATGACTTTTAAGCCAAACCAAAAATGAGATGTAATTCATGTGCACAGCCTATTCAAAATCTGAATTTTAATTTTCAGTCTTTGTGTCTTGCTCTTGTGCCTAAATTAGCTACAGATAAATGCTAACTTTTTTGTTTGTTTTTCCAAAAGTCTTTGATGTTGGACAAATGTCTGTTTTTCCCCCTCTTTTCATTTATTTATAATTTTTTTTTAATGATGTTTCCCATAAAAACAGGATATCATTTCAATTCTCATACCTAGTGAGTCATGCTGCTTAATAATTGAGACAGGGTTTTAAAGTCATAATGTGGCTCTTTTTCATTATATTTAAACCCTTCCCATGTTTAGTCAAGTTGTTTTTTTTTCCCCAGATATGAGAACATTAATGCTTTGCTGACAGCAATTACACATAGCAAAATTACATAACCATGTTTTAACTCCTTAGACTCTGACTTTTTCACCTGATTTGTTTTAAGTAGAGTCAACATTACAAAAGCATTCCCCCCCCATATTGCAGGACAATGTCACCTACAAATTCTTTATCTGCCAGTTGCAACACTTCACTGGAACCACATCACACTTATTAAAACTCAGGAAACCATGTTTTTACGGCCACAGCATTACATCAAATGGAAAATACTGTATCTAAAACTTGTGCACCATTTTACGTTTCCCTGTAATTCATCAGGACATGTTTGGGGTCATTGGAAACCTTGAGATCCCCGCTAGAATTTAAAGTAGGCCTAAAGTTCCACATATTTTAATACAGCAACTGCATTTGGCAAACCCATATATGGGATGGTAGGTTTTATTGGGTTAAGTGCAGAACAATGAAATTATTCTGGATTATTTGGATCATATTCAAGGGAAAAAACTTCCTGCAGAATCATTATTGATATCTGGAATTACATCGCAGGAGATAAAATGGCGCACCAGTTTTAGACGGTGGAAGAATGTATTATTGTCCAGGATGGGCGGGGCTTCTGCGACACATGAACAAAGCAGAGAGCTGTCAAGCCGGGGAGAATTCCACAATGTTTTAATTGCGGGAAGCCAAGAACTTGATCAACCCCCGGGTTAACGCTTGAAAGAGAGGCAAATAACTGAATGTGACACTGAGCTTATTGTCATTCAGTGCGAACGTTTCATGACTGGGGTATCAAAAAGATATTTTATCTCTTTTTTTAGATTAATTTTTGGAAGGGTTTTGGATGACAAAAAATGGGGCATTGCCTTGGAATGTTAGGGGAAACTAAATTTTTAGTCTTGGGCTGATTTTGTCTTTATTAATTAGTTTTTAGGTGGGATTAATTTTTCCCCCACTGGAATCTAGAATTACCAAAATGCCCATTAGCCCCAGCTTCTCACAATGCATTGACTACCACACCACAACTTCATGTGCTTGTTCAGGGAGCAATGTACAGTGTAGGTGCCTGGATGGCCAATTAAAGTCACAATGAAGAATGCAATCTTCACTACCTGACATCCAGAGTTTCACTTTTTAAATTAATATCCTAAAGTTCTAAGCACACTAAATGTCAGCATTGTGACAAAATACAGTTCAATCAATTACCATTTTGCGCCTTGTTTTCCACATTTTTGAATTTACTATACAAATCACTAGTCTATAAAATTGCTTTGTCTCAAGTGACAAGTTCTCTTTATAATACATGATACCTGATTCATTTCATCCATCAAATTTCAGTCCAATTTGAAACATTCCTCCATATTAGTTCATAAACAAATGCTGAATAGTTTCATCCTCAACACAATTTAAAGTTGGACATATTTTAGTGGTTACACAACAACTCCAGTTCACAATAACATGCACTGGCAGCATTCCAATGGATATACTCAAGTTTTATCCCTCAAGTTTCTTGACAATACTGCAAAGCCCGCTCCATTTTTAAGCATATTTCACTGTCTGTAACGTTAACACTTAAAATGTACTCTTTGATGGGCTTACTTCTTGATTTGAGCCCCAGATCGTAACCATAATTCATTTATACATTTTTCAGAAAGGGGACAATGAAGTGAAAAAGCAGTTTTGAAACTATAAATGTTCTGATAATATTAACCCAAGTTTTATAATTTGCAGTGCTATTATTCCACTTTTAGATCGCTTGATTAATTTCTTGTTCTTTCACTTCCCAGTTTCTCTCCCTACAATTCCCATCTGTAATTAGTATACCCAAAATTTTCATCTGATCTTTCACAGCTACATTTAAATGGGTTGGCCTTTTGTGCCCGGTCCAAGCACCTTCAGTGTTATCTTGATTTAACTCTGCACGAGAAACATTACACATCTTAAAATAATTATTCAAAATATCCAATTTATTATGAACTCTTTAAAAAAAAAACAAAAAAAAAAACAGTACTTATACTCTGTATGAGATATTACTTCTCATTTCTATACTTATTTCAATACCAGCTATTCTAGGGTCATTTATTCTGTGTATAAACAGACTAAAACATGTAAAGGTGCACTCCAAGGGCACCCCTATTTCACTCTTCTCTGGATCTTAAAACACTCAGTTAATATACCATTTACATGTACTTGTACAGTTGAATTTGCATGCATGTACAACTCAGTGCAAGGAAGTGTTTTCTAGAATGCTCAGCCAAGTTTAAGGAAAAAGTGTGTTTGGCTGTTGGATATAAAGTGTGTTTGTGCTAGGCTATAGGATATAGAATGTGTTTTGCGCCAGGCTATAGAATACAGAATGTGTTTGCGCCAAGCTATAGGCTACAGAATTTATTTGTGCCAGACTGTAGGATACAGAATGTGTTTGTGCTTGGCAAGTTTGATCTGATTAAGTGCAATTGTGCCATGCAGTACAGTGTACTAACCTGCAGTTAATGAAGTGCATCAAAAAACTGTCTACTTATAAAATCGCTGCATCCGCTGGTTTTTAGTGAGTCTGCAGCCAAAGAGTACCCTCACTGTCTTTCCAAAAAAACGTAAACCGTCTGCTGATCTAGAATGGTCCACAAAAAAACTTGCTGACACTGTGGCTCTCGGAGACTGCGGTTTGATATCCCTTATTTAGAGTCTGCTTCCTGCTGTGATAATTGATTACGCTCTCTCTCCAGATGGTGCAGTCTGTGCAGTGTGCCTTTTGGAGGATCGGTAGCTGCTCCTGACGTCAGGCCTGCCATGTGTCCAGTGGCCGGCTCTATACGAGAATCTCTGCCGGATCGGCTTTTATCCTCCAGCGTCTTGAGTCATTACTCGGCGGCTTCGGCGTTCGCGACATCCCACATGCGCTCAATTCCCCCTCTTCCCCTAAAAACAAAACAAACTAAAATACCACTTTTTGTTTATTTATTACTTCCTTTGAAGCACCGCAGTGTTGGAAGTGGAAGGTGGACGAGTTTGTTTTGGACTTTGCAGGGGATAAAAATTTGAAATATCAGGACGTTATTTTCTGAGTTTCACTAAGTACGGCTGGACTGAGCTTGGTCATGGTAAGGTCAAAATACACAGGAAAAAAAAGAAAACACTGAATAACAGAATCCGCTCTGTTTTGAAAGCGCTGTGATGCATCAGAGTTAGAATGTGAAGGCTGTTCTTGCAGTCCTTTAGTCACCTCAGGTAAAAGAAGCAACCAGGCTTTGTATGGCTGTGTTAATATCATTTCCATCCTCCTAGCCAGAATGATAAAGCTGGTACTGGTTTCCTCTGGTGACTTGAGGCTGTAGAAACTCACTAGGCTTCAGTTGGCCATGAGCCATACCGACAAGCTTAGCAAGGGTACTAAAGATGGTGATGGTCTGGTTCCTCTGACCTCAGGCACCAGAATCACCCTCAACTTTGGTCATGCAGTGAATGTACGGTCTCTCCTGAGCTACTGAGTTGGCTTGACTGTTCTTTTGTGCCTCAGTATCCAGAATCAGAGGAATTCAAGACCTCCTCACCCTCCCACTTACTCATATACAGTATATCTGACAGCACAATACTTTTCATTTGTGTTGGAAATAGACAAACCGTGCCTCCATTTGTGTGTGAGTTTGTCTCAAAAAAAAAAAAAAAAACGAAGCTGACACTTCACTGTTGCTTAGAATCAAAATTAACTTTCAATGCAGACCAGACTCCATGTAAGCCATGCCAAATAATATACTAATTTCTCAATAATTTAATTTTAACTTTTTTATTCCAGTTAAAATGTCTAGAACAGTTAGGGTCATCTGATGGGAATGTCAGAAATTTTCCCTTGAAATGTTAAAGATGGTGGTCTGGCCACAACACCAGCAAGTTTTTTGTTGTTACCTATTTCCTGATTAGCAGCACAACTTGATTACATTTCTAACTTGGGTCGTCTGGTTCAACTCAGGCTACCTGTTGTCTCAGGTGGAATTAGTATGAATTAGTTAGTTCACCTAAAGGTAAATGAAGCACTCTTGGCTTGCAATAAGGAGGTTAAGGGCTTGAGTCCTGTTTAGTAAGGATCTCTCAGTGTGGAATGTGCATGTTCTCCCTGTGTTTATGAAGGTTGCCTCCAGATACTCCGGTATCCTCCGCCCTTAAAGACATGCTGTATTGGAACACTCCTACCAGTGCCCCTGACCAAGCCAAGGCTCTGGCAGTAGAACTGGAGTTGGTCCCCAGGTGCTGCACTGTGGCTGCCCAGTGCTCTAAAGTAACTAGAATGTGCCAAATGCAGAGGGCACATTGCCAGGGTTAAATAGAGTAGCCTCTGAAACACCAGCAGGCGCTGTGATTCTCCAGGACATGACTGAAGATCACCATGTTAGCAAGACTTCAGCAAAAGAAGAAATCTATTGGATTTGTTCCTTAATTGTTCCTCACCTAATGTCTCACACATTCTGTATCTGCTGGTTGCAGCAATTCCCTGAGACTACATCACACTTACGAGTATACTGAGAGAAATATTCAAACCCAGGTGCTGTGTTTTTATAGCCACAGAATTACATCAATTGGAAAATATCTAGATTTTGAGCATAATTTTATACATGTTTCTCTATAATTCAGCAGGACATATTTGGGATTGTTGAAAACCTTGCGATCTCCACTAGATGTTAAAATAAGCTGGAGGCTCCACAGGTTTGAATACAGCAGTGTCATGGTTTTTGGAGGCTGGCGAGCTTTCTTTCTTTCTCTCGCCCGGGACGATATCGTTTTGCCCACAATCGAATTCTTTGACCAGCTGGCATTAATTGTGGGCGGCGCCCGGACTCTATTTAAACCCAAGTTCCGCCTCGCCGCCTTTGCTAGAGTGTCAGTGTAACTTTGCACTTTAGCTGGTAAGGTCTCTAGCTAGATAATTGTTGTTGAGGAATTAGCTGCAAAGAGGAAAGTGCTAGTTAGAAAGGGAATCTTTCTCCCTTCCCTTCCTCTTTCTGGGCACCGTCTGGTGCTAATTCTTTTTATCTCGGTTCCCGAGATTTTCTCCTTTTATTTCGTTCTGTCTAGCTCGCTTTGCTTCCTTGTTGTTACACGGACTGGAACTGGGTCCTTTGGAAGCGCGAGTCTCCCTCTCTGATTTCTGTCTGTTTGTCTCTTGTTTTGCTGTTCTTCCTTTCGTTCCGGCCACAGCATTTGGCATCTCAAAAGCCAACCATCACAAGCAGCCTGCGTTTTACAGACCCATATCGATGAACAAAGCGCAAAACCTCCTATCTGCATAATTTTTCTGATGAGCAGATTTCACTTTGGATGATAAGAACAAGGAAGGCTGCTCATCCAAAGTGAAATCCACCAATCAGCAAAATTCTGCAGATAGGTTTTTATGCTTTGGTCATTGATATATGGGTCCATAGGATTTATGGGGTTGAAGAACATGTTTTCTGCATAAGTGGAAAGTCCAAGGATCTGGAGGTAAATGTCCTGCCGTGTATTCTTTTCCTCCTATGATCTCACCTCTGATTTTCCATCGCTTTTTTACTCATCATAATGAAACTCAAGCAGTCAGAATGAGTCCCTTCTCTGATTTTACACCATCTTCCACTCCCTAAGCCTGACTCTGAAATCGATTCAGCTCCTTCATTATTCATGAGATGGTGCCTTCAACGAGTCAGCAGTTAGTTAACAGTTACCCAAAGATTTCTTCCTCTGCGGAAGTGTTGTTTCAGAATATGAGGCAAATTAATGATGAATCAGTGGCTCCCCCACACTCTATTTGCCTCACCTGTAACTGACATCACGATAGCCAAGCTGATTTTAGAAGGAGCGTGGACAGTCCAGTTCATGACAGGATTCTACATTGCTTCCTTTTCCCCCCAGACAGGTGGGCCAGACAGCAAGGACAGGAAGTGTGGATAACTTAGAGGGAAGTCAAAGAGAAGTGAGTAAAATATGCCCCAGGTTTACACTGCACCCGCTCTCGGATTTTAGCGTAACATAATTCCAGTTGAGCGCCACCTTTTGCTGGGGAGGGGTAGGGGTGTGGGTACTTCCTGTAGCCTGGACACATTGTAAATGCTTCTTACCTTCACTATAATCAGCTCGATTGTGCAGCGCATTTAATTACTGCGGCATGCTACTCTGTATTGCATCTTTAATTGCTCTCCTGTATCTGCACAGATGGTGAATTTCTGATGTATTTGGAATAGCTCCTGGACAGCAGATATAAACTGCCAGGTAGTTTGTTTGCCAGTCTTTTCCTGAGATGCCCGGGGGCTAGACTTTGGTTTCCGAACCCGTGGAGGAAACAGGCAGGTTCACGCAGGGCTTTTGCGTTGATGCTTGACACAAAACTAGACGGCGGCATCTGCCGCATGTCTCTCTTCATTGGATTAAGAAATTTGCAGTGTGGAGAGGGAAAGATGGGGGGAACATGAAACATCTGAGGGATAGAACAGGCAGTTAATTAACCTGAAACAAGAGCCAGTTTCAAGAGAACCGTGCTGCACTGAAATTTAACAATTGCTGTAATCTCAAGCCGAATGTCCATCTCGGGAAATTCAAATGACAAGTTGCTATATCTATTTGGAGAATACAGAAAAAGATTATTCAGAATGAAGTTTGCATGAAAAAATTAATGCCTGGACATGGATTAAGAGTATATGTCTTCAACAAAAAACAAAGATGCACAGTTGTCAGAGTAAAGCTTAGTGCTGAGATGACCCTGTCAACATTGTAAATGGCTCCCTGATCTCAGCTCGGTCAGGCTCCCTCAAGAGTGATAATTCTTTTTTATCTGCGTGTCGCCTTCAGTGCTCTTTCACAATGCCCGGGAGACCACACTGCCCCTTTATTGGGTCTGTTTTTTTCATCCTCCGTTTTTGACAACATATGATTTTGGAGGGATACCTCATTTGACCCCAGCAGTCCAACAGTCGGTGTCCCACAAGGGTCTATGTTGAGCCAGATTTTGATAAATCTGACACCCTTCAGCAATAACAAAATTGAACGGTAGAAAATTGAATTTACAGCACAAATTGCACATTTCTTATTGGCGACAAATCATTTCATTCAACTTGTTTTGAAGGACTTTTGCTCAGAAACACTATCACACTTGAATATCAAGTATTGTACATCTCTGATTATCATCCGTCTGTAGGCCTAATATTGAAACATAAACCTGTTTGCGTTTCTTTGCTTCCTCAGGATTGACTTCTTTTTTTTCCTCTAATTAACAGTGTTCCCACACAACCCTTTCAACTCCCTCAGTTTCTATCACCAGGGACTGATCTAAAACAAAGCAGTCATTCTGCTTTACGAATGATTGGCAAGTCAGGATCAGAACGGATTTGTAAAATGCAGTCTCTTGCAAGTGCTGCAACTGGCTTGACCCTTCATATCTGATGAATGCATTCTCTCCTCAGTCACCAGAACGGTATCTGAAATCAAACCGTCACCGACTGCTTTTGTCCCCAAGCTGCGTTAGAATACAATGGAGCATTGTGCTCTGCTGGCTTCACACTAACTTCTGGAAAATGCAATCTGATTATTTCAGAGTATATCCTTATCAGCCTACCTTTCTGCCAAAGTGCCTTGCGATCTTTTTTAGCCATATTGTGTAAAGTTTGTCCATTGTTGTCATCAAAATTGTTCTCAGTCACTTTGCCATATTTGATTTAAGTGTATGTTCAAAGCTGAATTATCATCATTATCATGATTAATAATGATAATAATATTAAAACTGCTTGTGCCTTATCAGGGATCTGGGGGAGCTCAAGCCCATACCAGTCGATTATTGGCAAAAAGCAGGAACACAGCCTGAACAGTTTGCCAGTCCATTGCAGATGATGATGATGATGATTATTATTATGATTATTATTATCATAATACTCTGTCTCACAAGTGCAGGCTCCTGGCTCTGCGCAGTAATGTGAGTTTAGAGAAGGATGTGTCCAAACATAGTACGTACTCACTCACCAGGTTTTATCAGCTGCTCCTGATTGGGGAGATTAGTGTGTTTTACAGCGCGCCGATCTGAGCTGGCGAAGGTTACATTTCTAGACAGGTTGCCATAGAAATGATCTGCCTCATAAAGCAGCAGTTCTCATAGGCTTGTCTGCTGCAGGTAAGAGTGAATAAAATGTCATTGATTATGAATTCCCCTTGAAACCCCCCCCGCGCAAAATGGTGTTAATGCAGTAATTACGTTACTTTGTCAGTGTGTGTAGTGTGTATCTCAAGTGACAGAAAATATCATTTAGACCTTAAAAATTCAGTTAAGATACCCTTTATTAACCCCGTGGAGTAACTGTACTTTTGCATTTTATCCAACCTCATTACTTCGGAGCTGTGGGCAGCATGCAGGGACCAACTCCAGTCATAAAGATCATGTCAGGGGTGGTGACATGAGGGCATCACCAAGTCCAAGTCCAAGTCCAGCCCTGGTTCTCCCCTCTCCCAGGTAATCAGCAAATTGGCTGAACTGACTGGCTGGACTATCTTCACACCTGAAGATAGCTGGAAGGGTGGAAACTAGCAATTCTCAATCCTTGATTTTATGGTCTCTGCTATTGTGAGTGTCTTTGGATTGCGGGAGGTAACCGGAGAACCTGAGAAAAACCTCATGCAAACACCAGGAGAACTTGAAAACTCCACACAGAGACATCCTAGATGGCCAGGACTGAAACGCGGAACCCCCTAATTGAGAGTCAACAGTGCTAATTTCTGCACTATGGTGCATCCCAGATACCAGATGCCTCTAAAATATAGAAATACATCGTCTCAAGTCCTTGAGAATCAGATATATTGGTATATTTGTCTCAGTTATTGAGTATTCAGCTTTAACAAAATGAATATATCCATATCTTTGGAAGGATATGGCTTCTGTCTGAAGATTTATAACATATATCCATATGCATTCACAGATATCCATAAAGATGATGCAATAGATCTGTCATCCTGCAGAGCGTCAGCAAAATGGCGATTGGTCGGATTTACAGATGTACTGGGACAATATTTCTACAGCCATTTTCAGCTAACTCTGCTCTCCTCCTTACCCCAAACCAATTATTTGACTGAGATGAAACATTATGGCCAGACATCAAGCTAAGACATTAATCACAAATATGGGATGGTCCTTACTGGTAGCCTTGAAAAACAGTTGCCTTTTCAAATCCTTATGCTGTCTCAGTCTGATTTTACTCTGCTCAGTGACATTTGCTAAAGCCATTTACAGACAAATGGACACGGACAGAGGCAAACCTCACCTTTGTTGTGCCTCACTTGTAATTAACTTAATTATCTTCAATTATTATGATCCATTTCTAAATGAAAGAGGTGAACAGAGTTCAACAC
Organism: Gymnothorax javanicus; assembly: GCA_029692085.1. Classification (NCBI taxonomy): domain Eukaryota; kingdom Metazoa; phylum Chordata; class Actinopteri; order Anguilliformes; family Muraenidae; genus Gymnothorax; species Gymnothorax javanicus. Next base: position 19,530,496 of record CM056211.1, read on the forward strand.
TATTTTATTTATGGAAACAGGCATGCCTTGTTTCCCATTGACTCTTGACAGACTTAATGGAAAGTTAATTATCTATAATTATTTTTTCAATGGAAAGAAAATAAGATAAAGTGCATATCCTCTATTCATGTCATTCTGCAAAGGAAAACAATTTGTTTCATTTCCGGTTCTTTTGGTAGCGCACCAAAACAGGAAAGAATCCCTGACATGTTAACCCCTTAAAATATATGTATGGCCACAGCATTACATCAAATTGGACACTATCTAGATTTGTACATCATTTATATTCATTTCCCCGTAATTCAGCAGGACATATTTGGGGTCGCAAGACACCTTTGGATCTTCGATAGAATTTAAAATTGGCCTGAAATTCTACAGGTTTGAATACAACAGCTGCATTTGACAGACCCATATACGGGTCCGTCAGTTTTATGGGGTTAAAAGAACGTAAGATGTAAATTGTTATCTGAAGTGATAATACCACCATTGCTTGGGATTTTTTATATTCTGTTCACACACAATGAGGATGAGTGACAGTGTTCCAACTGACATTTCATGTTCCTCAGGCGATTAATTCAACACAGCTCATTAGATATGAAAGACTGCAACAACACTGTACAATGGAGCACAAACAGCTCAATTTCTGCACTCGTGTAATTCACCCATCGAGAAACCAAGAGCTGGGTATTGCTCTGAAGTACTGCTTGCATTGATTCCTTGGAAATGGAGCTAGTTCATGGAGACTACTGGGTTTGACTACGGATCTTTTTTTGTACTGGAGCGGCGTGGATAATCCAGGTTCAGGAAGTAACCTTAGGCGCATTTCCACTAGGTACTTTTTGCCCTCGTGAGCCGCTATGGGTGTGGCTTGGGAGAGAAGATCCGCCCAAGATCCGCCCACATTCACCGATAAGCGGCTCACGAAGCGGTTCAGAAAGTACCTACCTCGGGTAGGTACTTTCTGAGCCGCTTTCTGAGCCGCTACTCACTAGTCGATGCTGATTGGATACCGTTGAGACGGGATATGACGTGAGTAGAACTCGACACAAACCACAACATAAACATCGCCAAGAAATAAGCAGAGCAACATTTGAGAGAATCGAATTCAAGAATAGAAAAACAATAATGGAAAAAGTTAAAAGAAAGACCGCCGACAAGTGGGTTGACTCCGAGGTCCAGGCCTTGCTCGTCTACTGGGGGAGTATTGGTGTTGGTGAGCCGCTACTAAAGTACCTAATGGGAACGGAGGGCCGAGAGGAACTAAAAAGTGGGCGTAGCCAAAACACTCAGCCGCTTTCCAAAAAGTACCCAGTGGAAACACTCCTCTTGTTCTTACCTCCTTGATTTGCTAATTTGACCTACTGTTTGGCTTGGGCGTAAAATTTACGCCTTCACCAGTCAAAGTGGGCTGGAGGTGTACTGTTTCTCGGTTGCTCGTCCGCGTGTGCTTGCATCCATTACACATATCTTGTCCGTGATATAGCTACAGGAGAGGTTTTAAGCAAATCAAACATGGAAACTCCCTGCAGTGGACAGCTGAATGGACTAAGTTTTGGAGGTCATTAGTTCAAAGGTAAAGGTCACATAAGGTCATTTTATGTGGCGGGCTGAAGAGCTATTTTTAGGGAGTATGAAGCTACGGCAGGTGGAGTCAAATAATCAACACCTTGAGTTGTAGTTTGCTGGTTGGCAAAGCTCATGGGTGTGAGAAGCCTATGGTGCTTTTACTTTCAGGATCTAGCACTTTCCTTCTCTGCTTCCTCAATGTGAAGTTATGAAAAAGCATAGAAAAATCTTTCATTTTAGTTTTGAGTAGAATTAAATCTGGCAATTCTATTTTAAACACCAGAGACTTAATTAAGTGTATTACCGGAGGTAATCGCCGCAGTTAACAAGCTTTTGAGGGTTCCCTCGATTCACTATGCAAGCAAAGAAAGTGTTCCTTATATCATACATTTACTCTATTCCTGTAACTCTGCTTCTAGACTTTCTCTTTCACGTGACTCAGAACATGATGATATTTGTGCTGGTCCTATATTTATTTACTCCGTCTCAATTATCTCCATGATATACTGTAAAAAATAGCTTTTTTTTTTTAAAGCTGGTGATGTTTTGATCTGTGTTGTTTTGACATTCCTTAAAACATCACACATACACAATTTTGTGAGAATGCTGGGTGCCCAGTTTATCATTGTAGTAACTGGTTTGCCATAATTTTCCATAAAGTTTTTCATGAGTAATCCTGCAGTTTAACAGAAATAACATTTACACCTTTTCACTAAAATAATAAGCAAATGAAGTAGAGATACACGTTTGAGCTTCTTTGTGTTGTCCTTGATATTTTTTATTAGTTCTGGATTATTTTCTGACCAGGCTCTCTTATAATATCTCTCATGGTTATAAAAAAAAAAAAAATAACAAAAAAAAAAAACTGATCAATCAGTCAAGACAAATAGAAGCAGGTTGATACTTAACTGGCATTCATACAAGCAAGCAGGCATAGACTGACACTTTGTCTTCCACGAGTCAAATGTTTCTCTTGTATTTGCCAATATTAAATACACAGGGATGTATTTGCATTAAAAAAAAAAAAACACTTTTCCTTTTCAGACACCGTAAACCACTATCCAAATTGCCTGAGATGGATTGCTGGAATACGATTGGCCTGAGATGTCACATGACCAGAGTCATGAATCAGCATCAACAAAGCAGCAGGTGTGCTTTTTGTGTAACAGGCCACAGAATTAGCGGCAGGAAGCCAGGGAATTATCAGTGCATTGTAGCCATCTTTAGAAGCAGTATCAGCAGTGGGGGAAAATCTGAATATCAGTTAGCGTAATCTGCACGTGAATACATAGATGAACCCCTACCCTCCGACTCTTTACCCAAACCAGGAAAAAAAAAAAAATCTCAAGCAGGAAATAGATAGAGTGGGGTTTAAAGGACTCTGGGAGAGTCAGGAGTTTTGAATACGGTAAATCCTTTGGATGAGTCCTTTTTGCACTTAGTAGACGCTGTTCTCTCTCACTGGCGTGTTCCGTCAGTGCCTGCATGGAGTCAATGAAGAAGCAGACACAGAGGTGCTTTACTCAGGGAATTGAACTTCCTGTTGATGTAAAAGGGCAGGAAATATGGCTCCCTTACACGCAGCTTACTCTATGGAGCGTAATGGTGCAAAGGCCTTACCTGCGACATCTCCCATCTCAATGATATACGATACAGTGCATCAAAACCAGAAAACATGCAAAGCTGAGAGCATGAAGGATCAGGAAGGTCATTTAGATGGCGGGGGGCAGCAAATTCCCATTAACCCCATTAATAGCTTGGACTGGAAGTTACTGTACATTGTCCTCCCTAACCAAGACCACAAACTAGCCATGCAATAATCATCTGAAAACTGGGCAAGGGGATTGGCTGATCTTTATGAAAGTGATTGCAATAAAAAAAAGGGGTGGTTGCTCAGTCGACTGCTTGCAGTGTTGGCAATTTTTTTAAGACGGACTGTGGATTGAGGACACTCAAATACCAAAACAGAACTCCAGTTTTGTTTTCTCAGAGTAAATTAACTGATCGACAAAAACTACTACTTGGCCAGACAGGAGACTGTCTTTTACTCAGTGGCAACAACCTGGGAAAAACCCTGTGTGGCTCTTAGTGCGAAAGGGTGGACCTGAGCTGTGCTTGATTGGTCGTTCAACATGCCCTCGCCAATGTCCCCTCGGCACTTCCCGTTTCGGGAATCCCCACCGTCATTACAAGTGTCATTCGATTTACCTGGAAGACCAAAGTAAACTTTGTGAGATTGGCCCATCTAGGGCCGAGGGAGCAAGTCATCAACGATGGCCACAGATAACCACAATGCATTGCAGTTCCTGGTCATTTCCTCCATAATATCAATGAGCTGCTGATTTACGGTATTTAAAATGGATGTTTATGATTTGAACAAAGAGAGATAATGTCTGAGCAAACACTATGGAATTTTCAGTAATGATATTCAGAAACTCAAAGAAAAATTATTTCAAAATTCAATGTTTGCACTGACTACAAGGGCTCGTGCATAGCATTCAATCTCCGGCCCAATTTCCCTCTGCTCTCCATGTGGCTTTCGTGCAACATATCCTGTTGCATAATACCAAAGGCTAAGGCTAAGTGAATAAGGGAAGGTCTAAATACTAATGAAACGAGGCTCTGGGATATTTGACCCGAGTCCTGGACTCATTTCGGGTCGGCTTCAGTACAACAGGGCAAACCCAGATAATTAGTCCCAGATGGAATCAAGGAACATCACTGGTTACAATTGGATATGGTTGTTTTAAAGACTGGCAAACATTTAGCTTTTTCACTGCATTTGAAACTGCACAGAATAAAAACTTATTTTTTTTTTTTTTTTGTTTTAGTGAAGGGATAATATCACTTACTCACCTGCTGAAAATATATTTTAACAATCTCTCCAAGGTTTTACCAGGACTTATTCTTTCTTGCCCGCACTAGCACTCACAATCATCCATCCCCATCCTGAAGTCATAATTATGGCCAGGGCGGCCATATTGGATTTTAAATTGACCTGAAATAATAACAAATACTTGGGCAGGGCCATAAGAGGAACTCTTGTAACAAGTGTGATTCAAATCTATCCAGTAGAACTTGGGAAGTAGTCATTTACAGAAAAAGTTGACGGACGGGCAACTGATGCCACACGATGGCAATAGCTCACCCTTGGTCCTTCAAACCAGGAGAGCTAATAAAGGGACATGCAGTAAGACTGCAGCTTCTGATATTATTGCAATGTGAAAATGCAGAATAGATTTGTTAATACATCACAATATACATGATGCAAGTTTACATGGGCCATCTCAGCAAGACTCTGAGCTGTTTATTGGAAAATGTAAAGTGCTGTATTTCCAGAAAATCCTTGGATCTCTATTGCAATGACAACCCATGAGTCCCGTTTCACTTGTAATGTGTTCTCTCTCGTACAACAGCCTACCAAGTTCAATATCTGAGGAAAGACATAAACAATTATGAGCAGCATTTTCCAAAGTGGCAATAGAACAGATCCGGCATTTCACCGCTGCAAAACTGGCACTGTAAGTTTTAAAGACAAACCAATGCAAATATATATGGAAATGAAACTGAGTTCTCTCAGTGCAAATAGAGAGCATTTTGCAGATAATTAAGGCATAAATTTCATTTCCATTGACATATGGAATTCCCTCTGTACACTTAAAATCCTATATTGCACTTCCATGTAATAATACGAAAAATGAAGTTGGGAATTGGGTCTATTCTCATAAGTGCCTGCATTTTGTCGACTTTCCGGCAATCAAACAAGCAGCTTCATGTTTTCTTCACTCTCAATTACTTTATTATCTGACTGGGAGCTGTATATATGTTTTATTTCAATGTATTGCAGGGTTTTTGATTTCTGCTGGGGACAGTTATAGGCTGTTTGGAAAGGCACTCCCACCAACTCCAATCTCCTCAAAGTCAGATTCCCATCTCTCATTTTTGCTTTATTTCTGGCTTAGTCAGAGAGAGAGAGAGAGAGAGAGAGAGAGAGTGCCTGTGTGTGTGAGAGAGAGACGGAGAGAGCAATGGAGAGAGAAAGGGAAAAAGATGGAAAAACAGATGGACAGAGAGAGAGAGAGAGAGAGAGATGAGTCAAATGAGCTGAATCTATCCCCATGCATCCCTACGTGCAAAACAGAAGGCACCGCATTGTTAGACTCTAAGCTACGACTTTAAAGGTCTGGATGCTCGGTAGGAAAACTCCAATTAAACTCCAATAGAAATGACTTTACAAACACATTCATGGGCTATTTGGCACCTTTTTCACACAATTGAAATGAGGCCAACTAAAGCAGCACAGCCCCTGCATGTAAAACTGGTTTCCAGTGAGAGAATCTGAGACAAAAGGGTTTGTTTAATGCAAACCTGCGCTGTGTTTGCAGCTTTGCATAATCCATTCAGCACTCAATCTCTGTGTTTGCACAAGCAAAGTATGCTACAATGACAATGTTATTTAAATAACAGAAAGTGAAAAAAAAATTACATACAGTACTTACAGATGCAAAAGGCCTTCATGTCTATTTGAAGTTAAGGGTACTTTCACTGGAAATCCAATTGAAAGCAGATATTTATTGTCAATGGTGTAAATTTTGTTTTAGCAGGAATGTATTTGTGTTGCTATAAGTGTACGCAATTTCTATCTTGACAACTCTTAAGAAAAGGGGGAAAAAAAACAAAATGTATTGCGTCTGGCGTTAAAATCACATTCAGTCACTGCGACTTGGCTCGAAGAGATTAATTCTGACTGAAATGCAACTATGTTCCTGCTAGGTAAAGTAATATTTCAAATACTTACATGTCATGTCACAGCTGGTCACAAAAAAAGAAAACAAAGCAACCCCTTTGTCAACTTTTGTCATTAAAGCATCAGAACAGAGAATATTGCAATGGACACTGAGCTGAACTGTGTGCAATCATCTGTGATAATGAAGCAAAAAAGATTCAATTTATCTCCAAGGGAATTATAATATTAATCAATTCAAAAAAAGCAAGATCATCCTTCACAGTCATTATTTCTCCTCCATATGGATAGAACCATATATTTTTTGTTTTTTGTCACCCCTGTGAATCATTAGTATTTATATGTGAACTCTTGCTGCATTTGAAATAGCTACTCAGTCTTGCTACAATGAACAATATTTATTCAAGTGAAAAAGAGTGCTAAAGAGATCTGATAATTAGTCTGATTACCACAGTCCCCCCCCGCCAGTTTTTATTAATAATCTGAGTATTCAGAGTTTGAAACAGCAGTCCGACCTTCTCCTGAACCACTGCACTGCCCCATACGATTCCTATTTCTGTCAGTCCACCGCTGTGTGGAAAATCTAATTTTAATAGGGAGTCATACCTTGGCGTGACTACTTCTGGAAATTTCTGACTTTGAGTTCTAAAAACCTTCAGTAAGTTCCGGAAGCTGCGTCAGGCTCTGAAATGTCACCCTAAAGCCTGGCCCACACCAACACACTTTTGACATCTTAACCGGTATTTAGCCGTGAGAGAGAGACAACACAGATGACGAAATAAATTGTACGTGTATATTTTTTGGTCTTCTGGTGTGTGGAGAGTACAATCACTTAAATTGATTGACAACACCTGATATTGAGTAAATATTTAATGTGTCATACTTCCAACTTAAAATCGATGCGGTCCCGATGGGGTTCCTACCAAATCTTGTGGCATCGAATACACTCTTATCCCATTAGTGACCGCTGTCCCATTTTTGGGACGCGGCGCATTTTAACTTCTGTAACCCAAGTGAATGCGTTACTGTGACTAAGCTGCTGTAGGTTAATCAAGTAATTCGCATCCAGGAAAAGTGCTTATGAGAGGAATCTCCCTTTGCAGCAGTGGAGGGGGCCTCCATTTGAATGAATTTCTTGAATCTGTAACAGCGCTATGTGAAACTCAAAGGTGGGTGTGCCATTTTTTTCTGAGACACATTTTTATTCAACACTAAGAACAAAAATCGGAGATTACAGCATTACCTAAAAAATGTTTTTCTCAGAATTATGTTTTTTTTTTAATTCTTTCAACAAACTGTGTGCATTTGCAATGGGACATACATATTTGAGGTCCTCGATGAAAAAATAATTATATTTCACCAGAATGCAAGCATTACACATTCATTGTACAATGTATCCGATAATGAAATAATAATTATCTGGGCATTAATGGGTTCACACACACCTCATACCGTAGGAGAATGGGGCAAAATAATCATCCGCTGAGTCATTAAAAAAATGGAATTGGGCTTCGCGTATGATTGTCAGAAGGTGAGTAGTCGGGCCCATAATTGGGTGAAATATCCGATGATACCAGTATTACAGATTATAATTCATTGCGGACCCAGCCAAAACACGGGGAAGTGACACTGCCAAAAAACCTCAGTTATGTTACAGTAAAACAGTTGAACACTCTACGTCGCTACCTTGGCAATTTTAAGCATTTTACAAAAATGCCCAAAAAATTCCTGCCGGACGGTATGATCACGTCCTGAGGACTGGGTGGACACAAAAAACTCCAAAAGGAGATAACTGTAACCAAGTCGCACCGAATAAATACTTCATTCTCACCCACCCACTGTCCCCTGTGATATGAAAATTTCAGTGATGAACTGCCCTCTGCAGACAGACTTTGCTACTCTTGTCCTGATGGCAGGCCAAACTCACAAACTCATGACTTCCCTCGTGGCATAAACTGTAACTGGCAAAAAAAAAAAAAAAAAAAAAACTTTTTACATTGTGTTTTCTATGCAAACTAAAGTTTAGAATTCCTGCATTTATTTATTTATCCATCTATCTTTTTTTGTGGAAGGGGAGGGGTGGAGGGCATTTAAGCAACACTTTCTCCCTGGACTTAATACAATGGTGTAACCAATGAGATGAGCTTTCACACACACACACACACACACACACACAAGACAGGATTAAAGTTTAGCAGTTCGTAATTGGTTTCCTTTCGCCTGAAGGCATCTGCCTCGGCTGAACTGGCTTGAACCAGGGAACCGGCCAATCGGGCGCAGAGAGAGTGGTCAGGGGGAGGAGCTCGCAGAGAAGGGCATTCTCTAATCCCACCGTATTGAGCCGGGATTTTCCCGGCAGCGCGTTTCCAAGGCATTGTTTTCCAAGGAAAAGGGAGCGGGGGGGCGTGGAGAGATTCCCGTTGAGGCATGTCTTGAGAGGAACGGCCGAGGAGCGACGGCGACAGAGGATTATTCCCGCTGGGATAATCGCCGGATCAATTCATACGGGGTCCTGGAGAGGGGCAGAATTTAGCGGCGATGTCCAACCGAGCCAAAGACGGAATGCCACTGCCAGGCCTTAAAGGGGGATTCAACTAAGGTCCATCGGTTTCTCGAAAAAAAAATGCATTCAGTACATTCTCTTACCCACGGCGACTCATAAAAGCGTGTAAATAAACACTTGGGGGTTAGCGGGAAGATATGGTGTTGAGTCCAGCTGCATCGCAGCCTTTAGAAGAGGTCAGCACATAAACCGAGGCGTTAAGTTAAGCACCATTGCCAGTGATGGAGAGCACCTTTGCTCTAAGAGGAAAATGGGGCCTTCTGCAGCAAATAGGTTTGAGTGAAGAGTGATAAATTTATATGGAGTGTCCTTTATGGGGCCGAGCCGAGATTGCGGTGAACTTTGTGCCCTGCAGCTGGTGATTTGGTATCATGGAGAAGGCAGAATATAGTCAGGCGTTAGCATATCTAACGTGCTGTTGTCTCGGAAATGTGAGTTGTTGCATGTCTGTATGTATTTACACCAGGGATAGAGAACCCCCTCCTGGAGAGCTATAGCCCCATTTGTTTTAGATGTCTCTCTTCCATAATGCACCTGATTCAAATGACTAACTCATTGAGGGCTTGGTAATAAAACAGATGCTTGATTTTGAGGCACTCCTTTGAATCAGGTGTGTTACAGAAGAGAAATCTACAACATGCAGGGCAGCGGCAATCCAGGAACAGTGTTCCCTAACCCTGCAGTCAAACCATTTTACCACACTAAACCTACAGATCCATATATGGGTCCCTCAGATGCAGCTGCTGTATTCAAACCTGCGGAACTTCAAGCCCATTTTAAATTCTAGAGGACATCCTAAAGTTTCCAAGGATTCCAAATATTTCCAGCTGAATTACAGGGAAATCTGTATAAAATGATATACAAGTTCCAAATATTTTAATTATTATTTATTTGATGTAATGCTGCGGCCATAAAAACGTCATCCTGGGTTTGAATATTTTTCTCAATATAAGTGTGATCTAGCCTCAGTGAAGCTCTGCAACCAGCGGATACAGAATATGTATGTGATGATGTCCTACACTATTGGGGGAGGGGAAAGCTTTTTTTTTACTTTAAACCTACTAAAAAGTGAAAAATCAGAGTTTAAAGGGTTAGGGACTGTAAGTCTGAAATTGTTCAGTTTAAGAGAATCAGTAAGAGCACACCATTTTAATTTCAGGGACTGTACATCTTTAATGAGTGGACCAGAAATTACACAGGAATGTTAAAATCATGTTAAGGTCAAAATATTTAGGGACACCACAGTGCACAGACATTAGTTAAATTACTCCAAAATTCTTGAAAGTTTTCAAAGCAATAAAAATCAAGTTAAATAGGGTGTTCTCATTTTGTTATGGAAAATTATTCACGGGAGAATAGAAATTAAGGGGTCACAAATAGTCCCTACTGAAGTCCCGCTTGGGTACAGACCTGAGAACTTCGACTGCACTACACTTCTCTACAGGCTTTTTTTTTTTTTTTTAATAAGCTTTTGACTAGGACACTTTCCTTCAAACACATTTTGGTTCATTCTCCAACCACTTCAAAAAATCTCAAACTCTTGGTTGAAGAGAGTTTAGAACTTGGGTTTAATCCTGACACGTTGACCAGAGTTTAACAGATATAGAGTTGTGCTCGCTGAGTTTGTCATTGACGCCTTCTCATGTAAGTGATCAAATAAGATTTGACGTCACCATTGTTGAGCAAAGGTTTTTGGGCGCCAAGAAGCCCTCAGGTGAAGTAAACCACCGGATATCCTGCCATTCATCAGTTTATATATAGACTCTGACATTGTGCCAGGCTTTCTTCTACTGGCTAGCATGACCTGGTCCCCTGGAAACTGTTGTATGGCTCCTCAACAATGGCATTAAAGAACCCACCTGTTAAAGTCATTGGTGCAAATTTTTTACTTTGTTTTTAAAATGGCATCCATTTGAAGTAAAGAACACTGAAAATGCAAAACAGCTTTGGTTAAAATAGGCGGAAATTAAAAGCACAGCTGAAATAACAGGACGTAATGAAGGCATAATTAAAAAAAGAAAATGCACACAATGGCTCAAGTTTTGGGCCAGAAATGCATCGTGTGGTGCTGAACATTTCTGCCGAGGTCGGCAGTAATGCGAGAGGTAGGTTTGTTTGTTTGTTATATTTCTTTGCATCAGGCAGCAAAACTAAATTTGTAGTTTCTGTTTTGCATTGTATATCAAATGATTTTGGCCCAAGATTACTGAAATAGAATAACAGACTTTGCTGCAGAACTTGCATTACAAAACCTCAAAACTTTAGCCCTCTGGAGAGGCTGTGGGGTGGCCAAGCAATCCCTTCCCAAGAGTTTTATGTGAATGTCATTTCACCAGTTTTGTGATACAAAAAGATACAGTCAGCAGAACCTTCACACAATATAAAACATGAAAAATAACACAGGGCAACATTTGATTGAGATCAGGGCTGACTTCCTGTTCGTGGAGGACTGGAGGTCAATGCATTAGGAGAGAGAGAGAGAGAGAGAGAGAGAGAGAGAGAGAGAGAATCTTCCTTCAGTTGTGTGCTGAGAACTGTTTTAACTGATCTACAGCCACATGTCCCTGGCAGATGCTACAAGATCTTTAATTCATGAATCACTTCGTCTGCCATCTGATGACACTCAGCCCAAGATGTATGGCGATATGATATTTATAAGAAGCTGAAGGCAAAAGAGAAATCCTGGACTGATTTTGAACTTTAAGAATTTTTCTTCTTTTTTTACATTGTGATTCTCTGTTGCTTAAATATTCATAGACTGCAGTGATAATGAATAGTCTTCTACATACAAATTGTGATGTGATCATTTTCTTAACAAATAATGCAAATATACAAAATGTTGAGTAAGCAATGGTGTAGACCTTTCACAGTTTGTGCATTTCAAGATTACCTGTACATTCCTGAAAACTGCTGTTTAATCAACACAAATAATTTTGTGCTCGTCTCATTTGGCTTTGATTTATGCTAATACAAAACCGAAGATAAAATAAACTAAAGAAGGCCTGGTTTTATTTTCTAAGGCAATTGTGAAGTTGCTCCAATTTCTGTATGTAAAATCTACATGGGATATGAATTGTAAAGGTACCTGCTCAGGAATCAAATCATCATTTCTCTTTTAGCAATGAAGTCACTCTGCCTCCTCTCGATTGAATGGATAGAAGTTTGTTGGTGTAATCTAGAAACACAATCAATGAGTCATTGAGCTTAGAATATGAAATTAAGCAAAATGAGAAAATATTTGAGCAAGAGGCATATCTGGAAGTGCGGATATTGCTCAGCTGTCTCGTCACTGCTGAAAATCTGACATATGACCAGATGGGCCTGTAAGCTGGTTTGAGGTGGTTTATGTTGTGTTTTCACAGCTGGTTTTTAAGATAGTCAAAGCCGGTCTCTAACTGGAAAAAAAAAAAAAAAAAAAAAAAACTGGCCAAATCTGGTTGAGCTTGTAAGCTGGTGGCCTTGCAAGTGGACTCGCTGAATATATATTCTGGGCAGCAGGTGAAAAGGCAATAAACCAGCTATAAGTATTGAAAACCACTAAAACTGGCTAGTAAATGCTGGAATCGTCAGTCAGGAGGGCAGCAGGCTGACAGAACAGAGCTAATCTCCTGCATAAATGGACTCTGTGTGCTTTTTGGTCCAGAGCTATATTTGGGCCACACAATCTGGGTTTTGAACATCATTTTTTTCCAGTGCTTTCCTAGATTGCTGGCAGCAGCCACCCTCCATGTTTGAGATCTGCTCCACGACAGCTACCTACTACCTCCCATGATAAGTTGATTGATGTCCCCGGCCACCAAAATCCTAAAGCCGGCTCTGGTTATTAGTCATTCTGCACTCAAAGAAAGCGTTCAATAGAGCACTTCGCATGCTGTGATTCTTCAAACCAAAAGGCAGCCTCGCTTACTCATAGGCCAGGGCTTTTAATGTGTTAGGCAAGCCAAGGTCGTGAGAGCAATGTGGAATATGAAGAGGTTTTGCAAAGGTGCTCTCATTAATCGCATCTTTCATTATAAGCCTTTAAATCAGAGTTTCGTGATGCGGCAGATAATTGAAAATAAATTAGTTTCTCCTCCATGTTTCAACAGCTCCATGCATATTCATTAATCGTTAATCTGTTTGATTTCATGTTTTCACATCTGTACTTCCGTCCAATTGTCATCCTAAAATGCTGCTTAGCTGTAAAGGTCAATTTTGATAATTAATAAGAACTACTTCATTGCATGATCGAAATGTATTCCCTCCCCCATTTTCATTTCATGGAGTCTATATTTCCTAATTTGAACTGGCAGTAACAATAATGGACCTTTTTTTTTTGATAAGCATGAATTTCTGTGTGATGCTCGCAGATCTCTAATTTGATTTCAAGCTGGGGTAAATTGAATTTTGGGACCAGGTCTCACGGTCCTTAACCGCTGTGCCAATTTGATGGTCAAACAGATTAATTGGAATTCTGGCCATTTAGTGGCAGCTTCTGAGCGCTTTAATTTTTCAGGGCTGTGATTTGATTAAGCAGGAAAGGCACAGACAGCAATATCGTTCCAAAGTTATTTTCATACAGGATGAGTCTCGTACATAAGATGCGGTCCCTGCTTATCATCCTGGCACAGTATATTCTACTTCCTGGAGATCCAGGGCTCATCATTCCAATTTTCCTTCCTTCACAACAGTGGTGGCACAGTGGTTAGCAGTCACTGCCGCCTCACAGCAAGGAGGTTGTGGGTTCTAATCCGGCTAGGGGCCTTTCTGTGCGGAGTTTGCATGTTCTCCCCGTGTTCGCGTGGGTTTCCTCCGGGTACTCTGGTTTCCCCCACCCACAAAAACATGCATCATAGGAACACTCCTACCAGTACCCCTGACCAAGGAACTGGCTTTAGAACTGGAGTTGGTCCCCGGGCGCTGCTCTGTGGCTGCCCACTGCTCCTAACTATAGGATGGGTTAAATGCAGGGACAAATTACCCCACAGGGTTCAATAAAGTGTATCTTATCTTCACAACGTTCATTTCTTCACAGCATTCATTCCTTCAGTCATTTCTTCCCAACATTCCAGCCTTTACAACAGAGGTGGACAACGAGGGCCATATCTGTCCCTGGTTTTCATACAAACTTCTGGCCTTTAATAAGTTAATTGTCTTAATTAGCCAAATCTTTTGTGAAATCAGACATTTCTGCTGCATTACTTTAAATTATCATGAATGACCATCATAGACTGTTCTTGTCTCTCTAAATGAAACATATTTCTTTGAGCTAATCTTTGCGCAAATCTATGTTTGTGTGCTCAACCAATTAGCTCAATTAGTCGGGGTAATTGATAGAAATAAAAACCTGCATACACACCAGCCCTCCAGGACCAGAATTGCCCACCCCTGCTTTACAACATTCATTCCTTTTTTCCTTCATTAGTCATTCCTTGACAACATTCCTTCCTTCATGCCTTCACATCATTTTTTCCTCCCGTCTTTCCTTCAAAACATTCCTTCACAATCTTCATTTCTTCCTTTCTTTATTCCATTTCTTAGTAAAACCTATTAAGAATACAAGGGAAAATGAGAAAAGGAAGTTAAGGCAGGGAAAACTGAAGAAATAATGTCAGTTAGCAAAACAGAACATTCTTGATCCTTCAAACATCAGTTCAAAGGGACATGCGTAACAGATGAGGCAGATGAATCCAGGATGGAGAACACATCTGCAGTTCTTCATGCCCGACTCTTCCAGCAGATTGGAACCTGCTTAATGATGGCAGACCTTGGTCGATTGCCGGGTCAGGCACAGGGAAGAGAGGATGGATGTTAAAGAGCGATCAGAATCAGTGGCACTTTTGGTAATTAATGACAGTGGGGATAATGAGGTTCTTGGGGTGACTTCTCATTATCCTGTACCCCTGTTGTCCCTGTTGAAAGATTTCTCCTGACTAGTGGCAGAAAAAATAGCATTGGTGGCAAGAAAACAATTAAAATTGAATTGGAAAAGAACGGGACGGAATCACACCAAATTGAACAGTTAATTTTTGCTTGGTCAGGAATGAAGGACTTGCTAACGATTATTGTTGTTTGGCATCTGTCGATGTGGAGATCAATTCCTGCACTGTTCCGTGAGAAGGATTTTCTCCCATTTCAATTGAAAACCGATAAAATAACAGTAAAGTGGCAGAACCAGGCCTAAATCTACACTCCCCATCCCCTCACCCCCAAAAACAATAGAGGCACTCTGAGATTGTTGAAAGGGAAGCTTTCTAACTAGCAATGTTTCATATTATGGTGTTACGAATGAGAATAATTTTAAATAATCACATTCAAGTAAATAGGTTTCAATACTTCTAAAGTATTGTACCATGTATCACAATATTTGAAGGCAGCTTTTGCCAACTTGTGGCCCCATGTTCTGTGCTTATTGTATAAGTGCAAGATCAGAGCCAAGCAAATTAATGAATCCTCTGTTTTCAATTGCCCTAAAGTGACCAGCTGCAAAATGGTTGCTTAATCCTTACTGATGGGTATCTATGCCCTGTATTCAGGGCTACAAGCCCTGGTGAGTGTAGTTAATGGACAGATACTGCTCTACAGTCAGCATCTCTTGTGATGTTGCTGCTGACGAGGCGAACTAGAGCCGTGTTTGAGAAAGAGAAGGGAAGAACGCACACAAAATAAACATCGCAAGAAAAATGGCCTAACCTTCCACACCCTAGTACCTCACATCAATGGGTCTAAAGTAGATAGTAAACATCTGACAACCAAAAAAAAAAAAAAAAAAAAAAAAAAGTGGCGTAATTATGATATTACACATTAGTAAATGTAATATTAATTATGGTGTTGTAATGGCTATCATCAAATACTTTTGCTTTAAAGTCCCACCAACAAAATTGCATGGGGCTTTTGTAATTTACTGTATTTGTTGGTCTAGCAGTAAACAAAATGATTTTTAAAAAACTATTTGGCCGATTTAGGCCAAATGGAGGTAAGGCAGCATGAAGTTTTGAATTGATGAATTATTTTGGGGACGTGACGTACTGTTATGATGTAACGTCATAAACACATAAAATGTTTTGTTTTTTTTTTTTGATTATATGTGGTGAACTGAATGTTGTATCAATTTGCTTTTAAGGCTAAAAAATCTATACAATCCATTATCTAAAACTTTAGAATTTAATGCTATCATAAAACATTTATTTTTGAGATTGCCTTTGGCCCATCAATGTCAGAAATTACGCAGAAAGTTAAAAAAAAAAAATCCTTTTTTCTTTCAACATCTTAAGGTCTCCACAGGATTTCTTCATTTTAAATGTCAGAATTAGCATAAACTTAAAAAAAATAATAAATTAATACATAAATACATCTTAGGATTGTTCTTTTGGTGGGGCTATGCACTCTACTGAGTACCATCTAGTTCACTTGTCAATGTGTAAAATGTAAATCTCAGACTGGAATGGGTGTGTTGAACCTTCTTCAATACCAAGACTAGGGTTCACTAAGCGCTAGACCACAGTGAGGGCCATTTTGTGCGAGCCCAGCAGGGAACATCTTGAACTAATCGAGTATGCATTCGGGGTTGGAGAAGCTGTAAAACCCACGGTTATTTTCTCTGATCGGTCTTTGTATTAAAGATGAAGCGAACTTGCTGCAACTCAAGAGTGCATCGCTATGTAAGTTAAAATAAATAACTTTATCACAGTTGCTGTTTCCACCAACGCGCAATGGGTGAAGTATAAGTAGGGCCCTCATATACACGGCTCTCGCTAAACCGGACTGCGCCTTTGTGATTAAAGTGATCATTCAAATGATGATCTGTGGATTTTTTTCTCTGTAGCAAAGCTCTCTGAAATTGAATGGCTAATAACAGCTTTGTCTGTCCTACGTAGGTCGACGGCGCGCGGAGACTGTCCCTCTGGTGGTGATTTTAGCACACAAGGCATATTAAGTAAAGCCGCCTTAGCGATGATCTAGAAAACGGTTAATTCAATGGAGTTTTTATATGCAGTAGTGGTGCGAAACTATGCTTAGGAAGGACACTCCATGGAGCTCACCAGACAGATCTAAGTATTTGTTGTGTTCCTCCATTAGCATACCAGATACAGCTAATCAAACTCATCCGGTGAATTATAAAATGGGAAAAATTCAAGTGTTTTAGAGAGTGCAACTATTCAACCGAGAAGCAACAATCAGTTTTGTTCAACAAGACATATGTTCGGTAATTGTTCAGTTAGTTGACAGTTGTACTTACTCATTTGCAGAGATGTGCCCAAACATTATCAATTGATTTAACAGTGAGAAATTCAGATGTCTCAAAAATACAGCGCTGTGGTAAAGTATTTGCCCCTTTCCCGATTTCCCCTACATATATATTTAAATGTTTCAAATCATCCAACTAACTTTAATAAAGGACAATGTGAGTAAGCATAAAATGCATTCTTTAAATGATAATTTCACTGATTAATAGTTTTGAAAAAAAAGTTATTCAAAACCATGTGAAAAAAATTTTTGCCCCCCCTAAACATAACTGGCTGTGCCGCCTGTCGATCAATCATTGCGATAACTAGCATTGAGTCTTACATCGCTAAGGAGGAATGTTGGTCCAGATTTTGCTCAATTTTAATTCAGCAACATTAGAAGGTTTCGGAGTATGAATTTCCTCTAAGATCTAAGATGCCACAGCATCTCACTTAGATTAAAGTCAGGACTTCAACAAGGCCACTCGGAAACCTACATTGTGTTTCTTTGGAGCCATTCAGAGATGGACTTGCTAGTGCATTTCAGTTATTTTCCTGCTGCATAACCCAACTGCACTTAAGCTTTAGGTCATAAACTGATGGCTGGATATTCTCCTTCAGGATTTCCTGGTAGAAAGCAGAATTCATCATTCCATCAATTACTCCAAGACGCTCAGGTCATAAAGCAGCAAAGCAGCCCCAGACTACCACATTATCACTGCAGTGTCTGACTGTTGTATGATGATCTTATTGTGGACTGCTGTTTACGCAAGATGTTATGGGACCCATATCCTCCATAATGTTCAACTTTTGACATATCAGTCCACAGAATATTATCCCAAAAATCTTGGGGGTCAGCAAGATGTTTTTTTTGGTCAATGTGAGATGAGCCTCTACTCTTTTTGGTCAGCAGAGGTTTTCACTCAAGGGTGCCATTTTTGCCCAGATGCCTGTTGTTCTTTAGATGTTAGTCTTTTTTTTTTTGACCTCCTGGATGAGTCATCGTTGGACTCTTGGAGGAATTTTGGTAGATCAGCCACTTCTGGGAAGGTCCACCACACTTCCAAGTTTTCTTCATTTGTACATAATGGCCTTTACTGTGGTTTGGTGAAGTCTAAGAGCCTTAGAAATAACTTTGTAACCCTCTCCAAACTGAGATGTAAATGATTTTTTTTTCTCATCTGTTCTTAAATTTCTTTATATCATAGCATCATGTGCTGCTTTCTGCCTTCTTCAAATTGCCAGACAGGTTCTATTTATGCGGTGTGTAGATATGTAAGGGCTGCCAGTAATTATGCCTGGGTGAGCCTAGTGAAATTGACCCCATTTATCAATCCAATTTGTTTAATTGGTTGATTTAGTCACAAAATTACCACATACTCAGTTTTTGTCTAATATTGAAAATAGTTTGATCTGAAACATTTAAGCTTGACTAATATTCAAAAAATTAATTGGGAGGGGGCAAATACTTTTTCAAAGCAATGCGCACAAACAAGCGATCAGGTACGGTTTGGGAGGAATGAATAGGGGATGGCTGGACCAATACCTCTGAAGCATTAATTGCGTAATTAAGAACACTCAGTGTATCATTTGCAGTCAGTCACAGCCATACTGTTCACCCGTATGCATAGTACAATGCCATCTTCTCATTAAAGGCCTTCAGTTTATCATTCCAATTCACTTTATTGCAGATATAAGCACCATTTTATGACTAATCAAGGTTTTCAAGTAGTTTAGATACTTGACATTTTGGTTCTCAGGTCACTAATATATATTAAATGAAATGAAAGGCGCCATTACTGCATCAGTGTTACATGAATATACTGGAGGTCGCTGAAGTACAATCTCACCATTTGTTTGGGTGATAGTTTTGAATTGTTAGTTGAGCACCTCTTTTGATATTACCCACTGTGTTGGCAGGAATGAGAACAACACTGCATGAAGTGTAATGCCAGGTTTGATTTGGCGAATAGGTTCTCATTATTATAATCCAGAGAGTCAATTAAAAACACAAAATTCTCTCTCAAAGTTATTGCTGTTCATTTCATTGAGTGGCTGTGGGCAGCTGTCCGTGATGGGTCTTAAGTTTTAATAAGAACTGGCATTAATGAGTTTAGCTTGCTGAATAGATGTTTCCAGAATAACAGACATAATGTAGCCCGCTAAGCATTAAAAAATATAAAGTTAAGACACTCTGGCACTACAAAGCTTCTTCTCGCTTGTGACGACTCTTTAAACACACCCTATAGCACTTGACAGTCTTTTTCAGCATAATATTCTGGAGGCAGCCATTAATTACTGACTAACGAGAAACGGCGCTTGGAAGTGTGCTTATGTCCAACAACTGCAGAACTGACGGCGTGAGCCAAGAATTGTTCCACGTCCTGAATTCAGTCTTTTCATCAAGGTTCATAAAAATGCCCTGGTGTTCTTTCAGACAGAGAAATGGAATGGTAAGAGCACGTCAGGGTCTCGTCTTCTAATTTGTCTAATGAGGATATATATAGAGTGCCTTTATGGGTATAAAAATCAATCTGTATAAATGTCTATCTGCTTGAAAGAATGTCTGATTAATTAATAGGTACCCAGTTAAATGCAAAATAATGATGGTTTAAATATATAAATAAAATGCAAATAAATGCAAACCATAACATTGCAAATATAAAGCAATGTTTGATTAAAAATGTTTTTCTGAGGGGGATCACTACAAATACTTGGATCTGACTAGTGCACCCCAAGGAGAGGGCTGAGAAACACTGCTATGAAAGTTACAAAGAGCAGAAGCACTGATGTGCATCCCGTGTGCGTTAGTACATTTACAGATGTTGCATAATCTAGTCCTTGTTTGTACAATGTACGCGTTGGTTGGCGCACCACCGTTGTGAAGTTTATGTTTGCGTCTTCAGATCCAGAAACTTTTTTAACTGACTGTAGGAATTTTGAGTTGACGACTGGATACAAATGGTAGTCCTTTAGGGGTCATTTCTGAGTTCAAGCACTCCGGGTGATGCCATCTCTTGACGGGAAGTCTTCCGTGCTCTGCACACACTGGGAGGATGATACGCCTGTCCGAAAGCCCTCTCATGCCTTTGGCTAATAAACCACTGGAATCGCAGACAGTGTGCACAGTTAGAGAGCTCTGGTAGGCGGAATACTTGCCGCGAGGAACCAAAGGAGGCCGTGCCGAACCTTCACCAGGCAACCGCGCGCGCAGTCCCTGGCAAACAGATGGACCTCCGGGCTGAACGTTATCAAAACCAACCCGCAAGAGGACCGCTGATAGAACATGCCTCAGCGGCGGAGTTAATGAATCCGTTCGGCGCGTAATAAAAATGTAATTGCGTAGTTTTTCAACTTTGGCTCTCCGGTCTCATCCCTTTATTCCTCATAATTGCCCAGCTGTGCGCTGGGGTAATTTTGCCGTTGCCCGTCGAGTGCAAAGCTTATTTGTCTGTATTATGAACTTAACGCATCTCACACTTCAGCATCAGGACACTGAAGCAACATGGATAAGGGGAGAACGGCGACTGCAAACTGACTGAGGGAGGAGTCTTTTCTTCTATTGACTGAATGGGCCTTTATCATTTTCCCTCTCTCTGTTGTACTGCGCTTTATCTAATTGCAAAGGGGAATCGGTCCCAGCTTGGCACGTCGATTCGTTGTGAGACCGATTGATTAATCTGAGCATTTGGCAGGGTCTGAGATCATCAAAGCGGACAGATGCCACTTCAAATGTTCCCTGCGGTCCAAGGCTCCGGTTTTAAACCTCCCTAATCTTTTTGCATGTGTGAGCATGTGCAAGGAGACTCGTCAATGCACAAATCCATTCCACTGCCTATCGGCAGGTATTGATCCCACAGTGACTCAAATTAGCTCAGCTCCCCTTTTTGCGCTATCCAGGCAGAAGCAACATGGCATTAAAGTCATTTTTTAAGGCGTATTATTGGTTCTTCATCTTGAGCCCGAATAAATTGTCCTCATTTTAATTTTTACAAGAAAGAAAGCATGTTCACCTCAACATCATCTCAGATAATGAACTAACTGAGTATGGGTCATTTCAGGTCATTGTCATCTAATTTGTATTTGTCCAGGAAATCAATAACCAATTCATAGTATGAGGTTATATCATTCAAGCTGATCTTGACAACATAGCTTAACATACAAAATGTAGCCTGAGACAGTTGGATTGAGTTTTGGTTGGCAGCATGTATATTCTTTCATTTCACAAAGGGGGGTGTTTAATTGATGAACTGTCTTGCTGAGTATTGAAGGGAAAAAAAAGTTGAATGTTTGTTAAAAAAGATTCACACTACCATATCTATTACGCTCAAAATGCTAGTAATAAATGTATACCATCAGCGGCACACTTTGACAAGCCCTGAGCTAGAAACTTACAATCTACTGCATTAAAATTATGCCTCCGAGCAAATATTACAGAATCTTTTCCTGCGCTCTTGCGGCTGATCAATATTTAAGACCTACTTCTCTCAGGTGGAAAAATGGCCAAACCATACTAAGCAATGATGAATTGCCGCATGAAGTTCATCCGTTTTCTGCTTCTCTACGGATTGTTTACGTTCTTACTTCTAAAATCTAAAATTGCATATTAATCACAACATGCTCGCAAAAATGAGGTAGCCCAATTTAATTTCATCAGACCTTATGTTAATACCAGGTGTTAATACCAGGTGTGCTTGCTCATTAAGCATAAATGTTATGATATTAACTGCATATATATATTTTTGAATAAACCTTGCCTTTGATGTTGACACAAATATTTACTGACTGCTCGGGAGGAATCCATTCTAAAGTAACAGTGTTATGCTATAGTGTTGATATACATCATGAAAATGCGTTTATTTTGCAAGGGTTTTATTGGTGGTTTTATTGCAAATGTGAATAAAACATTTATTGATAAGAAAACAATTGCAAACAGAATGTGCCGGAGAAGCACAGGCAATCAAACATTTAACATTTTGCTGTTTGCAGCCAATTCAATCTCCAGCCCGCAAGAGGGAAATTAATCAACCAGACGATTGCAGATTTGCAAACACCGCGCTCGCTCTACTTATGCGCCGGGAGACTAATACAGCTTCACAAGCCTACACAGAGGGCCATGATCCTCAGAAAAAAGCAGAGACCGCAATCTGATATCAAACAAAAGTACAAGACTGGTTGTATTCTTATTGAACGGTCATGGAAAAACGTATTTTTAACTGAGCAAATCTTTTACTCTTCAGTTCTGTTGGTTGTGTGGTTGCCTTTATAAATCACATGCAGCTGAAGCTCAGCCTTGTAAACCCTACAAAAAAGGAGGTCATTCAGAACTTTTTTTTTTTTGAAAGTTCATATTTTTTATTTTATGTATTTATTTTTACCAACACCATCACCACTACTACCACTTCTGTTACAATCACAACTATTACCATCATCATCATCATCCATCCAACCATTATCTTTACTGGTTCTTCCTCACTAGGGATGTGGGGGAGCTGGAGCCTGCTGGCTGAGTGAAAAGCAGGGACACACTCTGGACAGCTGGATGCCAATCCATTGCAGGGCTCACACACACACACACACACACACACACACACACACACACACACACACACACACACCATCACTCATATCTATAGGCAACTTAGGCTCCGTTCAGACAGCAGGTCTTGATGCACAATTTGGATTTTTTGGAGAAATCCGATTTTTTTTGTGTGCTCGTTCATATTACACATTATATGCGACTTGTATCAGTTTTGAGTATGAACTGAATGCGACCCTGAAGTGACCCGCATGCGCAAAAGAGGTCCTGAGGTAATACGTGACCACGCAGGCACGCACTGTTTGTTTATGGAAGTAAATATGGAGGCATCTCGTCTCGGCGCGTGTGTGGCACTGATAAACTTTATCTACAACCGAAGTCAGTACCATTACAGACAAATAATGATGTAAAGGTCGGATAAATGCGACCTGGCCGTTCAGACAGCAGTCGCATTGCAAAATATCAGATAGGTATCAGATTTAGGACCACATATGAAAGTGGCCTGGGTCGGATTTAAAAACATCGGATTTGTGCTGTTCAAACTGTCTTTAACAGATCGGATACAGGTCACATATGGGCAAAAAAAAATTGGATTTGGGCCACATTTGCCTGCTGTCTGAACGTAGCCTTAGAGTCTCCAATTAGCCTGCCATGCATGTCTTTGTACTGTGGGAGGAAACTGGAGTACCCAGAGAAAACATGGGGAGAACATGCAAAATCCACGCTATAAGGACTCAGGCTGGATTCAGACCAAATAAATTCTTACTGTGAGGCAGCAGTGCTGCCCACTGCGCTACTGTGCTGCCCAATATTATTAGAAGGCGCAACAGTTGGGAATCAAGCCTGCAGCCCTTTGTTATGGGGTTTAGAGTTGATGTACTTTCAGTTTATCCCAATTGTGCCTAATTAAAAAAAAAAAAAAAAAAAACTCTGTGTGTGTGTGTGTGTGTGTGCGTGTGTACACACACCGTGATTTGAGGAGCCCTACATTACACTATCTATATAATATATATATATATATATATATATATATATAAATATAAAATTATAGATAGTGTGATGTAGGGCTCCTCAAATCACGGTCCTCGAGGGCCGAGAACTGCTGGTTTTCCACCCTCCCTTTACCTGGGAGTCAGGTGAGATGACAATCTGGCCAATCAGCAGCATTAATTGTTCACTTAATTGCCTGGAGGGAAGGAAAACCAGAACTGTATTTGGATTCGAAGGCCGGATTTGGAGAGCCCTGGTGTAATGGATCGGACTGCCTGCCTTTTCTTAGCTTTCAACAAAAATCCCTTGAAATGGCTAACTGCTGATGCTATTTATTGGTTACTACCACATCCAATCACCCCTCAGTCTACAATTATCAACTTCTGCCATTTGTTTCATGGGTATTTGCTGAGATCAGGACGTATACATGATACTGTTGTGTTCATAGAGGCTCCCAGTACTGAGAGATGAATGTCAGAGAGCAGGAGAAACCAGCCAAGTCATGCAGTGATTCAGTATTTGTTTGCCATCGGTCCTTAAAATCCTTTAATTTACCAATTTCACACACTTATAAGGGTGACAGTGGCTCAAGCAAATTTTGGTAATGCCTGTGCAGCTTGCGCCTCAGACCAATCAATCATGTCTTTCTTGCGCTATACCACTTTTGGGCTTTATCATTTTAATGCATCACTTCACACCCCAATTACCTTAACAGATCAAAGACATCAGTGATTTGCATGCAAGTTTATGGAACCTCTGCCAGTGCAGACTATTGAGCAGAGGCATCAAACTCCAGTCCTCAAGGGCTGCAGTGTCTCCAGGGCACTGGGATTTACATTCAATTGACCACTCTTAATATTCAGGTCATGAATATTCATTTTTGTCCAAAGCGAGGCTTGAGACACGCAACTGGATCATCGCCTTGTTTTACATGGTGTTTGCAATGGCTTGCCCGTAGAAGAGAACTGTGATTTGGCATTTGTTCCTGATTTTTCACGACATAACTATAGCACTTTTCCCATCGCCCAATGCATGACATTTTTGATATTATCTTAGGTACATATCACTTTTGCGGAAATTTCATTGTCTGAGAGCGCGAGAAGCAAAATAAATAAATAAAAAAAAAATCAAAATAACACACAAAACCTTGACAAACACACTTCATAATTGCCTTAGGCCCTTTCCACACATACCCGGATTATTTTATTTACTTATTTTTAAATGTGGCCATTTTTCTTCCCATTTTAGAAAAAAAAAAAAAAAAAATCTGTCCCCATGGCCCCATTTTAGAAACTACGTCCACATTAGAATTCAAAAATGGCTACAAACACTCAAATCAAGTATTCCTGGACAATAGGTGTTGATAAGGTCTTACATTTAATGTAATACCAGAAAACATCACACAAAGCAACAGTGGGCTTGCGCAACATGAGCTGTGACATTTCGCAAAAGCTCCATTTTACATGTTCACACACACAAAACCAGTGTTTTAGAAAATCTTAACTTTAGAATATGTTTTTAAAAATCTGTTATAGTGACCAAAAATGCCTTTCATGTGTCGACGACAGGCCAAAACGCAAAGAAAAATCCCTTTTCAGAAACATCCGGGTATGTGTGGATGGGGCCTGAATAATTAAGCCATGCCTCTTGACGATTAATAAAAAGGCATTCATTATTTATGAGCGAAAATATTGTTTTCCCTTCACCCACTTTCAATTTTTTCCCCAAATTAAATAGAGGGAAATGTGTAAGGATCAGTTCAACGGAAGATAAACAAGTAAATCAAACAAAGCCCGTTGTCACCAGGCTATCCTAAGGTAAGCAAAGACTTGAAGAAACTGCAGTAAGAGAAGTCCTAGAGCACACTAATTGAGCTGAAACGAGATCCTTTCAGATGCTGTAAAACTGGGCCCCACAACGTTCAAAATCTCCCTCAGCCAGAGAAGTTAAAGACAGCAAAGTGGTCTCAAAAGCATTTAAAAAGACCAAAGTTTCTGGCTGACAAAAACTCTTAAGATTATGTCTACAAAAAGTTGCGAAAGAATCAGAATATCTCTTTCAAGCTTCAAATAAAGGGTGTCGTCATGCCCTGATTGGCCAAGAGAGGAATTCACAAAGCTGCTTTCAATCACCAATCAAGAGTTAATCACCAACACTGATAAACGCAAGTGATTCAAATAAACACGCTGAGGAGGGAATTTCGAATAAACTGACCTTGAAATCGAGGAAAAACCCTCAGAATGATCAAAAATCAAAAAGGACGCATCAAGAGGGAAATTTCCGGCCAGCACTGCAAAATATGTGACTGTTACAAAGTCACATTTATTAAAATCTGAAGGATGAAATCTCAGCTCTATTGGGATTCAAGCAGATGTTTTGATCTCTTTTACCACATAAGGTTTCTCAGACTTTGTTTGCCAGAATAGGAAAAATTCTAATATTGAATCTTACCTTCTGCAGCAGCATCATATGTTGAACATTAACTTCTGAGAACATAGACCAGTGGTGTTCTCTGGACTATTTTGAACCAAGCAGCAGTTTCTTGTTATGGGGCTCTCCTCTGCACAGAAAACTGATGCTCAAAGTTGGCAGCCTAATCCAACAGCTTTTTGCAAACGAATCTTGGATAGAAATTATAGGGCTGGGCAATATGGACAAAATCAAATAGTATAATATTTTTGACTGAAAAATTCAATATTGATGTTGTAGGGGTAAATTGGTGCTTTTGTGAATGCTGTTCTCGATTAACTTTAATTAATAATGTGAATAAACTGACCAGGCATGTACAGGCAGCAGCTAGAGCTGTCCGATAAGTGCAGAGAACTGCAGCCCGTCACTGTAAAGCAGCCTTTAAAGCCAGAAAAGATAACCCTCTTGATGTATTATGATAACCATACACCCAAAGGTTATTTTATGCCATGTGATAGCATGTGATATCAGTATATTACCCAGCCAAAAGAAATTGTTCTGCAACATTGTCAAATTCTTGGGCAGGAGTCAAGGTTGGGTTCAATTACTTTTTTCAATTACAATTACATTAATTGTAATCAATTACTTTCGTAATTTTAATTTATTTTGAATAGAATTTTTTATCGAAAAGTAATTGGAATTGTAATTGAACATTCTGTCCAGAAAGTAATTGTAATTGTAATTACAATTACAATCAATTGTAATTGAAAAAAGTAATTGAACCCAACCCTGGCAGGAGTAGCCAGTTGGGTTCCTGGAGATATTCCCATTCTGTTTTCACTTCAAACCTTAAAGAACACACTTCATTCAGAAATCTTGTGCTTGTACCAATTGCTAGAATCAGGTATATTGCCATATTGGGGTTGAAGTCAAGTAGGCGGATCTCCAGGATCAGGATTGGTTAATGCTTCGCTACATGATGGAATATTCTATTTCTCCAGAAGCACAAACATTGGCTCAGTTTTGGGAGAATGGCTGAGTCATTCACTAGTATTATTTAAGCCCTTAAACTGTAACCTTTCTCTGAAACATGCCCTTATGTTAGTGCATGGTCAGAAGGCAATGTCACATACATATTCTGTATCTGCTGGCTGCAGGGCTTCACTGAAGCTACATCACACTTAAATTGAGAGAAATATTCAAACCCTGGACACAATGTTTTTATGGCCTCAGCGTTACATAAAATGGAAAATATCTGATGTTGCACATCGTTTTTATAAACATTTCCTTGTCATTTAGCAGGACATATTTGGGATCGTTGGAAACCTAGAAATCCCCACTAGAATTAAAAATACTGTAGGCCTGAAGTTCCCCAAGTTTGAATACAGCAGCTGCGTTTGAAGGGGTCCGTAGGTTTTATGGGGTTTAACTCTTTCTGAACTGGCCCACATGGGGACAAAATGGCAGAGGAATAAAACTGTCACACAGAAAATGTATTAAAATATTTTATTTTTCAATGCCATAAGCTAATCCTCTTCTGATGAAATATCACTCCATTCCAAAGAATTTCCACTTGAAAACTCCTCTGGGCTACTATTAAGTTCCAAATCAACTCTTCCTCAGAATCCATAAGGGATACATTTTAGTGTCACTTTCCATCATTTTGATTGGTGCTTGTGATGATGAGCAAAAACGAAACTGGTTGCAGTGCATGAACAGCGTTCTCCATGTGCACGCGACCATCAAAAAAGGATTTTTTTTTGATGAAATGATGTCATGTGCTTCGAGGAGCCAAACTATTTGGAAGATAGCTGACCATTTCCATATTCGGTTATCATCGGAAAGAGCAGATTCTCAGCCTGCTCTTGATGTACAAATAGCATTGAGTAATCCATAATGCAGAAGAAATACAAAACTTGGTTGGATCACAGAAAGTTTGCTGGCTTTTCTCGCCCATCATATCTGACTGAGATTTGGCAGAGCCGTCGGGAAAGAGTTTAATAGTTGAGTTCAGGATCACAGTCAATCGCCCCAGCAGTCTGGCTTTAGGTTATATTGCATTATCAATGGTCCTTACATCAGTATTATCTACCAGTTCAGAATGATGACTCCTCCAGTTCATAGTATTAAGCCATACATCTAGAGATGATGATGATGATAATGATGATGAAGATCATGGTCATAATTATCATGGCCTTAGAGCCAAAACTCTTCCTCCCATACCTCCTGAGTGTCGGTAAAATGCCCCCAATTTGCTCACATGCTACCGAGAAAAAGTTATATCACCCATTTTTCCCCCTTTCAATTTCCTGACAAGATAATGTCCCCAATTGTTTTATGTTTCACTAATGGTCTTTTTAATTTGCCAAGGTTTTTTTGTTTCTCCTTGAGTGGGAGGAGTCCATTAAAACAGAAAAAAAAGTTCAGAAATTTGTGATCCATTACCATTAATTAACATCCCCGTTTTACGAGCTCTTGGACTCTGATTATTTTCTTTGAGGAGCACGTAAAAGTGAAGGCCTGTTTTCCTTCAGCTGCAATGGAGCCTGAAAGTTCCTACACTATGGGCCATATTCATAAAATCTGTCAGAGTATGAGTGTTGATCTAGGGTCACTTTTCCCTCCACCAAAGCTAAGCCATTTCCATTATGAAAAGGCGAGACTGATCCCAAATCAGTTCTACTTCTCTAAACATATTACCAGAAAACCATCTGAAAATAGTATGAGATGGAGAGTCGATGCTACAAAATGGGATTATAAAGTTTCCAGGATAATTGTAAAAACTTGCTTTATGATACAGACCCCAGGGTAAAATCTTGTTCCGCACCAGCAAATATTCCAGCTTGTTTATTTGTCCGTTGAACGTTTTAATATGATTTTCCACAAATATAAAGAGACTGAGACTGACAGAAGGGAATTTACTCTCGTCTTTCTTTGCCGTATAAAAGCATCCTTCCTCAAATTTTCCATTTGTTTTTGGTCCCGCATGAAGTAAAATATAAACTCGGAGGCCACAAATTTCGAGTACAGTTCCATTAAAGCCCATATCCTCGCTCATTTATAGCGCAGTGAAACAGGCACGCTGTTATACTGCTCCGTGGAGATGGAGAAGGCAAGCAGGTTCTGAGAGAAAATATCATATTTTATGTCCATATTCAGTCCCTTTTTCCATGATATCTTTCACTCATTTTTTTTTATTTCTTGAGTGTGTGTGTGTGTGTGTACAAGCACAACTAATGATGGCTTTCACAGTTAATTAATAATGCACTTCTTTGTGCTGGATCTTTGGATATTTGAGTGTTTACAGGAGGACACAACGGCAAAGCATTTTTGACAGATAAGCATGGCACAGTTATGACAGATGAGCATGGCACAGTTATTCTCATGTTCCTTTTTAGACAGATGAACACGACACTGTTATTCCCATGATGCTTTTTGACAAATGAAACAGGCACAGTTATTCTCATGTTTTTATTTTTGACAGATGAACACGACACAGTGATTCTTATGATTTTTTTGACAGATAAACATGGCACAGTTATGTTCATGTTCTTGTTTTTGTTTTTTTTTTTGACAGATGAACATGGCACAATTATTGCCATGATGTTTTTTGACAGATGAACATGGCACTGTTATTCTCATGATGTTTCTTGACAGATGAACATAGCACAGTTATTCTCATGTTTCTGTTTTTTTTTTTGACAGATGAACATAGCACAGTTATTCTCATGTTTCTGTTTTTTTTTGACAGATGAACATGGCACTGTTATTCGCTCAATGTATTCTTGACAGAAAAAAAAACAGTTATTCATGTTTTTTTTTACATGAATTTGAAAGAGGGCATGTTTCACCGTCTGTAGTATTAACATTTTAAGGTTCAGCAAATGAATAAATAAAACAAATTGTAATCCTGGCTCAATGCATTGGCATCATGATTATGCAATTTCCATTATGATTGCTACTTTCTTAGCAAAAAAAAAAAAAAAAAACAGGCGTTACATTTGCTTGCTGAATTTAATAGCATAACTGATGACACTGTCTACATTTTTATTACAGTGGAGCATTAATGCTTGAATTTTAATATTGAGAATAGATTTATTCACAATTAGAATGTCTGCCCTCTCCTCCTAATGTAGATTTCAGAAATTGAATATTTATGCTGGCTTCTAAAATTCTGTCTTTATTATTCATATTCCTCTCCTTTCTTTTGGAATCGTATTTATTACAAGGAGGCTTGGAGGGAATCAATTTGTAACTTTATTTTGAAATTTCATGTTCTGCGGTTACTTTCCAGCGCTGTGTTGTAAATAAGCAATCTCAATGCAAGCACAGCTCTTGTTTGCATTCTAAGCTAGGATGGGTTGCATTCGGAATAAACCAATCATTCACCATAGCCTCATGCACCCTACCCCCCTCTACACACAAACACAGGCATACATGCACACACACGCGTGCACACACGTAGGAATACAGTGACAGGAATACATGTGTTTGCTTGCATTGGGCTCTCACACATGCATGCACACACAGGGAAAAAAGCAGACATGCACACACTAATGCATGCGCACAAACACACACACACACACACACACACACACATATGCACATTTCCTCACCAGCACTCATCTCATATACCTTCATCCACACATTTTTACGGGCATGTCACTGGTAACTTACAGTAATTCCAGTATTGTAAACCACTCCATGTCATCTGCGATGGATGGTCCCCTTTGCAGTAACAAAGATGCACCCCTGGTATAGTTTCTGTTGGGCCAACGGCTTATTGCTTTCTATGTACAAGTCACAGCTCTGCTCTGTTTAAAGAACAGTGGTTATCTTGACACTGTTAGGATCTGGCATAATGCATTTTTGTGATGATTATAATTCTATAGGTAGTCACAATCTCAAGTATTTGCCTGCGCTGTAGCTGTTCTGATAATGTATTTCATGTCATTTTGTTGGCCACATATTTGAGATGGATGCTTAGACCTGCATTATAAATGTTTTTTTTTTTCCTGTGTTTGTAGTGGGATCTCTGAAATAAATACTACGCATTGTAGTTCACGCTGAGCGCTTGCAGAGTGGCCATTTCCCGGCGTATTTTTAGACGAAACCCTTTGAAGTGTAATTACGCAGGCCAGGTGCGGCGCGTTCCACGCTGTCGTCACCTCGTCCTCCGAACGCCAGCCTTTGATCTTGGAAGCCCCAGTACCGCCGATGCTGTACCATCTGCAGCCTTGTCATCATTGAACACTACGTCCTCTTTTCTCACCCAGTGTTTGTAACCGTTCGGTTTTTTTTTCGACCAGCAAAAACTGTTGCATTTTTTTTTTGATGTTTGACCCAAGCCGCCCCCCCTCCCCCTCGCCTTAAAAGCCTAGTGTTCTTTATCTTTGCACATTTATTTATGAGAGGAAAAAATAATATCTACCTTTCTTTGTTTTTTAGTTCGTTTGAATCTTCCCAGGCCGAGGTACGGATATATTCTGAGAGTTCACTGATAATGAATGGGTCATTGTGGCTTGTGGAAAGCCAATCAGCCAATCAGAGTGGCGTTTTTCTTCCAAACAGCAGCAGAGTGTACCCTGTTGTAAGGTCTTGGAGGGCCTTCTTACAGGCAGGCTGGCACAAATAACAACATTTTTACAGTCAAAATTCCTCGTCATCCTCCTCTTGCATTTCTGGAGATCCTAATTGAAGGACTGTCAGAGAAAATCGAGCCGTTAACATCTAAACATGAGATTTTTTTTTTTTGTATTAGTCCTTGTTGATATTTTTCATGCTATGTTTCCCCAATATACTGTATACAGTCATTGGTGCACATTCTCATGCTTAAAAATAAAGACTGAGGGATCATCAATTATTTCGGTGCAATGACTGAGCTAGCAGCGACTGTTGCCAGGGGGCATTGCATTATGGGCAGCAGGGTGGCACAATTTTTTTAGGCTAAAGGACTAGTGATTCGAAGGTTGCATGTTCAAACCCAATCTGGTGTATTGCTATTGAGCTCCAAATCAGGGTGCTCACGAGAAATAAAAATTTCAAGCTGTATATAAACCTGAAGATGTAAAAGTACATTTGCATAGCTGAAATAGCATGGTGAAATGAAATTGTAACTGGTTGTGGCTTTAAGCGCGGGGGAGGTGGGCATTGAGCTGCAGTACCTGATGTCATGCAATCCCAGCATGCAACAGTCAAAATCAAAACACAGCCATATTGGCAGGAACGTGCACGGTTAAAAACACTGCCAGGCATGCGACAAGCAGCTAACTTTGCCGACTGTATTTAGGGAATGTGAATATAACAGTATAATTTTATGTATGAGGTGGTACCTTTAGACATTCATTCAAACTGTGCTAACGCGATTACACAAGCTAATTAACATATACGTTAAGCACAGCAAATAGCTAGTGACATTCTGCCCTGTTGCAAATGCTAACGTAACTCTGATGAGAGACACGTACCCACCCTTCCAATGACAATGACGTTTTTAACTGATAGACTCCAAAGCTAAATATTCATCACAAAGCCTGATTGCGTCCATTTGTATCCTTCCGGGCTCTTATAGGCTTCGAGAGACTCTCCGGAGTAGAACAAAGGAAAGTTGATCAGCAGTGCATTTCCAGAAAGCATACTTGCTGATTCACAATTAGTGGTTACAACTATGTAAGTTAGCTTCTGTGCTTTTGGGAAACACACCCCAGGTAATTGGAGGTGTCTGGATACTGCAGGTCTAACATTGTACGATACACCTAGCTCAATACTTGTGAGAAGCACACCTGGGGCATTATAAGTGTCAATAATGTTTAACCTATTAATAGTTGAATTTTATAGCTCAATTTCTTTAGATGTAAAGCATGCAGTGAAGTGTGATGACTCGAAATCGGTGCTAGCGCCAAAATGACAGCATAAACAAAAGGGGTCAGGCGTCATCTGGAGCTCTATGGGGAGAATTTTGTCGTTAATTATTCCCAAACTCCTTGCTCATTAGTGACACCTCTGGCCAAATTTGGAACATGCGGTCTGCGTAACTCTGAGCAGATCTCTGACAGAGTAACCAGGGGAATTTAGCATGAAAGGAGGCGAGGGCTGGTTGGAGAATATTGTTGAGTCAGACCGGCCCATAGCTTGTAATGGAGAGAACATCAGAGTGTTAGAGAGCAGGCATATACAGTGCAAAATCAAATTCAGATTTTTTTTTCAGCTACTGGGCAATTTTGATTTCAATCAGACTCCCCACCATCTGGAATCCTCTCTGCTCGGTGGCCTCGGAGAAGGCGAAGGAGACTGAGTGGGCCACAAGTTCCATTTCAGAGAAAGAAATGAAGCGAGCTCAATACTCAGACTTTCTCACCTCCTGGGGGAGAAAAGAGGATTGAGAAAGCACTGCCGCTCTCATTTTGAAATGGCAGCGGCGTGCACCCGCTCGTAAGGATTTGGTACGCCTGGTACAGACAGGCTGGCGAGAATAACTGCATTTAACAGTTGACATTCCTCATTCTATCACCCTGCTTTTGCAGTTCTGGGGATTCTAAATTAACAACCGAAGATTAAGCCGTTATAAACCTAGAGTCGGATTTTTTTTCTTCTTTTCCCCCGGCCCAATTTGACATTTTTCACATTTTAAATTTCCAAATGTAACGCGGCTGGCTCACCTCCCTGTGCTTTAAGATTTAGTTGTAAAAATAGTTCAGAAATCGAGCAGCTCAATGATATTTTAACACCGTTGCATGTAGCTTATGCGAGCACAATTCAGTCCCCTGTTGCTAAGTGTTATTCCTCAATCACACCAGCACAAAAAAAAGTGTTGTCGCCACTAACAACTCAGCATCAGGTTCTGTGACTTAACACATGGTACAAAGGTACAGAGGAACAGTTTGAAAAACACAACCAGGGTTTACTTTTTACTGAAAATTTGTGTTTAATAATTTGGCATTTTGATGTCAGTGAAGACTAACATAACAAAATAGAAGCAAACATACTGCACAGTGAGATTCATAAGTATTTGAGCCGTGAAACTGTTTTGCTTTTTGACTCTGAATTCCCGCACATTGGCCGTGAAAATAATGAGTATGTATGATGTCAAGTTAAAGACTGCCAGCCATAACTCACTTGTATTTGCATTCATATCTTGTGAACTGTTTACGACTTGCAGTCATTTTAATGTAGTGTCACTGCCCATATATGTGCGTACAATCTGATAAAGCGGTGTGAGTGTTGTTACGTTATCATCAAAATAATGTTTGTCTAGGAGTAAATGCACTAATGAATAACGGGTTCTTAATGATAAGCACCGCATACAGATATCAAAGCTGCTATTATGTTACGACTATACCAGCATTATTTTGTTAATCCAGGATAAACACTTACACAACGATATCAGACTGTGCATATATTGGTACAAACTACACTCTATGACATTTACATTTCATAATAAACAACAGGATGTGTCCAGTGGCTTTTTGTGGTACCATTAATAAAATCCCCATGCTATCTTTTTCATACCAAGCATCCAGGACTGTATTGTTGAGATAGAATCAGACTTGATCTTGGTCAAGGTTGTCATGCAGACATAATTAAAGGCCAATGAGAGCTTGGCAATACGTATTGTACACTCAGCAACATAAATTTAGCAACACCCAAATTTTAAGCATTGCTGAAAAAATAAAATATAATGAAATGGCGAACTATGTATATAGTCTTCCTAAACTGAACATATTGCACTAACACACCGAGTTACATTGTTTGCTGGTCATATGTTCATTTGCGCCAGCGTTGCACATGATTTTGTACGGTTATTGTTGCTTGAATCCCTTTGAAACCTGATTGACACATTAGGGATGGCCTTTGTTGAACGAAAAACACTGGAAATCGCAAAATCAAAATTATGGGGTGTCGTAGAGGAATGTCTGAAAACGCCAGACCTGAAGCCAATGGCATGTTAAAGGCAGGGACGAGCTTGTGACAAGTTGGGCAGCACTTTAACGTCCACCAGAACACCATTTCACGTCTACAGACACGTATGGCACGGACTGGGACCGTAAAAGACCGACCCCGCAGCGGTAGACCACGTAAAACGCCGGCATGTGAAGATCGCTTCATTGTGGCGTCATGACGACGTAACCGAATGACATGCGGTTCAACAGGTTGGTGGGCATCAAACTAGCTACTGAGGGATAGGAACAGTCTTGTTGGAAATTGGTCAACCCACCCCCATGCATTCTGAGTTACGTTTATTCATCTCACTGATTTGAGTTGGAACTGTGTGGGGCATTCATGGATGTCAAATTGTTACCTTTAATGGTTAAGACAATTAAATACACATTTCACTGTTGTTAACTTGTTTGTTGTGCGTTTATGTCAGATGTTGCCAAACTTTCGTAACTGAGTGCACAATGTTTGGAGTTAAATCCACTATTACAAAGTACATGTGGCCAAGGTTGGACTCATTTGCACTCTGGTAGAGTTGAATTAACTCTGAACCCTTTATTGTGCACCCTCTCGCCACCTGGGGTGAGAGGTGGCTGTTTCAGGGACTGGAGCCATTAAAGCGAATTGAATCTTTGTTCTCTCTCCCCTCGCCACGAACTCTTTCTAACTTCTGACCACTGAAATCAGATCCCCAGGGATCTACAGCCGAGCACTCACAGCTACTGTGGATGCATTACTTTCATTGATTAATGGATTTTCCTGTTTGCTTTGCGGTCCACTTAACAATATCAATATGAGAGTCATTTGTCATTCCCTTTCGAAAATGCAATAAATTCCTGACTTCTCTGTTGATGGAGTTATCTGGCAAATCAATTTAATACGCTTGTGTGTCAGTCAGACAGTGTCTGGGTCAGGTCGAGGGACTTTGGTCAAATCAAATCGCGTTTGGCTGGTGAACAATGAAAATTAAACTTGCACACTTTTTTTCTATTTTGGCAAAGATACACCAAGGGATTCCACTCATTTAAGTCATCATAAAGCTTTCAAACATTTTGGATGTTTTGAAAGTTTTTTTTCTCTTCTATCATTCAACGCTGTGTATTTGGCTACAGACTTAAACCTCAGCAGAAATAGGGAATTTGAAATTTTGAAATGAGCTTTATAGATTTTTTTTTTTTAAATCACATGCATTATTTGTATTGCTGATTCACATAGAGCAGTTCCAGTGTGTGTGTGAATAAGCAGGGCTTCATTCTTTTTTTTTTTTTTTTTTTTTTTTTTGAGAACCCAGCCATCTGGAGAAAGAGATGCTGTCATGAGGAGATGGGCCCGTGACAGATTGTCCATTTTTCACTCCGCCCGTCTGTTATCTGTGTGTTTCCGGAGACGTGATTTATGGCTTTGCCGGAGCTTTCATTGTTTGCCACTTGTAGCCCCAGAATAATTAGTGTATCTGTCTCACACATGTCCCGGTTAACAAATTGTTGCCGATGTCTAACACGCGTCTCTGGTGTCGTGTTTACCGCTTGGTCAGTCCGAGCTGGGAACCCTTTGTTGAGCGTATGGAGCGCTCGCTCCCAGTCAACAACAACAGCAATGAAATCGAAAGCGCCTCCTCGTCACGCATCCACATATCTAATCTGCTGCGTACTACCATCTTATTCGCAGTCTTACGTGGACACGGCTTAGCATAAACGAGTTAGAGCCGCAGCCGTGACGGGATGAAATGGAAAAACGAAAAGGGAAAAAAATGGAAAAAGAAAATAGAAACCTGCGTTGATTTGTGTCCTGGAGACTGGATTACTGTGATGCCTTGCTTCAATGCAGCTTTCATTACACCCTGAAGGCTAAAACTACGCCACAATGCTAAATTTTATATACCATTTCTGTTTACTAAACAAGCGTGAGTGCTGGAATCAGGCAAGCTGCATCTATTCAGTGTAAAAAAGCACCAGCTGAAAGACCGTATTTACAGCTTCTTTCGCGCGCATAAAAATGTTTGGGTACAAAAACATGTTTCCAGCTTGCAAAAGGAAGCTGTATTAGAGACAGATTGCCTTTCAAATCTTGACTAAAGACCAGTTGTTTACTTTAATCATCTGTCGAGTTTTCGGGCGCAATATAACATTTTAATCCTCGGCTGATTTGGCATCATTGCCAAGATTACATATCTGAGTTTGCAGAGAACCCATCAGTTGATCATAAATTGCACTTGATAGCGAATTTCTTTTTGGCTCCACTCTCACTTAATACATCACAACCCTCAATTTATAACTAGCTGTAATCAGCAACACAACAGTAATCTGCAGTCAATTCATTAATGTCAAAAGTCTTGACTTTGAATTTATGAAAGGACACACACCCCCTTTGTTACAGATTTTCTCAACGGCTTTGGCCCAATTCTCAAATGATAATGAATATTTTCTGCACAACTTGGGGAAACCTCCGCTTCAATGATTTAAAATAAGCTTGAATTTCTTATTCTTTGAAATAAATTCCTATTGTTTTGGCTCAAATATGCTAATGTGTAAGTGCAATTGTCCAGAATTTGCATAATTACCAAGCTGATATGTTTTGCTGATCAATACTGATTATGTTGCTTCTCAGTTCACTAGTTGTTCTCCAAAATGTGATGTGTTAGTCATTGACACGGAATTGTTGTTACATCGAACAAACTAATCATTTTCTTGTCAGGTGAAACTTGAACTTCACTGTGAATAGGGAGTTTCTCAAATCAGCCAGCGAAGGGGGGACAATTACAATGTGTGCCACAATACCAGAGAATTAGAGTGAGGACACATATGCCCATCATTGAGTCATGCAGCAACATCTCCTGACTGTCTTAAACACCCTCAACAGGGATCTCATCTTTGATAACAAGAGGGGTTTGGTAAAAAAAAAAAAAAAAAGACTTGCCAAATTAAGTAATTATGTGGGATAATGTGAGCTTACTAATGTCATCAGGGTATAATTGGTGTTCATCAATGGATGATGATGGAGGTCCTCCCTGTGATACAATCTATAATCTGAATGTACTGTATATGATCTCGTTTGTATATGATCATAGACCATGAGACCAAATGTCTTTGCTTGCTGCGGTAGAACCTGCTTGTGATGACATCACAGCAGAAGCATGCAGGGGTTGGCTGTTGTGGGCCCGTAAATATTTTCCCCCTTTGGAGTGGAAGGGAACATACCAGGCATCACTGTTTTGTACATTTGGTTTTTTCCATGAATAATTTTTACTTCTGGGTACGCGAAGCTTAGGAAGGAGTGTTGTGATGAGACTCGAGCGTCACTCATCAATCAATCAATCAATCAATCAATTTTCCGTTAGCGCGACCATGGGCGGTAAGATAAATATGATCTTGCATATGGGTTGGCTTACTCGGTTTAGGTGCTGCATTTGCGGAGTAGTAGTGACTACTGCGGCGCGGGTTCGATCCCTGGTCGTACCAACCGGCAGTGGTCGGCAGCTTTTTCAGAGCACCGCATGATTGGCTAAAGCGCTGCAGGGATGCAAATTGGGAAGGGACTGCTGGGAAGGGACATTACAAATTGTTCGCTTTGTTCGTTGCTCAAGCGCCTCCTGTTGGCCAGCCGGGTGCTCGCCAGTGAGATTCTCAGCTTGCTCACGTTCGGGTATCCCCCGCCCTCGTTCAGTGGCGGCTGGTGAACTGGCGATAGGGGAGGCTCAAAGCAATCCCTTAAAATTAATGATTGGTCACAAACAGTTTTCAATCATTCATTTGAATTACCATTACAAAACTCCGAAAACTCTCAACATTATCAGGTGTGGCCAGTTTTAATTTATAACGCATACCTGTCAACTCTCATGCATTCGGTGTGAGTTTAAGTGGCATATTTACGTTCCTCTGCTGTAGTCAGCAATTATTCAATCAACGCGTTTGTAAGAGATTCTCGCGCGGAAATGAAGTCCTTGTGCACTGGAGGGGTTGGAAGCAATGGAATTGCATAAACACGTTTCAAATTATCTTATTTCATTAAGCGATCATGAAACACATGCATTGCTTCAAATCCCTGAGTAAAGAAAAGCGTGAGAAGTCCGGAGTCGTAATCGGTATGCGTTATAAATGAAAACTGGCCACATCTGATAATGTTGAGAGTTATCAGAGTTTCTGTAATGGTAACTTAAATGAATGATTGAAAACAGGTTGTGACCAATTATCATTAATTTTAAGGGATTGTTTTGAGCCTTCCCTATCGCCAGTTCACTGGCCGCCACTGATATATATATATATATATATATATATATATATATATATATATATGCGATCATATGATCTTGGCATGGATGACTGGTCCCTAATTCTAATTCACAAACAGCTTATCCAGGAGTGAACAATAGTGTCACTTTGATTTTGTACTATGCAATACTATTAAAGTTTTCTAATACTTGCAAGATGAAAACTTGTATATTTGAAATCAGCGTCTGAATAGCATTCAGTTAGCTTGAGAAAAATGACATTCTGGTATCGTAGGCCTTCAGTGT
This sequence comes from Gymnothorax javanicus, assembly GCA_029692085.1. Taxonomy (NCBI): domain Eukaryota; kingdom Metazoa; phylum Chordata; class Actinopteri; order Anguilliformes; family Muraenidae; genus Gymnothorax; species Gymnothorax javanicus. The sequence continues at coordinate 19,569,955 of CM056211.1, forward strand.
CAGTGACAAAAGTTTGAAAAGACTTAAATTCGTATGCAAGTTACCCACATGGAAAGAATCTATATGAACATATTTGCGCATATATGCAACCTATATGCCGCATATATGCAGCATATATGCGCATATATGCCACATATATACAGCATATATGCACATATATGCCGCATTTAGGCCGCATAGAGGCCAAATTCAGGTACATATATGTGCATATACAAGGCATATAGGTCTCCTATATTGCTTCTTTATATCCACATATAGGCCCTATATGTAAATACAAGGTATATGTCTCCTATATAGCTCATATACCCAGTGGCAGGTTCTGTTTGTCATACCTATTGTATAGCTCATATCTCAATTTTGCAACTGTCATACATGATGCCAAGCTCATTTTTTTATTCTCAAGGGAATAGCTGCATATTAGTCCAAAGTCCCTTACAGAAATAACAAGAATTTCACGCAATAACTTATTAATTGCATGTGAACATGTGAAATTGGCATCACATTTGATCCTAAATACATGTTTACATGTGACAACGGCATGTTATGTGTAAACCAGTCATTTTTAACTATGGCAGGTGAGAGGAGACAAAAAGCTATGATATCATCACAAATATCTAATACTATTTGTTACATTTTTTTCCTGAAACATTAACAATAACAAGGTCATCAATTCTTTCTTGACCATACTTATTTCCATTCTATGAAGATTGAGTTGTGTATTGTGGAAGAGAAGGAAATGTATAAAAAACAAAATGGTTTGATTATGTTTATTTCATCAATTAAGCATTTTTTCAAGTTTAAGACACTGCCAGATTCACCACATTAGATAAAATTGGATTCACATCATTACAGCTCATACACATCCACTGAAAGGTAACTGTTACATCCACCAAATGCAATGTTTTCTATCTTGTCTGTAATGCAGTTTCTAGATGAATATGGCTCAGAGGTCATTAGTCTAAATGTAGCAAAATAAAACAAAAATAACAAAATAAAAGTACATAGAAGAACATACATTCAAGTAAACATGCCTTTCAAAAGTCATTTTCATCCCCACATCTATTTTAGCATTTCACTGAGGTTAATGAATTTGAAGACAAAGTCTACATTTCTGTTCACAGTTTTAATGAACAGACACGTCTTTTATCTGAGATGCTTGTATAGCAACTAAAGGTCCCAGACTTTTTCCTACAGGGATGAAATAACAAGGATTCTTAAATTCCCATTACCTATATAAACATATAGGTTTTAATATAAACATATAGGTTTTGCATAAATATACATACATAAAATTGGCCGTTTTCATATATTATAGGTACATAGAATATATGAAAACGGTCAATTTTATGTATGTTGCATATGCAAAACCTATATGTGGCCCTATATTAAAACCTATATGTTTATATAGGTTCTTTCCGTGTGGGTAAGGATGGGAAAACATCTTTTATAGTTGCCTCAGTCCACTGTCATATTTTTTTCCAAATGGAAATTTTGTGACTTGAGTATTTAAAGCAGTGGGGTCTTCAATTCATCTTCACTGTTCAGATCTTCAGATTTTTTCAAGAAAAGTTCCAGAGCTATTGAGGAAAAACTGTAATTAGAAGCTGCGTAAAACATCTAAGTGGAACCAGTTGACTCAAATTTAAAGACTCCAGTTTTAAAAGTACTGAAGGCGCATAATACCCATTTTGAGACAATTGAGAAGATCGACTTTGTAAACTGCAAAAAAACGTTTACCCATCCTTATCTCCCAGTGTGTGAAAATGTGACTGAAGTACTTTTTGCTCTAGGCTCTTCAACTGTTTAAAGTAAATCTATCATTTTTTAATTTATTTATTCATCTATTTATGAGCGTAAAAAACTCTGCATACTGTATCTTTAGAAGGGATAAAATTTCATATTTAGAATCAATTTTCCAGCACATTTGCCGCTGCTCAATGAAAGCCAAGCAACTGAAAGAAACTCCCAAAATTTGCATATTTTTGCACTTGGATGAGTTTAAGTGTTAATTCCAAACCTCTTCTGTTTGTGCTGATTGTCTATAGTATCATCTAACTTTTTTTTTTTATGCAGTTTTCCTATCTAATCACACTCATGGTATATTCTTAACACTCAAAACAATAACTACACTCAAGGCGCTATTGTTGAACATTCTAAACGCTGAAACTATGCATTCACTCTGTTTTATATGCCCATATACATTGTAAAATTGTTTTTGTTAACTGCCAATATCAGACTTTTTTGGAATGCAGTTGATGTTTTTGTTGCTCACGACGTGTTGGCTGCCTCATTTAATTTCTCCGGGGATTCGGCAATGCTCGCTTTGTTTTCGAGAGCGATTTTGAGAAGGGAACAGGCATCTGAAATCCAATTATAGTAGTTTGAACAGAAACAGATTTACAATAAATGTGGGGTTGACTTGCTTAGAAATCCTTCTGTTTACAACTACACTGGAGTAGAGAAAATCAAATGCCCTTGTGTACAGTGATTAAAAAGAAAACTGGCAGCCGGAGCAAATCTTCATACAGGTGATTCTTTGAACATCACAAATGTCTTTATTTCAGGCAAAAATAAAACAAACTATAGTTTCCAACAAACTTATTGGCATGAGAATGAATTATGTGGGGTGATTGGATCAGAAATATGACTTAATCTTGTGGTTCTTTGGGACGGGGGACAAATGGAAAAATAAGTGGCCAAATTCTGCAGGTACCTTAATTTATATTTATAACTGCATGGCAATGAAATAGCTATGTACATAGTTCCATTTGACTTGGGTCAATGTCTTTCTTATATGTAATTTTACATTAAGTCTGTCCTAAAATGAAATAATATGAAAATTTATTTACAACAACACATCAATGGCAGACCTGAGGAATGAAGACAGTGTCCGAATAACAGGATTCGGGTGAGATTTGGGTGAAATGTAATCGTCTTGTTGTGTGTGAGTGTGTGTGTGTGCGCGTGTGTGTGTGTATTCATGTGAGTGGAAATGTGATTAAATCAACATTTTTTTTAAATTTCAGTTCCTGTTTTGGGAGGATTAGAAAACAGAGGGTGGGACATATGGAGGGGGTGTGGTAAAAGATAAATATAGGAAATAATTCACACCAACATTATGAACATGTATTGGTTCAATGACAAAGTATTGGTTTTCTGGTAAATGCATTTGTTTCCTTACATGTACGGGTTGAATGCATTGGTTTGAGTGTATATGTATTTTTCTCCCGGTTAATACATTGGTTTGAGTTCATATGTATTGGTTGCATACATGCATGTGCACGCATGCACTCACCCACACACACACACACACACACACACACACACCCCTAAACATAACAGTAAAAATGCTGATTGCTGGAATATCTCATCAATAGTGAGGGAAGCGTTCTGTCATAATTGGCAGTAAATCCTGTCAATATTTGGGAAAGGGTCAAGATAGAGGAGTTCTTGTACTATGTAATTAATGGGGTTCTCACAGACAATCTTGTGTATACTCACTCATGCCCACATAACACACTGCACGCACACACACACACACACACACACACGCCGAACAGAGTAAACAATCGTCCCTCTGTGAATAGGAAACTGGAGTGATGATGTCATCGATCGTGGGAGCCCTCTCACGTAGTCTCTGAAGAGTCTGTCATCTGTGGTCCCTCAGTCAGGAACAGGACTTAAGCCTGTCTAATCCCACGCTCTCAGAGGCTTATGTCCTTTTACACTCAACTGGGTCACTGCCGTGCAATTACTTTGCTGGCTTTTTGTGATTTCTTTAATGTTTTGTCCGAGGTCTTCTTTCTGTGACTTTAGAAAATCCTCTCCATTTCCTGGAGTTTTGTGAAATTTTTAAATGTTGTTTCTCTCTCCTCACTTGTGCGCGGATCTACTGCATATGGAGTCAAAACTAACGCTGGACCACATTAGAGGATACTTCCCTCTATTCTTCAACTTGGGCTTGCCCAACCCTGTTCCAGGAGTCTACTAACCAGTAGGTTTTCACTCCAAACCTAACAAAGCACATCTCATTCAACTGCCAAAGCTGGGCTGCCCAACCCAGTTCCTGGTGACATACTGTCCTATAGGTTCTCAGTCCATCCCAAAAAAGGCATGCCTTATTCAACAGCAAGAGTAGGGCTTCCCAACCTTGTTCCAGGAGATCTTCCATCCTGTTGGTTTTCACTCCAACCCAAACAAAGCACACCTCACTCAACAGCTAGAGTAGGGCTGCCCAACCCTGCTCCTAAAGATCTACCATCCTGTTGGTTTCACTCAAACCCTTACAACGCACATTTTATCCAACTGCTGAATCAGGAATGCCCAACGCTGTTCTTGGGCATTAACTGTCCTGTAAGTTCTCATTCCAACCCTAACTGAATACATCCCATTCAACAGCTAGAGCTGGGCTGCCCATGAAATCCCTCAGTATATTCCAGGAGCAGGGTTGGGCAGATCTTTGCTAATGGGCCTCAGCCATAGTGACCCAGCTCTCCCTCTCACTCTCTCTCTCCCCTGAAAACCACATGAATTCACTGGAGACAACCCAGCATGTTTTGACTGGATGTGAATCCCTTCCGGGAAACAGGATCTCCAAACTGCTACACGGGGCCCTGAAGAAAATCTGTGATATAGAGAAGCTCCTGGGCACCCTAATAAATTGTGACAGGAAGCATCAACCATGAACAGAAAATAAAAAATGCAGACCCCCATTAGCAGCATGTCAAGGAGCGAACCGAATTTACAAAACCCACCTTATTCAGTCCAATGGCATCACCATTCAAAGCTTGAGACCTGTGACTAGAATATTCTTCTGGTGTTAAATACATTAAAAAAAAGAAGAAGAAATGATCCGCCATTTTGTTTTCCCATTCAAATAACAAGGAGAGATGAGTCAAGTCTGCAATCAGCACTCATAATAAATTAGGCCGTAAATGACCGTACATATGCCGAGTGCCAACAGTAACCCGCATGGTCTGTGGCTCAGCAGCACTGCAGTGAAGGATTTTTGGCCAATTATATGTTTTTAAGCGACTGGTCCCTGGACTTCACTTCCAATTATGTTCAGGGTAAAATCTTTTGTTTTTTCACCTCTCGATGCACTTGTGGTGCCACAGGGATGAATTGTACTCCATTAGTTCAGCCAGCAGCTCGGAGGCCCAGGGACAAATCTAGCTGCACAGGCTGCCCGGTGAACACAAAACATTCCTGCAGTGCTCTTGCCATTTTGGGGCAATTTAATAATGCTGAGAAAAATGCTCCAGGTTCATTTGGGTAACATTTTAGTTCTGCTCCCTGAGGTGATTTGACGAAAAGCTGCAAATTTTTATACAAGTGAAAACATGGTGACGCTCAGTGCTGGAATATATACATTGAAAATGCTTAATTTGGGTTCACACAATTCTGAGATGGTTGTGTGATGTAGTGTCAGGTTTGGGGATTTAGATTCAATTCTGATGGAAATTGTGAATACATGAGTATAAGGGGTACCTGATAGCTCTTTCTAGTATCTGCAGAAAGATAGCAGAGCAGAATCAGAGGAGCTTTATATATCATGTTTAAAAAAGTGATTAGAGGTTATTCAAGAACTGCCCTTTAACAAATGGCGTACTAGCAGTTAGTTCCTCATTTCTCCCTAATTTGTTCCCAGTAAATAACTCAAATTTTGTATACCTTGTTGGAAAGTGAGACCAGACTTTTAATCAATTGGAGAACTGGCTTGCATGGGAATGAACTAAAGCTGGGTATAGAATGTTATTGTCTGGATACTTCTGCTTTAATTAGGGAAGAGATTGTAATTCAATATTTGCCTGATGTTCCTCTTACAGTTTTTCTCAGTCACTTTGGTGCATTTCTCACATCACTATTAACATTTGCACAACAGTTAGTGCATTTCTCAAAACAATTAGTGCAAACTGCAAAACCTGGTTGATAACCTGCAAAAGCGTGTCACTTGCTCAAAATGCATAGTTTATTCCTCAAAAGCAAGTAATCATGTCAATGAAACTGTCAGTGTCATCAAAATGATAAGTCCTGACACCATTGTTTATGAACAAGATAGTCAAATGGCTTTGTCATGTTTTCATTATGACAGTTTACTCTGTAACTGTTTTCCAATGCAAAAAAGTCAAATCTTGGTGACACTACCTGAAAATGCTCAAGACAGCACTATACACTATTTGTATAGCCATTTCAAAACTACAGTAAAGTTACACATTACTGTATTTAGTGGGGTAATTGAGTACAAGACACTGAATACGTATGTTTCACATTTTTACTGCATAAAAAATGTTCACGGCATTGTGCAAAAGAAAAATAACTGCAGTCACGTATTTACAACAAACTTAAGAAACACCCTTTGGGTAGAGCTGTGCACAACTGTAAACAATATTGCAGTACATGACATACAGAGTACTGCAAATCATTCCTGCACATCCAGACATTCCTGTCTGTCTGGCCACATATTTTCATCTATATCACAGTGAATATCATCCCCTGCTATGCAATTGCTTGATTTTGACAACTAGTTCAACATTTTTGTACGTGATGACTCAAGCAATGAAATGAGGACTATTAGTTTTATAGGGAATGACTATTCAGCATTCATAAGTATAGTTCATTTTGACTAACATGACATAAGCAAATGATAATGTTATAAAACAGCAGAGAATTGTATGAAAGCAAATGAAGCATGTCCAAAAGCATTCGCAACTTGTTCAAAGGAATGAGAAATTGCTACTGTGATGTGCACAAGTGACTAAATGTTGCGGAGGTTGAACTAATAGTTATGGGAATTTTAATTCTGATCAGAGAAATGCACCAAAGCAACTGAGAAAAACTGTAAAGTAGAACCAATTTCATCATTATTTATTTATTTATTTTTTGTTTTTAGTGTGGGACTCATATCATTCCATTTAAATTCTGGTCTTTATTAGCACTTACCTGACCCACCATACTGACCTTTTCCCATTCAAAATTAATTTGCTCTCTTTCAAGAAAATTTAATGGCTATTGAGACATGGTCGGCCATAAAAAGTAGATACTTAAATAGTTAGAATTCATGATAATTAGGCATGCACCATTTTGTTTTAATTAACAGCTGACCTCTAAATTATCTACGACACAATGTCAGGATGATATTACTGTAAAAGCTGGTGCATTGGAAAGCTACTATAGTTGCCATTTAAAACGTGAGCTACATGAAGCAAATGCTTGCTTTGCAAAATTAGAAAACAAACAAAAAAAAAGCAGTTTACCCTCTTGAATTCTCCCTTTGTTGAAGGCACAACTTGCAGAAGTGACTGATAAAATAAGGCAAATGCATGAATTACCAAAACTGTAAGTGGGAAGCTTGATAATGAATAGGTATGTGAATAAAATATATCTGAACATATATTTTCCAAGAAACCGCAGGCATTTTGGTGGTTTTTGGAACTGTTATATGTTCTCATGGGTAGTTACAGTGACGGTTATGACATGATACTTTAGTGACGATTATGCAGCAAGGGAAATAGGAGGCAGAACAGTCAATAATACAACTGATATATATAAATATTTAGATAAATACAATGCAACTTTGAAATCGTTTGAATAAGCATTCACTCTAAACTTTTACACACATATTACAACCCTTCGCCAACTTAACTCTGGGTCACAAAGGCTAATACAGAAATACATACATGTACCCCTAAATGAAACTATGATGTTACTGAGAGAGAGAGAGAGAGAGAGAGAGAGAGAGAGAGGCTGTCTCGCTCCTCAAACAATGATGAATCAAATCCTGATTAAATCCAGGCATAATTAATTAATTAATTATTTTTTTTAATAGCCCTCAAATAGATAGATAGACAGATAGATAGATAGATAGATAGATAGATAGATAGATAGATAGATGGTTGCACGGTTGGATAGATAGATACATAGATAGATGGTTGCATGCTTAGATAGATAGACAGACAGACAGACAGATAGATAGATAAATAGATAGATAGATAGATAGATAGATGCTGCATGTTTCCACAGGGGAAAGCAAGACTATTAAAAAGTGAGCATATCTTGGCAACTCTGTTGAAAAAAGAAAAGAAAAGAAAACTCCATGAGCACTTTTTGAATTTGCTTCACTTCTCTCTGGAAAGTTGACGGATGAAGCCAGACCCGACTCGCTGTAAACAAGCCTGGTAACTGTCAGCGAGCTGCTAGAATGTTATCTCCTCACCGCCATCACTGATTAATTTATTTTTCGCCCCCTTTTCTCCCCAACTTTGGCGGTCCTGGAAAACAAAGTAAAGTTTTTTTAGAAAAGCAATGAGAAGTTCAGAAATGGTTCTCCTCACATCATTATTTTTTTTTTTTTTTTTTGATGATATTTTATTCCTTTCACTCTTCAGAATTTGTTTGTCTTGTTTTTGGCTCTTGTGAGATCTGTGTTTCTGTTACAGCTGTCATTAATACATCTAATTAATGCCAGGCAAGCTTTCCACTAAAAACCCCGAAGTTATTTTTTACCACAAGGATTGGCTGTTATTTATCTTTACGACATCTAGGATCATTATGTGACTATTTTGCAAATATTACCCCCAAATATTGGCATTGACACAATTTACAGGATAGCATAGTGAGAGTGCAGTGTAATGTTCAGTCCGGCAGTAGAATGATCTACATATCAAACATTATGGCTTATTAAAATGCAGTGCAATATTTGCTGTTTAATTTGGAGGTTTTAATTTGCAGAAAGGATGTCTACAAGTTTGAGATTACCATTTCCATTTTAATGTTATTTTCACCACAAATCATTATCTTGAATGGTAATATTAAGTATGTTGTGTTTGCCAAGACATATTAAATGGTGGATAAAGTGAGTTGTATAACTGTCCGCGGTAATATTGAGAATCCAGGCAAATTACTTAAGCGTGACTTCTACCAAGTTGTGCTCAATTCGAGGGGGTTTCGATGCTCTATCTTCCGATGGATGCTAATCATGGACAGTGCATAAAATGGTTCCGATTTCAATATTCCTGGGCTGAGTTCCAACTGCCTCATAGCTTTCTCAGTGCAGGTGTTCCTATATATGGACAGCTGTGCATTAGTGTAATGTTGGGGAAGAGAAAAATTATACGGCAGCGTTTCCCTAAACACTGCAGCTTCCGCTAAAAACACAAATTAAGCACATTTTTGCTCTTTTTAAAACTAATGGAAAATGAATTGTTTATGTCTTTTTGTCAAAACGAAGATGGCTTCAGAACTCCCATCTTGTTGGAGGGCAGCCAATGCAACTGCATGTTTTGGTTTTGTAATGTGCGAATGGATCTGCTCGCCACATATGCCATGGGTTTAATGGGAAGCCGATAATTTGAAGCGAAAACAGCGCACATCATATTTTGAACACTAATCTTATTATCAATATCAAATCTATACGCTGCATATGATTTGTGAGTTCACTCTTATTGGTCAGGTAAAATGGCTTTTTGTTTTAGATTTTTTATTGTTAATTTGAAATGTGTTTATTTTTTGTTTCAGACCACAATTTGAAAGAACTTCTTGCTGATCGCTGAACTTAGAGGTCATCTGTACACCATTTTAAGATCTGAGGTTCTTTATTTTCAGAATTATCAAATCATAAGTATAGAAAACCACTTCTTTCAAATCCCGGTAGTGGTTGTTACATAAGGATATTCTGTTACTGACCCAATCACATTACATATACAAAAGGATCCATAAGTATTTGAACAGAATTTGTTATTCGTATGTGGCTCACTTAATGTAGATGTGTACCTGCAAATCTAAAATTCAAGCTCTTAAATCAACCTATGGATAGTTCCTCCAAATTAAATGAGCAATGTAGGAACTACATTCCTTAAATAATTTCATTCTTTCATTGAATTGATAAATTCCTTAAAATCTCATCTCTATTCAACAAAATATAAGAAAAATATCCCTTCATACCTTAATGTGACTTAGATGTAACTCTACTCCTTTGCTTTAATTTAGTATGCACAGATCTATGAATATGCATATATCCCCCACCACAATTCAAATCTACTCCAAAACTCGCCTGCGAGCTGCTCACCTTAAGCTTTGCCCGCACAAACCCCCGCTTGTTTTCGGTTTTGCTACTGTAGGCTACACTAAGGGGTTCTCTGTTTGAACCAGAGACCAATTCTAAAGAAGAGCGAACTGTACACGGTCACCTACAAGCGGACAAATCAGAGTGGCATTTTTTTTTTTTAATGTGTCACTCTTTACAACATAAACATAATGGTAATAGATAAAGTGAGTCACGGGCTTGACAGCAGTATTTAACTAATAATGCATTGCTTTTGTTGGCTACATAAATCTTGGGCCTTATAGCCCGCTCTGATAACATAACCTACTTTGTAAAAGAAACACCCCAATGCACCGTAATGCAGAATTACATTGAAAACCATAGAGTCTACAGAGAAAGGCAATGTGAATGTGGTCAAATACTGTTGCATTAGAAAAATATGCTGATAGATAGCGAGATGTTGAGACTACACTTGCTTACCACCCTGTGGCATACATGGCCTGCCTCAGTCATAATTTCTGTGAATGCAACGAGGAAGTAGTGTTTTCGCTTAACAGTGGTCTACGACAAGCGGAATGCACACACAGATTTTTCATATTGACAATATCAATTTTGACAATATCACATACATATTCTGTATCTGCTGGTTGCAGTGCTACATTGAAGCTATAGTGTTGTGAAGAAGTATTTTCCCCCTTCCTAATTTCTTACTTTTTTGCATAATTTTCACACTTAAATGTTTCAGATCATCAAACAAATTTTAATATAAGAAAAAGATAACCCGAGTAAATACAAAATGTAGTTTTTAATGAGGATTTCATTTATTAAGGGAAAAAAAGCTATCCAAACCTACCTGGCCCTATGGGAAAAAGTAATTCCCCCCTTCTTAAATCACAAATTAACTGTGATTAACCACATTTTTGAAGTTCAATTTCACAAGCCACACCCAGGCTTGATTACTGCCAGACCTGTTGAATCAAGAAATCACTTCAATTGAACCTGTTTGACAAAGTGAAGTAGGCTAAAAGATCTGAAAAAGCAGCATGTCATGCCGCGAACTAAAGAACTTCAAGTACAGATGAGAAACAAAGAAATTGACATCTATCAGTCTGGAAAGGGTTGCAAAGCCATTTCTAAGGCTTTGGGACTCCAGCGAACCATGGTGAGAGCCATTATCCACAAATGCAGAAAACTTGGAACAGTGGTGAACCTTCCCAGGAGTGGCCGGCCTACCAAAATTACTCCAAAAGCGCATCGATTACTCATCCAGGAGGTCACAAAAGAACCCAGAACAACATCTAAAGAACTGCAGGCCTCACTTGCCTCAGTTAGTCAGTGTTCATAATTCAACAATAAGAAAGAGACTGGGCAAAAATGGCAACCATGGGAGAGTTCCAAGGTGAAAACCGCTGCTGGCCAAAAAAAAAAGAACACAAAGGCTGGTCTCACATTTGCCAAAATACATCTTAATGATCCCCAAGACTTTTGGGAAAACATTCTGTGGACTGAAAAGACAAAAGTTGAACTTTTTGGAAGGTGTGCGTCCCATTACATCAGGCATAAAACTAACACAGCATTTCATAAGAAGAACATCATACCAAAAGTAAAACATGGTGGTGGTAGTGTGATGGTTTAGGGCTGCTGTGCTGCTTCTGGACCTGGACGACTTGGCGTAATTGATGGAACTATGAATTCTGCTCTTTACCGGAAAATCCTGAAGGAGAATGTCTAACCATCAGTTTGTGACCTCAAGCTCAAGCGTACTTGGGTTATGCAGCAGGACAATGATCCAAAACACACTAGCAAGTCCACCTCTGAATGGCTTAAAAAAAAAAAAAAACAAAATGAAGATTTTGGAGTGGCCTAGTCAAAGTTGGGGCTTAAATCCGCTTGAGATGCAGTGGCATGACCTTAAATAGGCTGTTCATGCCAAAAAACCCTCCAATGTGGCTGAATTAAAACAATTCTGCAAAGAAGAGTGGGCTTAAATTTTTCCATGGCGATGTGAAAGACTCATTGCCAGTTATCGAAAACGTTTGATTGCAGTTGTTGTCGCCGAGGGTGGCACAACCAGTTATTAGGATTTAGGGGGCAATTTCTTTTTCACATACGGCCATGTAGGTTTGGATAGCTTTTTTCCCTTAATAAATGAAATCATCATTTAAAAACTGCATTTTGTATTTACTCGGGTTGTCTTTGTCTAATATTAAAATTTGTTTGATGATCTGAAACATTTAAGTGTGACAGATATGCAAAAAAATAAGAAATCAGGAAGGGGGCAAATACTTTTTCACGGCACTGTACATCACACTTATATTTAGAAAAATATTCAAACCCAGGATACCATTTTTTTTTATGGCCACAGCCTTACATCAAATGGAAAATATTTGAATCTTGTCCATCATTTTATGCAAGTTTCCTTGTAATTCAGTGGGACATATTTGAGATTATTGGAAACCTTGGATCTCCACTAGAATTTAAAATAGGCCTGAAGTTCCACAAGTTTGAATACAACACCTGCATTTTACAGCCCTTATATGGGTTTGTAGGTTTTATGGAGTTATGCAGAATGGGTCTTTAAAAATGCTGCACTGTCACTACATGGACTGTGTATGGTATGGAGACCAACATATAAGTGTGTTACAGACACTGTATTGTCTAAGAAGCATCCTGATCACTGAGGGATTTACTACAAAGCAATATACTGTAAGTGGGTTAGTGAGGTATGTTGAGCCTAAAGCTGCGGTTTTCCATGTTTTGAAGGTGGCTTCCTATTAACCTACCATGTTACCTTATCGTCTGTCTGATGGCAAGTTAGGGGCATATCAAGCCAGCTCACACAAGGATAGCCTAGCTAATGTTGAACTTGCTTTGCAGTATACCCCTCTGGTGATTTATTACCGACAGCCGGCAAAGGTTTGACCCTTCTATCCCTAGTGCATTGCAGATGTACAATTTCAGCCGCAGAATTCAGCAGGGACTCGATTTTACATGCTTAACTTATTCTCCTCTGAACGCAATCAATCTATCAGTCAATCTGTCAAGGTGAATAAAGCAGAAGAGAGCTCAGAAAACACTTAGCTAAAATGCTTCTAAGACGTTAAAATCAATGAGGATTGAGGTTTTGATCTCATTGACCCTACAGGTCAGACGACCAGACCCAAAATTGATCAAGCCTTCATCTAGGTACCTAACATTAAACACTCCATAAAACTGCACCACACAGATGGCATTTGTGCTTTCTGCATGATTAAAACATTTTTCAAACAAAGAGATGAAATACGCTTTCAGAAACCATTTCAGAGCATATAGTTAGGGGCTTCATGGAAGTATTTGTTCAGACTGTGAGTCACATAAACGGGCGAAGCTAAGGAGGCAGTTAATTATGTCTCAAAGGCAATCAAACAAATGCAGTTCTCAGGAGGGCTATTGAAAGTATTGGAAATGATAAGAAAATTAATTAAACTCACATGTCCCTTATTTTCAGCTCAGATATAACATATTCTTCTGCGGTAATTGAAGTGTGGGGGAGGAGTTTGCATAAGACCTATTTCAGAGCAAACAGAGTGCTAAAAATGGGGAAAAGGACAACTTTGGTTCTCAAGTTAATTTTCCACATGACGGCCTCTATGATGCCTCGCAGGATGGATGCCATGTTCTCTATGTTGGCTAATCATTAGATGCTTCGTCGCTTTTTCCCATGATGCCTCGAAGATGTACGAAACAGCGCATCTATAGTGTTTCCCCCGAGCTCTTTCTGATGCTCCGGGTCAATCAGGGGTTATGAAGACTGCATTATGGGTATATTATCGCCATGAAAAGCACATAACCTGCAACTGTTAAAAAATTATTTATTATAATAGGGTTGATAAAATAAACACAACTTTGTGTTTTTTTTTTTTTTTTTTTATTCAGCAATATGACCAATATCTTATCATATTCAAGTGTGTATGAAAAGAAAAGAAATCACAGATCTTCAAAAAGCTAAATACAATAAGCATCGGATCAAGGCACATACAAGACCAGCCAAAGGGCAAACAATGCACTTTGGTTTTCAGTTTTAAAGAACACATACCTTTGAAGTCCGGCAACAAAAATGTGGCTTAAAAATTGAAAAAAAAGAAGGGAAAAAAAGAGTAAATTAAAAAAAGAAGTGTAACAGCTGACACTGTATCCAAAAAAAGCACTAATTACAATTTTCTACCATTATTATTATTATTTTTTTTAATCTGGCCCAACATACAGCTGTGCGTGTACTGTTAAAGGGCAGTGTGTACAATTACATATGATACAATGGCCTGAATGCCGCTGCATTGCAGTTCCACTTTAAAATCTACAATTTATTAATCTTCGGTGTCAGCTTGCCCATTCCCCTTTAAGAACAGCATTGCCCTTCAATGTTCTATGTGCTTATTTGCCCTGTGCTATGATATGAAGTTTACTGTGGCACTGTGGCTGTCTCCTTCATCTCTTTTCATCTGTGCAGCATCTTTGCTTGTCAAAAGCAACAACCCTTTACTGGTGAATCTGTTTCTGTCAATGAAATCAGTCGCAAAGCAGAAACAATTTCAGAAAGGTCTCTGTACTCAGAACTCCCCAGAAACCCCAAACTTATAAAGAGACAATATGTTTTTTTTTTCTGCTTATCATAAGGAACATTTAATGACAGTGACCGTGTTTTTCATGCTTTTGAATTAATTACCTAATTTCGCCAAATTTTGTCCCTTAGTTTCTAACCGTAGCAGTTAAGTGAAAAATTATCTGTGCTTATGAGTTTTTTTTTTCCTCTTTAACTCCTAATTCAAAGAAATCTGATTGTTCAACAACGATAATAAAAACCCACTTTCACAGTTGACAAGTCGTTTTTCAGTAGAACACCTTTAGTTGGTCAGAAATCTCCAGAAAAGAAAATACAGTGCAAATTACTACAAATTTCTAAAATATAGAATCGCAGTTAGTGGTAATGTACACTGACTGCAAGGGAGTCACCTGCAATCTAAACCTTTCGTTTTCTTCAGTAAAAAGTCCATAAATATAAATATGAAAAAATGTACAGAACATTGTGACCTCAGTCTTTTTTTTTTTGAATCCAGTGCTGTTTTTTTTCTTTTCTTTTTTTCCTCAAAGTCCCACCAGTTTCCAAGCCACATGTTATGCAATAAAAAGTCTCGAATCTGAATCCATTATCATGAATGGGAATAGTCTGAATCTGGTATTCCACTGTCTCTGTAACTCCTGTTGCAACTGTTGTTGTCAGTGAGGGGACTCTTGTATAGGCTCAAGCCATTTGGTGGAAAAATTGTATGAATTATAAACTCTTCCTTGGACACGAGCCCGTGGTTTATCGGTATCATTTGAAACGAGGTCTCTCGGATCTCCAAGATGGAGTTGTCTTTCTTGGTTCCTGCCTCCGCGTAGTCATCTTTTCGCCGGCGGCCCTTGTTATAGGTGCAGTTCCTGGAGAAAAGAGAACCATTTCTGTGGACGTACCAGCACACCAATGCCAGTACGATGATCGACAGGAACGCTACAGCTCCTCCGATAATAGGCGCCAGGGGCAGGCTGGAATTTTTATAAGGCTCTTTTTCCTGCTCGTGGTTTAGCGTCGTGGTGGGCCTATACGGTTTCAGGGACCCGGTTTCCGTTTCTATGCAGACAGGTGTCTCGTCGGAAAGGTAGACGTTGCTGGTTTCCATAGGAACCATGCATATCCGATAAGAGGAGTCCGGTTCGAGAGCGGTCAACAGATAGTCGGTCTTCTCCCCCTGGACGATGGTCTCCGTGATCGACCCGAAGGAAGAACTGTGGCCCATCCTGAGCCAGCTGAGCCTAAGGGCAGTCATTGGGTGGGCCACCTCCCAGGAAATGTGGACGGTCTCTGCTCCTGTGGACCTCACAATGATATTAGTGATCTTCTTCTCTGATGGGGTAGTCTCACGGTATCGTTTGCTTAAATCCGGTGCCTTGACTAGTGGTCTTTTAGTGACAAGCGAAGGCCGCTGTCTAGAAGGGGGCAGGTTGTTTGAAACTGTACCGGTCTCAAAGGTCGGAGGGATGTCGGACGCTACGCAGCTGAACAAGTCTGTGGCCAGGTCCTTGATGGCCATCCCTTTCACCTTATCGGGCCCTTGGCACATGAAACCACGCACGTTAACCTTGGATGGCAGGGACCGAAGCCAGTCCCTGACCCACTTCATTCCGCAATCGCAGTACCAGGGGTTGTTTCGCAAAAGCAGGTGCGTGAGGTTATCCAGGTCGTCAAAGACGCCAAAAGGGAGGCTGCTCAGGTTGTTTCCGGAAAGATCCAGCCGGTAAAGCTGGCGAAGGAAGGCAAATGCTCCGGGAGGGACTCGGTTTATCTGGTTGTCTTGAAGCAGGAGCTTCTCCAGGCTGGTCCCGGGTAGGTTGGCGGGCGGGGATGTGAGGGAGTTGCGAACCAGTGAGAGTTCTGTCAGGTTGATCAGGTTGATGAAGGCCATCTCCCCAATCCTCCTGTTGTTGAGGAGGTTCCCATCTAGCACTAACCTCTTGAGGTTTATAAGGTCCTGCAGGGCTTCCTCTGAGATTGACGAAATGCGGTTATCGTCAAATCGCAACTCCTCGATAGTTGTAGGCAGCCCCAGAGGGATGGAGCTGAGGTGATTTCGGGACAAGAAGAGCAACCGGAGGTGGTTGCTGTCCCGGAAGGCCCCCTCCTCAATGCTGACTGCCGACACAGAGTTATCGTCCAGGTGCAGCTCCTCAATGAAGGGAATCTGTGCCATAGTGGCGTGAGTGATGGTCCGGACGTTGTTCTCCTGCAGGTGGAGCTCCTTGACGTTCCTGGGCAAGTTGGTGGGGAACTCCTCCAGATTGTTGCAGTACAGGTAGATCTTCTCCACCTGCACCAGCCGCCGGAGCTCGGTGGGGATCCCTGCGCTGTTGATGCGGTTGTTCTGCAGGTACAGGATGGTCGCATCTTCAGGGATCCCCAGTGGAATAGAGGTGAGGCCACGGTCATTACAGTAGATGAAGGTCCCATCGCAACGACATGATGATGGACAGGACGTCCCCCTTACAAAGGGCGTCAGCACGCCAAAGAGTATCCAAATCCTGCTCAAGAAGATGAGGCAGGAGCTGTACTTCCAGGTCATCTCAAAATCCTTCATATCTCCTTACGCAGTGACAACTAACTCTTTTCCGGGACAGCCTGGAATATGAACAAATACAAATAATGATTAATACAAAACTTGATTCATTCAAAGTAAATCCCCCCCCAGGCTGGGCTTCATGGAAAACATAAACATTTCTTTAAAATGTGTTTTTTGGAAAATAATACGTATTCTAAAGGGGAGCTCGGTTTCCTTTCATAGATGGCAGGTGTGAAAAATCCGGGGATCAGAAAATAAAAATCCTCCCATAAAATCAGCTGACCAGACTAAATAGTTCCTCCTCTTGGCATAAGTAAATCAAAGAGGTTGATATAACATACTGGGGAGGATTTTTACTTTCTGACCCAGGACTTTCTCCTTCTAGGAGATGGCATGATTGAAGAGTAATTACTCCCATGATAAACACTTTCAGCTGAATATAAACATAGCCCATACATTCACATTGTTCCACAGAGAGGAATACATTGGGATAATTCCCTGCGATAGGCTAATATGGCCATACTGGAAGTAAGTGAGGGAATGAGTCACGATCATTTCATATTCTATATCTCAAGAATGGTACGAGCCATAACCTTCTAACTTCGCACATTTACAGATGTAGAGTAGCAGATGAGCTGATTAAAATTTGGTTGAATCTGTGAAGTTGGATCATGATTTAGGAATTACCTTTACCAGGGAGCTACATTCTCTGAACAGATCCTGCATTTACAAGCGGCACTTCAGCCTTGTTGCGTCATACTTAATCAATATGTAAAAAGAGACTACATTGCAGGGTCCTGTACAATCCAGCAAGATTGTACATTGCTTGTTTGGTATAGGAGGCTGAAGTGGTGTATGCAAGAGTATTTTTCCTCCTTATCTTCCCCATAGTCAAAAGTGTTCCTGCCCAAATGGCATTGCATTAACCACTACTATTATAATACAATACTACTATAAAAGTACAAAAAGAATCATGAAGTAATGAAAATAATAATGTATTTCATGATGATTGGCTGCATTCACTATGATGGAAGGGCAGTCTTTTGATGACTTTTGCTGGACTGATGATTTGATCTTAATTTTTTATTTCATTTGTGTCAAAAATTGCTTTAATTGTCAACTTTTACTGAATAAAGTTTGAATCAAACTAAATTCATGCATTTTCATGGCAACACATAAAGTTATAGAGATATGCATGCCCATTATAATGCCTATTAGGCTTTTTTTTTTTTTTTTTTTTTTACCATTTTTATAGTTGATAAACCAGGCATTTTAATCTAGCAAGTAATGAGCAGAACAGGTCTAATGCTCTTGCGGAGTACATATTAAATATGGAAAATGCATTTCCTGCTGCATTATCTATGAGAGAAGGGAGTGAAATATGTTTTCAGGGAGTCTAAAATCACAGCAGCTGATACATTATTCAGTGTGGGAGAAGTTATCATTCACTTTTACCTCTGAACCTCTGAACAAATGACCTCTACCAGGGGAGAGGGAAGTTATATTGCTTTTTTTTTTCGGCTGCAAGGTAGTGCAAAACAGCTTCCCATTAGTTGTCATGGGCATCTTGATTTTTTTTATTCACCCAGCTGCCCAGTGTGTTGGTGCTGCTGGAGTTTACTCGTTTTAATTTAATCATCTTTCACATCCAGCAAACACATTAGAGCAGGAAAATGGACAGCCCCTCTGGATAGCTTTCAGGCCGTGAGAAATAATGACACTGGCACATAATCATAGCTGCACATTATATGCATGCTGGTACTCATCCCACGCTTTGAACTTAGATTGCTTCTAATAAATTGCCTTTCTGGAATATTCAGAAACATTCCCTATTCGAGGGATCTCTATTAAACGTCCAAACCTTGCCGAGGGTGGAGCTAGAATATTAGCCAGGTGATTCACACCTCTGGTTTCAGCCATGGATTGTATACAGTCAGTGTATTCCGCATGCAAAACTGGTTTTCGCTTTGCACGTTCATGCTACTGGCAACACAGGCAAGTTACTATTTTGAACTGTTAATGCACAGTTTTTTCTGGAGACATAAGGCTAAGTTAAAAAAAAAACTTTTTTTTATCGTCCGGAAGGTTGTCCGAAATTGGCAAGGGGGGGCACTTTTTTTAATTTCAGCAATACTGGGTAATCTGACAGGATCAAGCGCCAATTTAGGTGGCAGCATCGTAGCTCTGGTCAGATTACCCAGCAAATGAGGCATCAGTCAACCAGGTATCCAAGGACAACACCAGTCCTAAATACGGTGTTTTTGCATATGAAAGGTAAACTCGACTCACACAGTGCTGCTACACAATGCCGCGGCCTGCTCATCCGGGACACGCCGGAATTAAGTCTACTGCGCATGCGTGGCTAGTTTTCTGGCGCAAAATTCAAAAATAAAAAATAAAAAAAATTATTGGTACGGCGCCGATTTTCGGCACGGGCGGGGATGATAAACAAATGTTTTTTTTTGTTTTTTTTTTACTTGGCCTAATAGTATGTGTTCACTTGAAGCAAATGCCGTGGCTGTATATCATACATACACATGCCCTTGCATCGCTAGCAAAGAGTATTGGTTGCCGTGTTTACTGAAAGTGCCTCCCATATTCTCAAGTGCGTCAGCCAATCACACGCAAGGATTTGGCCTGAATATCAGTAGCACCACCGGCAGCATAGTTTGGAAATTCAGTTACGATCCCTGGAATTACCAAAGCTTTCGAAAAGTACGTAGCAGAAACAGAATCTTTGAGGGCTCACAAGGTCAGGCTGTAAGCAAAGATGAATTCAAGTGCTTGATTTGTGGAGTTTGACTTGCTGGACTAGCAATAATTTCAGTCATGTCTGCGTTACTGAGAGTGCATGAAGTATGTGGTCCAGGAAGGATCTCCTGAGGCTTTGAAGGCCCACCTTGAAACAAAGCTAGATACAGCGCTGTTAGTTGGTAAACTGAGCGTTACTGAGGATAGCCTTTATTGGTTGGAAAATAGTGAACATTATAAAGCTGAATGGACAGTTCTCATCATTGTGCTATGTTCCATTGATATGTTCTATATCTATTAAGTATATTTATTCTCAAAAAAAAAAAAAAGATACTGTGGCAAACTAAAGTGAACAGCTCCAGGAGGTCACATGGTCTTGCGTGCTTATTCAATTTAGGTTTCAAACATCAAGATGGCAGGGGAGTATATTCAAACATATTATTTTAATCATAGTGAAATTGTTCTCCGAGTGTTTTCAGCAATTGTGAATATGCTTTTTGGAACAAGTTTTCAGGAAGCTGAAGGGTCATAAATGTGATAAAGAACTTATTTGTATCAAAGTTGATCACAGCTACATGAATCTGAAATTGAAAATTACCTTTATCCTTTATTTACCCAGGGAACGTTCTACTGAGAGCAAATTTTTTTTCTTTTTCTTTTTTCAAGGATGACCCAGGAGAAATGCTAGATCAGGGAGCAATGGAGAGAAACAGGAGTAAAGCCCCGGGAGCAGTTTTGGGGTTAAGGGCCTT
Organism: Gymnothorax javanicus; assembly: GCA_029692085.1. Lineage (NCBI taxonomy): Eukaryota > Metazoa > Chordata > Actinopteri > Anguilliformes > Muraenidae > Gymnothorax > Gymnothorax javanicus. The sequence goes on from CM056211.1 coordinate 19,590,630, forward strand.
GCTTAACAGCAGGGTTCTTCCAAACTTCATCTTTCCAGATCAAGCTAGAGTCTCATGGCCCACTGGGGGCTTGTACCAGCAACTCTTCAGTTACCAGTCAAGCAAACCTTTGAATAGGCTACCCTGTCACCATATTGTAAACGCAATCCATCTCATGATGGGATGTGTTCACTTCAGTTTAAAAGCAATCAGATATTCAAAATGTCAACAATATTGAGTTGGCATTAATGAGCATCTGGTATTTTCCTTATTGTTAGGATTTTTACCTCCACCAAGAAGGTTATGTTTTTGCCGGTGTTGGTTTGTCTGTCTTTGAGTTATCTTGTAAATAAACTGACAAAGTAATGAACGGATGTCTCCGAAATTTTATGGGTGGGTTGCTATTACATTAGGGACGGACCCTATTGTTTTTGACCGCAATTAGTCAAACAAGTGGCTTGGCGGAGGTATGCGCTCTACCGAGTGCCCTTCTAGTTACATTACTTTTTTATTAGAGTGAGATTTGAACAATTAGTTGGTGTAATCTTAGTGCAATGTGTGGTCAGAATTAGTGCACACTGCCAAAAACAAAGGTTCGTCCTACTAAGCATTTTAGTCTTGTATTAGGACTTAGTACACTTATTTCTCCTTAAAACTCAGAGAGACAAAAACTTGCCAATGAGGTGAGATCATTTTGACTGCTTTCTAGATTTGCCAATGGTATAAGAAAATTTTGCTTGGTAGCTTAAAATAAGATTATATTTTCTGCTTTAGAGAGAAAATTAGGATGTTAAGTCTCAGAATAGGATTAAAACACTTGCTATGACAGACACTTTTTGCGGCGCATGAAGTCCTTGGTCTTTCAAAGACATGACAGGCTCTCATCACATGGACTGAACATTCTTCTTCAGGTCAATAATTATGGGCAGATATACTGAGGACCATAATTAATTAGAAATTGACACACTTTTTTACTGTATTTTGATTCCGTACTCTTGCACCTTGAGTTTGAAAGGATTAAATGAGAAAATTAGCTGTTGGTAGATAATGAAAAAAGGAAGCTTTGGGCATAAAAAAATTGAATGTGCCAAATAAGAATTTACAGGGAAGCATTGAGAAATGTAATGATTCAAGAAGTGAGTTTGTCCTTGACTGTTATTTATTTATTTATTCATTTATTTATGTATGTATTTATTTTCATTTCAGTGCAGTGAGTACATGGGTATTACTAAAGTATATTTGAGCGAAATATAACAAGAAATCTTATTCTGAAAACTTCATTTCAATGAGTCTCCATACTCTCTGAAGTAAGTACAGTGGAGGTATATTTTGGAAGAAAATCACCCAACAGTTCCTTGAAAGGTGAAGGCATGGTCTTTCAGTACTAAGAAGCAAAAAAGTGAGAGAGAATTATGAAACTCACGGGTAGGCACACAGTTTTATATATCTACTGGGTCCTAGCCCGCGCCATTTTAGGCCTGTTATCCAACCTTTAGAGCTCTGTGAAATCACAGCTCTTCCTCCCAGTATCTCACATAGCAAAATTTTTATGCTCCGTTTTTCGAAGAGATATCCATAAAAACAATATTAGGCATTCTTCTGCAGATGGGAGTGACTATAAGTAGCCCCAGTAGAGTTATGCTGGGCTGTATGTTGTTAACTACACTTCAAAAAGCACCTGTGTGACTCCAACAATGAACCCTGTCTGGGGGTTTGTTTCCTGAAACCACAGATGCTAACTTGGAACCACTGATCGTACATGGCCGAGCTATACAGTATAAGTTGCCACTATAGTTAGCAACTATGCTTTTGGGAAACGTACCCCAGTTCAACCAGGGTTCATTATTGGCTAAAATTCAGAGAACCTTACCACTTTTTTAATCTATGTTATCGGGTCAGTAAAGAGATAAACGTGGTTCTTCAGTGGAGATGAATTCGCAACAGCGATAGCTGTGCCCACAGCTGTAATCTGAGCAGCTGGGAGTTATGGTTTCTGGTTCTAAACTCTAAGCCTGATAAAGCAAATTGGAATCCCGGATTAAGCTTTTTGAGCGAGGCGTAAACCCAATCTTGAGATTTAATCTCTGATGTCAAATTTCCCAAAGCAGAAACCAATCCTGAAAAAAAAAAAAAAACTTTAAAATTGGGTGTTTGCCCTTGCAGATTTATTATTTACACCTGCCTTTCTTATATCATGAATATTGATAAGCAGGTTCTTCTTCTGCTGTGTGAGCCAATAAGTCTGTGTTTTCTCACTTACGCTTGACTGCGTCAACCCATCTTCACTCCTTATGAACTGCCCTTCAGTCACCCAAGCAACAAACGATAAAAGGCATCCATATTTGTCTTACCTGATTATAAATATCTGGTAAATCCCTCTGTGGTGCTTAGGACCAAAGGAAGCTAATTAAAGCATACGAGGTGCACTTTTGTCTCAAAGGAAGAGTCGACAATGTATCAATGTGGCCCGGGGGTCTCTGTGGTCATATCCCGTCAAACCGTTGTTTGCTGAACTGATCCGTGTTTGTTCTGCTGACCTCCCTCCTGTGTCCCCCCGCAATTGTGCGTTCATCCCTCACAAAGGCTTCTCCGTGACGGCTAAGCCCAAAAAAGAGGAAAGGCTTCAGCTCAAAGACAAACCTTAAGCTTCCTCCTCCATCCCAGGAATGCGATTTTGGAGGAATAATGAACGTCCCCTCTCCCCCTCGTGCGGTGGGATCCCTTTGTTGTCAAGGCCGGCAGCCGCGACCGAAATTAGACCCCTTTGTGCGGCTGGGGGGGTTCTCTCTTTGATGAGGATGAGGACAGCAGCTCTTGGGTCTCCCGGGCGAGAGCATTCGCCTTCCCAAAACAGTGTCCATGAGATCCACCGCCACTGTCGCCGAGTATCCCACACAAGCTCTACCACCACCAGGCCGGTGCGGCCATCTCTACGCTGAAAAAATCCGCCACTCGCATCTCCCCTGTGCCCCTCTCTCGAGACAAGCTGCTAATTCCAAACTGGCCTTCGAGAGAATCATTTGTCCAACTCCCTGGGGTTTTGATGAATCCCTACAGCCATGAGATTTCTGATGTCCGCAACAAAGAGGGAAGAAAATATTTATATATCCTCCCGCCGAAATCACAACAAAAATGTCCACGGCTGCCCCTCGGTCCCGTTCTCGTGTTCCCGACCTTGGCGCTAAACTCTGTAAGAACAATTGATGAAAGTGACAAAGTTAGATACGAGCTTGGGTTCTTAAGGATGCAATTAGAATTAGCCATGCGTAAAACGTTTATGGCCAAACACAGTGAACGGGGCAATAAATCCACAGTACCGCATTATTGTAGGGTAAATGTCCCCAACTGTTAATAGGAGATAGAGATGGCTGCTCTCATTTATGAATCAAAGCGGACAGGGTACAACCAGATCTTTATCAGTCCTGAAAATCGTTCCATAAATTACTTTTCCGTGGTCTTGTTTTGATCGTCTGGTCCTCAACAAGTTCAATTCCAACACAAACAAGTGCAAAACCTCAGCTGAGAAATTGGTCCTTGGTGATTATTTGGATACGCTGATTACATTTAAGAATTGAGCACACTTCTACGGTTGTCTGCATGCAATTACGATGACTGGCAGGGGTCAAGGGTCAAATTAAACAAACGACAACTGTAGACTTTGAGGAGGCCACTGCACCTGCATGCTTTGGACAGAAAGGTGAAAGGCTCACAGAAAATGACCCAATGTGATGAATAAGCTCCTTGTCTACAGCAGAAAAGCTTTGAGCTAGAAGCTACACACTACCAGGCCATGCTTTAGGGGGTGGTATTACCCCTGATCCGTGATTGTGGTCCAATTTGCAACAGCCCTGAAGGGAAATTTTTTCACAAAATGACATATTCTTTGGCTTGATTCCAGAAAGGGGCCCTATTTAATTTGTTCTGGAACTCTCTATTATACCTATGAAAAGTGTAAAAGGTCCCAGATTGAACCATTTTGTCCACCTGATCTATCCCTCAACTCAGTTCAGTTCCTCTTAGGCATTACTGGTGCATGTTTGCAGCCATTTTAGTTTTCTGAAACTGCAAGCAACAGCCTGCGTCACCTAGGCCTAGATCCTATCCCTCAAGTAGCACAGATTTTGATCTAGAATGATAACGGGTGAACCTTGGGACAAAGAACACATCTTGCACTTCCTTTCATCACTTGTTAAATTACCCAGAACTCCCAGTGAAACCCAACGGAATTCATCTCCTGTACGTGTTTATTGTTGTGTAGACTTGGCATTTATCACGATACAGCTCTGAAGCAGGTCAGTCTCTCCTAAACAAGAGCTTTTATCAGGATTGAGCAGGGCCATTACGAAACAGCCATTTGCCTCAAAGCAAGGGTAAAATAATTGATGTCGGTATAAAAGGACAATTATAAATTCCTTTCGAGCCTGGGGATGTTTAGATTAGCTTCAAAGGCTCGGCACTAAAAGATGAAAAAGCGCAAATCAAATTCAAACGTATTTATTTGTTTATTTTCTGACATTTTATACAGTAGTCCTGCGTCTGTGGCAGAATCAACTAGCTATTTTCCATAGACATAGTTTCCATTGTGCGCACAGATTGTTCCTCTTGGCCTCTGATTGATTAGATGAATATTTGACTTTGTGTTCTGACAGATTCTAAGCATAGCAGGTGCGACAAATCATTGACCAATCCAATTCCAGGGTTGGGGACAGGGCTTTGGTTAGGAAAGTAGATGGAATAGGAACCTCACAATTGTTACCAGCATTGAGCAACTGCTAGTTAGCCTCTCCAAACCCCCCTGGTACCTCCCTTCCAATCCTGCTCTGACTCCCTGCCCTGTTTCTCTTTATTAGGGTGACAATATATTGGACAGAGGTGTAAAACCAGTTTTGAAAAGTAAAAATTGTGCCCAGTAATTTCTTTAAACCACCAGGCTTTGCACATTGGCTGAGATCAGTGAAGAATCACACTTGGAAAAGACATCCTATTCTCTGGCTGCATCCGAATTCTCAAAAGAGCCAGGAACCTTCCTTGCAAATAACTTGGACCAGAATACAGAAGTTTGCTGGTAGCTATGACCAAGAGCATCCAAATTGCCTATTTCATGAAGGAGGCACTTTGCTTTCTATCAGCAAAGAAACTCAGGGCCAACCTTGGGGTGGGAAGGAAAGATTAAATATGGACCACTATCCTTTGCAGATGTTGCGACTGGAAATGTCATTCACTTCCGAGGTGTGCAGGTCAATTGCACGGGCTATCTGTTTCATGAAGCTCATGATGTATCAAATGAAAGGACATCCAATTTTTCTCAAACATGCCCAAGGTACCTTGAAAATCTCCCTGCAACCTTCCCTTGATCACAAATGATGTTTTTTAGTGAAGTGAAGGCAAAGTGGAGAGGAGAGGAAAATGGCTGCCTGTTTAAGAGAATTTGGGTGCTGCCTCAGACTCCTGGACATTGCAGTCCCTGATACTGGGTTTCTGAAAAGTGCATAGGGGTCGGCGGGCCTGATGAATCCTGGGATAGATGATGCCTGGCTATTTCATTGCTTATACACATGTGTAGACTAAACAAAACCCGATTGGACTGGTCCAAGAACAAAAAATTGCTTGTATTACAAAATAAATCTGATCAGGCTTCCATTCATGATCAAGTGCTCAGAATGAAAAAAAAAAAAAAAAAAAAATCATGGTGATAATCCTGATATGATCCAATGTGGTTGACTAAAATCACTCAATGTTTTGCTACTTGCACTTCGGTGACAAAAATCAGAGGAATCAGAATTCAATAGATGCTAACAGCTCTTGATTAAAGCCAAATCAGGCATTCAGTCTGCTAACTTGATTAGAGCACCTGATGGCCAACTTCAATGACCCGGCCTTCTCCACCCGTGTAGCTAAATACAGGCCTGTCTTTGTTTTTTTATTCTTTTTTGAGGAATAGAGTCCGAAGCAAATAGAAAAAGAAAGATTAACACACAGATGTATCCAGCCAAATGTTACCTAAAGATACACTCGAGAGTCGAGAGAAGAACACTCTTTTTTTAACTGTATGTATATGGAAAAATACTATGACTGACTGCAAAATGAGATATGAAATTTAATAAACGGTGATGAAAAAGACAGATATTGGATCGCTGCTCTTTGTTGGGAAAGGTTATATTTATGTAGCTCTATGGGGAGAGGGGAGAATCACCTGGGGAGGGCTTGTCTCTATCTACAGTTCAAATTGAATGGCAGCAGCTGCAATTTTTGCCGCTAATAACATAGTCACTGCAACTTTGAAAGATTTCCAAGAATTACAATGGTGTGGGAGCCATTTTCCCAAATTGTATCATTGTGGGGAAGGTGCATTTGGGACTTGCTGTCAATTTAGGAGTTCAGCGGTGGAAACAGAATGAAAAAAACAAATGAACTGGAGGTTAAAAAATGAGGGAAATCAATTTTCTCTGGCAATTGTTTTGAGCTATTGTGAGTTTATGAATTGTATGTATGTGCCCTGAAGGACAACAATGGCTGCATCTGTTATGGAGACATGATATTTTTCAAAATGTTTCAAGTGTGGGCTTTTCAGCAATGTACTTAAAACATAGGATGTGCTTTGCTGTATATGTGCTTTGGCATTGTATGCACCAATTACCATGAAGTGGTGAACTTTGAGAATCACAATAATGCTTCCTTGACAAGTCTGCGGCTTTGCTTGACTTCATGTCCAGTAAGACAGATCGAAAAATCCTGTTCAACTGCTCACACTTGACAGAGGGCATCTGCCCCTTCCATAGGCCGATGCATTTGCTTATTGTGAACTTGGCCAAATGGATGTCACAGCCTCTCCAATTGTCTGGCAGGCTAATACTTCAAGTCCAGCGAAACATGAAATCCGAAGCACAAAGTTACTCCCCCCTAAAACCCCTGAGCCCATTGGCATTGTGAGGAGAAATCCTGACAACCCAGGCCATCTGCTCAGTAAATGTTTCTAATTAATTCCCTGTTTGCAAACGGGGCTAGAGGTAGACACCCCCTTCATCCACTAATGAAAAAAAAAAAAAAGAAAAAATAAAACAAAAACTGAGAGCTAATTTGTGCTATAAGAGACAGATGTGGTTCAAGAATCATCATCATTTATTTAGGTTTTTTTTTATGTTTATCTCTGGCTACTTCCTGAAAAAAATGTGAAATTCCAGGGAATTATCCATTAGGTAATTGTGTGTTGGGTAACAAAAAAGAGGAGTGAAAAATCCTGGACGTTAGGCGGAGCATAGAGTGCTATTGTCCGTTATATTTTCCGGCACTGAGGATTGGAGGCTGGAAGGTGGAAGAGGTCCTTTTTTCTGTGTAGGAGGGCGTTTTCTTTAGCAGGCTAGCCTGCTAGCCACACAGAGAGCACAGTCTGTCTTTCTACCTCACCGGACCAGAGCTTTTCTTCCACTACTGGCCCCATTTCTCACAAGCCCCTGGAGTTCATTGTCTGACACCAGACCGGCAGAAGGCCTTCAGAATAGGCTTCCAGGGGGTCGATGGAGAAATTTTTCTCCATTAATAAGTCTGAAATGTGCTGCTTTCATTCTTGGTTTGTTAGAACCTTCTCAATTGGAAAAACTCTCTGCCATTCTTTTCCTTTTTGCGATATTTCAGAGGTGTGATATGTGGTTGTGTCTGGCTCCTAACTATATTTTTCTTTCCTTTTTTCTTTTTTATAATAACCCCCTCTTTCACTGGCTGTATAATGGCCAACAACAACACACGCTGACTGAAACTGACTGTTTACCAATTTAGCAGATGCTTTTCATCGAAGTGGCCAAGTCTTGTTAATTCAGGGTTACGGCAGAAAGCTACCTTGTTTCTAAAACCACTAATACTTTCTCAATTCCAAAGAAGCCAGCAGGAAGACAGTATGTGAATTCTGCTTTTAAACCAAAACAGCCTGTTTCACGGCAAATCTCGCAACTGCGGGAAAAAAAAAAAAAAAAAAAAAAAACTTGGCAGCCAAGTGAGTGATGTACTTCTGATGCCTACTTCAAATTTTCGTTGTTGTTTTTTATTCAGGTATTCTGTTTTTTTAAGTCCTCCCACAAGTCCCTGACTGTGACAGAAATGAGAAGGAAAAAATGCGATTCATAGCCAAGGAGAGAAGCCAGCCAACCGTGAACCGTGGAAAAAAAAGGAAAAGAGAAAAAAAAAGCTTCACAAAATTCGGATGAACGGTCTTTTTTTCTGTCATTAAACTCTGCAGGATTGGAACAGGCAGCTTGTGTGAGTTTGTGTGTGTGGGTGGGTTCTAACACCTGCAAGGACCTTACAGAGCAGGGCTTAAATAATTGGAGAAAAATAAACACACATAATTCAAGTCAGAGGTCCCACACTAATGCAACGCTGGCTTTCTTTCTTTTCTTTTCTTTTTTTTTTTACCTTATTTTGCCTCCGATAATCAGAACTGGCTGTGCCATCGTTGGCTGGGAGCAGAGGATGTTTTCAGGCCATTTTAGTTTCCCCAATGTGAGTAATCCAGTTGGAACTTATAGTTTGCTATTTGATATTTCATCCTTATTTGTGAATGTAAATCCAAAATGTTGTTTTTTGCGAGGTCTGCAAGTATTTGAACTTTGGCATGGGATAAAAGAAGACCAGAAATGTCATAATGGCTTCCACAAGGAGATAAAAACGCAAAAAAAAACAAAAAAAAAAAACAACTTTAATCTCATATTCATTGATTTCAAATCTAATGTTCTGGAGTTCAAAGTAAAAACAAAATGTGTCACTGTTCAAAATCTTATGGACTGTAGCTGGAGTTTCATTCTCGAAATTTAAATTCAGTGTAGGCTGTGTATTTTGGGAGTTAACGCAACAGCACAACTGTCTGACCACATTTTAATTCACAAATGAAATGTCACGTTATTTCCTGAATAGACTGGTATGAGGTGGAACTATTGCTGTCCCGGTTTACCCTGTTTGGAGTATGGAGGGTATCGGGGATGCCCCACAAATCAGGATTGTCTAAGCGGAAGGCCATATCGCTGAGGCATTTGTTCCCCGCTTGGTGGTGGTAGGGGCCGCGAGACGCCAGATTCCCAGCTTCCGCGGTTCTAGCACTGCACGCGACAGCGCACCCACCCTCGTCAGTCTTTAATTACCACTCCCCCCCTGCCCCTGTCCTCCGCCGCGGAGAGTCGAGCAAGTCCCGGCGCTTCTGAACAAAAACACTCAAGGACCATACTTTCTTTCCATTTTATTTATTTATTTATTTTCTGCGTGAATCCCATTACCAGCGTGTCGATGTCCGTTTTGAAAACCTTGAGAGGACGATTAAGCTTTTTTCTTTTCTTTTTTAAATTGCGCTTAAAAAAAAAAAAAAAACAGAAGTCTTCATTTCCTAGACTAAAACCACAGGACCGAGCTTTTTAGTATCCGCGGTGTCTCACATAAATTCACTCTGGCGAAGTATGAGCAACGACGGTATTACTTCTGATGCTTTATTTATTCATTCGTTCATTTATTTTTCCTCCTCCCAATGAAGATCAATGTTTATGGTTCAATAACCATAAAAAATTCAACATGTGGCTGCAGTAATATAAAGAGAAACATATTTCTCAGGGACAGTAATAAAAAGATGCATTATTCTTTTTTAATGCTATTGATAAAATAATACTGAATTTAAAAAATAATAATAATGCCACAGAGTTTGATTGACCTGTTCGGATCTATGCTTTTCTCACAATGGGAATTCATAGACCAGATAAAATCAAAACACATCCTTATTGTGTGCACGACTGTGAAACGATAAATCTATTCCTCGGTCCTTTCCAATACAATCAAATAGAAAGTGGTTCATGATTCTCCTCTTTAACATATCAAAATTAACCCCTTCCATCCGGACAGACGGTTTACCGTCAGAGATTTGTGCGAAACCACATTTCAGAAGAGTTCAATCACAAAAACGCACTAATGTGCGTACATAATGAAATAATTGTAATTTAAAAGCTATTTATGAATTTGTCTTTAATTGCACGAAAGTGCAGCGCTGGCAAACCTACAGTCCTTTGGAAGTTGCGCACTTACTCTAATCGATCTTACGGACTATTCTGTCGCACCGAAGACGTCGTGATAACACGATGTGTGCGAATCGTGTTGGACGGCTGTTGACGTTCAGGGATTCTCGCGGTAAAGCTGCGGTTTTCGAAGCTGACACAAAACAGCACAGACTGCGAGCGCCAGCGCAGGTACCCTATACAGCTGGTCAGATCTGCATCACTTGAAGGGAGTCAGAGCGAGTTCTCCCCCTCCGGCAACACTGTCAGCATAATTCTCCGTCCTCTGGTCATTTCTTTAATTGCAGCTGCGGTAATATCGCCGACATTGCAGCTTAAATACTACGCGATTTCGCTTCTGGTATGGTCGCGGGCTGTGAATAATGATAGGACTTCAACCCGTAACCGTTTCGTTACTTGTTAAGCACCCGCGCGTTCACTCGTCTCGGTGCCGGTAGCTGTTAATGCGCGGGGCGTTGGGAGAAATCAGAAACTCTCAGACGCGAAAATCGTACTTCCCTCCACAGACTATATATAAATTCAACATAAAATCCTCCTCGGGTGACATGCAGATATGTGCGCTTTCTGGCACACGGCCAATTGCCACTTAAAGGGTATAATTTTGAATATCACGGCAGCAAAACCAAAAGCGGTTCCTGATGCGGGGTGTGCCTTTTTACATTGCCATTCTAGACGCATATCACAAGTGCCGAATATGAACAGACAACCGTAGCAATAGCGCTACTCCTTTATCACTTCAAAGAAGACAATATTACGCATTTTCTCTCCTGAGTACACATTGAATGAGGGACGTGTTGCTGTAACAAAGCTGTGATGTACTTTTTAGGTACATACACAGAAAGGAAAAATTAAGGAAAAAGAAAGATAGAGGGATGAGAGAGATGGATGGAACGAAGAGAGGGAAGCATAATGAAAAATACAAAAATATTCAGTGGCTGAAAGATGCAGCAGTCCAGCAGAAAACTGAGTAAACGAGGCTCACATCCCTTCATCAGCTGAACACCCGTCTTCCACAAGAGAGTGGACACTGCAGGATGTAGCCCCGTGAATTTACGGGGATATATCTTGGGGAGGCATACTACTTTGCCAAGTTCTTGTCTTATCTCAAGTCATTCCTATGACTATTGACCACAATACTGTGGACATGTCCACATTTATCAGATGTATGGCAAGATTGTCCTTTTAACCATTTCCCACAAATGGACTGAAGTCCAAGAATTAAACTCATAGAGCTTTGCTGAAATGAAGTTGATAAAGCTTTTTATATCAAAGCTCGGATTTCTTAAGCTATAATTAAGGTCTTAGCTTCTTACACACCCAAACAGCAGACTAAAAAATAAACAGCTACTGATGACTTGCCTCATGAAAACAATGCAAACAGTGATCACTGCCTACCGCTGTAATGTCCAGGTAAAAGCAAAATTAGTTTTCTTAATCCGAGAGAAAAACAAGATGCCCAGAATATTATTCACTGAAATGATTAGAGACATGATGCAAAATCATCCAACTTTTCAGAAATGCAGAAACTTTAGATCTTACCTGCTGAATGATGAAAAATGAATGAAAAATAATCCTTTTTTTAATTATTGCATGGAAAATTAAAAAAAGAAAGAAAGAAAGAAAAAAAATCACAAATCCAATTTATGGGGAGTCACCGCTGGTAAAAATAGTTATTCAGCTTTCTACTCCAAAGGTGAAAACACTATTGACAGCCAGAAAGATGTTTGCATTTTTATCTTCCTGTAGCTGTGCTAGTGTAAGTACCGCTTCAGAGGCGGTCTTGTGTGTGTTCCAGCAGTCAAGCGCATTCCCTGTGTGAAGAGGATTCTGCCTTCAGCTCGGCTTCAATACACTTCTGATGTCACGCAGAGGAGGAGTTCTCTCTCTCTCTCTCTCTCTTTCTCTCTCTCTCTCTCTCTCTCTCTCTCGTTCACTCAAAGCAGACACGCTGAGATGGAGTAGTGCAACTTGTGACCACTAGAGGGAGAACTAGAGAGCAGGAGGGTGCACTGCATCAAACTCCTTCTCGGGGCTTGTTATACAATATCACCTCATACGTTTCTGAAGAGAGAGAGAGAGAGAGAGAAGAGGGAGAAAAAGATGGGGATAACGCAACTTGAATTTGAGAAGTGTGTATTTCTTGCTGACCTATTTTTTACACAGCTATATAAATTATGCCTCTCTCACATTTAAATGCTTTGACAATGAAAGTGTGCATTGGTTATGCCAATAAAGGAATGTGGCAGTGAAAAATGAGATTCGATTGGAAGAGAACAGGAAACAGATGGGGATGAGTGAAGAAGAGGGAGGGATGGAGAGAGAGAGAGATCCCACTCTGTGTGTTATTAGAGGTGTGAAGGAAGGGTGTACATCTGTGTTGTATGGGTTCATTTTTAACATCTAAGGTTTGGCCCCCACCACACACAACAGTTCCATGTTTGGAGAATAGACAAGGGGGTGTACTGAGGGCTTACGAAATAGAGCACAGTGCAGAGTGTGCGTGTGTGTGTGTATGTATGAATTAATGAGTTTTTGTATGCATGTTGACACTTTATAATGCTCATCATTATAATGAATGTCAAAAAAAATCTTCCAGCTCCCCAGTCTCCTCTTCTCTCTTTCTTTTTATTGCCCCTTTATCAACCCTCATTGCCTTAATCTCACTGTCTGTCCACTTCAGTCCCCTTACCGCACAGGTCCGTTTCCTTCCGTCTCACAGAGAGCGTCTCACCGGCAGATAACGCTGCCGCTGACCTCATCGCTTTGTTGAATGTGAATTAGCCGATATCATAGAAGCACAGCACTAAACCCCCCCCCCCCCCCACCACCACCCGGCCGCCACCCCCTCCCCATTGGCTGTGGAGGCCTGGCCAGCGACGTGCCACTCAAAGCAGACCACCTTTGTGAAATAAGCCTTTCCGCAGGGGTGTATTTGCTTATTCAAACGTCTGTAAGGTTAAAACCTGAAACAATTATCTGCTTATCCTTTCCTGCTACATCTTCTACTGTTTCCTCTCTCTCTCTCTCTCTAATACTATGTAATTTTACTACTTCAAAAAATGTTATTGGTTGTTTTAGCAGTTTTTTCAGTCCTGCATCTGCACGTTTTGTATTGTGTTTTTTACTATTTTCGTCCTGTTTTAGCTTTTGAGAACATTCTTTGGCAAAATTTTGCTGTTTTATTACCTCTGCCCAATGAAGTTGGAGGAGGTCATGTGATCATTACCATTTGTCTGTTGGTTGGTTTGTTTGTAAGCAGGATGACGCAAAAAGTTACAGATGGATTTTCCTCCAAGGAGGTTTAGCAGGGTATAGACAACTTTGCCCACAGCCCAATTTGAACCATTTTCTTGTTATATGTACCTACTTGTGGGACTGTCCAGAAAATAGTTTTGAAATGTGAAATTTGCATACAGGAAGTTAACTGTGACCTATTTAGTGATTTCAAGATTTTTTGTGGGGGAAAAGTCCATATTAAAACCCATAAATGATTGTTCTGAAAAACCTGATGATTTTTAATGGCTACACAACAACATGACAGACATTTTGATACCAAACATTAGTATATATGTGAAAAACTGAAGAAGTTTCAGACAATTTTCCATTGAAAAATGCATCTGTCTGGATGCAAAATGTAAATTTCATCTTGAAAAACAACCAGGTTCCTATGAAAAGACACCTAAGATATTTTCACAAAAGTTGCCTCATGTAGTTGGCTAAATAATGTGCGAGTGTTGTTAAATTGTGAGACCGGTAACATGGTGTATTCAAGCCATTTCTATTATATACTACATATTTCTCAGAAAAGCCATTTAGATGTTTTCATAAACTGTCGTACATTGTATAGGTTCTATATCTCCCAGGCCTTGTTTTTACTCCACTGAGCAAAGCGTAGTCTGCACTTGTGGTCACGCTTCAATGATTTTGTGAACCACAAAGCATTCAACATTGTTGTATGCCAGGGGTAGGAACCTTCTCCTAAAAAGCCCCAAACATGGGTTCCAGGCTTTCAGTAGAATCAAGCTGCTACACACTTGATTCTACTAATCAAAGCCCTAAACATACATTGGCTCTTGATTAGAGAAGGTTCCTACCCATGTTGTATGCTCATGCTTTACATACTGCCGCTGTTCCATGTGATACATTTTATAAATCATATATACAGTGCATTCGGATTGCAAAAACACAATTATGCCAAAGAAATGTGTGATAAACAATTGCACTATGAGGTTCAAAGATAGTGCAAAGTGTAGTAAGGGTGCTCGTAACCTAACTGGACAACAAAATCAATGGCTGTACTCATTGTTGGCGAATGAGGGGATGACAATACAAAATGGTGACAAGATATGCAGCAAATGTTATTTCAAACGTCAAAAAACAACCAAAACCAGACACAGACAATGACAATGACACAACAGATGATGTTACTACATCAAACAATGACATTGATGAAACAGAGACTGTGTTTCTTCAGCAAATCTTGGCAGATGAGGAAGACCTTATCCAAGGAAATTCTTTCAATTTATCCTGCCCAACTGTTGATTTAATGTATGGAACATCATCACATCGAAGGTGTTCCATTTTAAACAATACGATGACCAATGCTTTAAGGTGACAAAGAATCTAAAACCGTTTTTACCTTGTCTATGTTGAATAACGGTAGTCTATCCGCATTCAAGAACATACGAAAAGTGCTAGACATTCTGAATATCTCCGTTTCATAGAAATTCCTCTTTTAAAAATGACCGCCAGAAAACGGGCCAATCTGAACAACAAATACATATGATATCACATGTATCTCACTGCCCCCCCACTCTCATTCCATTTCCTCCCCTTCAAAATAATTTGCATACACCCGCTCTCCCAACCCAACGGAAAGTAAATTTCAGCAGTGTTTGCGAAATTCAAAGCGACATGGCGAGTCGGGTACCGAGGTGTGCTCTTCCAGTCTGTGGAAGCAGTGTGCAAACGTTCCATAACCTTCCAACCAAAAGAAATGCATGAGATGTGTGGCTGCTGTTCATTTTTAATCGGATTCCCACTACATTCAACCAAAGACTGTTACTTTGCTCAGCCCATTTCACCTCTAACAGTTTTACTAACCTGGCACAATTTAAAGCCGGCTTCCCGCAGCATTTGGTGCTACGTAGCAGAGCAGTTCCGACTTTGCGTCTACCTCAACAACCAGTACAAACTGTAAGTATCACGTTGTTGTTAGATTGTTTTTAAAACGTTAAAAATGGAATATATTCGTTTTGCTTGTTTAGCCAATGTTGTATGACGTGATTATCACTCAACAACAGCTTTGAAATGAGATCTGAAATAAATCCATGAAGATTGTTGTTGCCAATGATCCTGCCATGATCGCATTAAGATGATGGGAAGCTGGCATCTGCGCCTTTAGTTTGTGAAGATGTTTCGCCTGGAGCGTTAACACCAAAACATGAAAGTAGCAGAGAGTGGGTCTAGCGCATTTTTTTTAGGATTATTCGCCGTAGTCCGCAATTATTCAATTAACGCTTATTACTGAGACTCTCACGCGGTATTAAAATCCTTGTGCCTTGAAGTTTCAGTTTCACTTGCGTAAAGGTGAATTTCACCACAAGTAACATGGAAAGCGATTATGACTTGCCTCACTTTAGGCAGCAAAGCCAGCCAATCAAGTGCTTGCATTTCATGAGGTTGCCAGTTAAGCCCGAAAGGTCGCCAAATAGGTGCAAAACAACGTGTTCTAAATCCCCCACCCAAACATAGCTTTTTGAGAGAGGTTTTTAGGAAACTTCTGAGGCATTACAGACCCAACCAAAATTTTGTTGTCTATATGTCACATGCCAGAACAAGGATAAATACCCCGTTCAACCATTCTATTTCACCTTTAACAATACCGATGGCTTCTCAAAAATTCTCAGAGTCTATACTTACATCCTAAAATCCACAAGACCTGGATACAACCTATACAATGTACAACAGTTTATGAAAACATCTAAATGGCTTCTCTGAGAAATATGTAGTATATAATAAAAATGGCTTGAATACACCATGGTACCGGTCTCGCAATTTAACAACACTGGACAGTCCCACAAGTATGTACATATGACCAGAAGATGGTTCAAATTGGGCTCTGGGCAAATTTCCCTATACCCTGCAAAACCTCCTTTGGTGGAATGATTAGCATTGTTCAAGGAAGAGGTGATTCAATTTTGGGAGGTCAAGGTCAAAGATCAAGGTCAAGGGTATGCAAAAGGTCAAAAACACATTAAAAACATATTTGCGCAAAGACTACAGGACTGCATAAACCACTGGCGTAGCTAGTGGGGGGGGCAAAGACACGTCCCTTTATGACAATTAGTCCTGGCTAGTTCTCAATCATTTTCCTTTTATTAACGCATTTTCCAATTATATTAATTGGCAACCGAAGACACGGTTTCTCTCCATATGCGATCTAACAGCGATGAAATCATGGGCTAAATTCAGTGCAGAAAAATAATTTACTTATTAATAGGCCAATGCTTCGCGTTGATTGAACTGGTCTGCGTTCCAATGAAACGTGGACTTTCACTCTCGGTATTGTGTGGGTTGATAAAAAAAATTTTAAAAAAGTGGCACTCGGCAGTTAAATTGGCTATAAAAGCGTGCGGCTCCAGCTATTTGCGTGAGAGTCGACAGGTATGCCATTTTGAATAACGTTGATTTAAATACAGCAAATAAGCATCCAGATGAATGATTGTCGTCTTACCTAATCGGGGAGAACAAGCAGTACCTAATAAGTGTGGAGTGCTCTTGGAGTGAACCTACTGTTAATTATGAAAATGACTGAGAACACAGGGCCGGATCCAGACCGTTTCAACTGTTTCGCCCGAGTCGGTCAGATTATTTTCCGAACTGTTCGTCATCGGTCAGATTTTTCGCGGGAAACTTTTTTGCTGCCGGGGCGTTCGTTATCTGAATCCCGGCGGTGATACATTGCCGCCAATATACCAGCGCGCAAGATTTTCAACCAATCTCCGTGAAGCAGCGCGTGGATGTTTATCTCAGAATGTGATCAAGCGAGGATGAAACAACAACAATGGCTGCGCCCAGGAAATCACTAAAACAAGGGAATCTCGAATCTTTTTTTTTTTTCACAAAAACTGGTGAGTTTTTGTATATTACATATGAGAAAAACAAACTCATGTACCATGGATTGTGTTGATAACGTCGTAATGATGCGTTATTTCAGAAACCTTGGGAAATATCGTGTGATAAAGATTGCACGTTTAGCATGTTTTGGTAGATGTTTTGGCCCATATTCACCACATGAATCGTTTGATCGGTAGCATCAACATCATAGATCTACATTTCAATATACAACATGTACAATGTGATTACCAATTTTAACTTCATGAGAAGATTATCTAGATCTAGATCCCTCTACATGTAGATGTAAGCCAACACCTGGAACAAAGTTTTGGGGTTTTTGTGCCCTCTTAATTTTACTAGGGGCCTACTTGAAAAAAATCACTACTTTTACTTTAATCTACAAGTACTCGTACGAGGGCATTTAAATGGTGACAATAATGTGGGATGGATTTTCTGTGGTGATAATTAAATAGACTTTAGTAGAGCCTAAAGTCGAGAGTAAAGGTAAAGGCTACAATTTAATTCTCACCACACATGTCACAATTGTATTTCAGAGATTTTGCAATTCACATATAGTTACCTGAATGTGTAGTAGTAATTAAATACTATATGAAACATGAAACTTTGAATGGTCATTTGTGCAACAGTATTATGTAGTGATCTATCAAGTATAGTGTGGTGTGGTGCAGATTTCCACATATATGTGTCTGTGTGTGTGCGCGCGCTCGCGTGCTTAAATTTTGCTGAAATCTAATCGCGTGTGCGCGCGCGCTTGAAATCTCCCAGAGATTTGTAAGGGACTAAACCAGTCAGATTTTGGTCTGGATCCAGCCCTGGAACAGGTCAGGACTAATAATTGTTTTAAACGGATGTTTTGTGCAACCCAATTCTCTGTTCTTGTTCTGCCACTGTACTGAATTTAGCCCATGATTTCATCGCTGTTAGATCGCATATGGAGAGAAACCGTGTCTTCAGTTGCAAATTACGATAATTGGAAAATGCATCAATAAAGGAAAATAATTGAGAACTAGCCAGGAATTGTTGTCATAAAGTGATGTGTCTGTGCTCCCCCACTAGCTACGCCACTGGCATAAACACAAGGGTTGCAAGCTAATACTGGCAAAAATAACATTGAGTACATTGGCGGAGGTACTTGCGCTCTCTGAGCGCAGCTCTAGTTTGTGATGCATTCTGTTAAATGCTGCTGGTGAAATGGTTCAATAAATGGGACCTTAAAAATCAAAAACTCTCTTTCTTTCTCTCTCGTTTTTCATCATCTTTTCCTTCCTCAGTTTTCATGACCGTTTGGATCTAGCTAACTTATTTCTTTGCTTGTTTACCGCTCCCTTGATCCTCGATATCCAAAATAACGCAATTAGTCTTGAAGGATCTTTACTTTTTTCACCTAAGCTTATCTTAGATGGTTTGCTAAATGAATGTTTTGAAAAAGTGTAGCTTTTTTTTTCTTTTGTAATATGCAATTAATCTTCCGGCACTTCAAAGAAAATCCAGTCGACTAATTGTGTCATTGTAGGCGTTCAGAATCTCTAGCAGCGATAATAATGAGATGATAATTAACCATCTGCACATATAAAGCCGATAATGTGGAGATTGAGCCCATTCTTTCTTGTGGTTTTGAATTTTATAATACCTCGCCATTATCTCCCAAAGTGTGTGTGTGTGTGTGAGAGAGAGTGAGTGTTGGGTGGTGCAGATGGAAGGACACAAGGACACAGGGACTAGGATATTTGAAGGAGAAACACACTGTTCCAAAGTGCCGGATGTGTGTGTGTGTGTGTGTGTGTGTGTGCGTGTGTTTAATGTATGTATGTGTGCATGCAGTGTGTTGTGTGGGCATGAGTGTGTATACACAAGATTGTCTGCGAGAATCCTATCAGACGAACCCCTCTATCTTAACCCATTCACCACCAGTGATGAGATTTTCAGCCAATTATGACAGAACGCCTCCCCCACCATTGATTCCAGCAATCAGCGTTTTCACTGTTATATGGTGCAGGAGCACAGTTACAGATCTTTCGACAAGAATAGGTGTTGAAAGATCAATGAGCATTATCGAAAATGCAGACAGAGGCTGGAAACTAAAAAAAAAAAAAAAAAAATACAAAGACAGAGAAAGAGTTAACAACAAGTTAACGACTTAGTTCTACAAACTAAGAGCTAGCTGACCACTATCTACTGCAGCTAACATACTTAGTGGGGATAAGTACCTCATGCAAATTCACTTCAAAAAGCCAGAACTATCCCTTTATGGGGGGGTGTAAAAGCAGTATCTATGTGGGAAGTTTGTGCTCAAGTCCTTTATCGGGGGTGGAGAACAAGGTGTGAAACATTTGACCTTTGACCCTATTTCAGATTGTTTCTCCTCACTGGGGGTTGGGGGAGGCAGCTTCCCACACAGCCGTTAACCTGGATCCTGTCTGTCACCCTGACTCACTGGACTCGCTCTCCCTTTCACAAAGAGCCTCGCACGCCCGCGACCCTTAAAGCAGTGTTCTTCCTCTGCTACCTTAGATGCTCTACCTTGAAAGCTATTGTACGTCGCGAGCACAAAGTGTTCGAGCTATCACCTCATACAGCCGCCGCAGACAAGGCTTTTAAAGCCACTCGCAACTTCCTGTCATTGCTTATATAGCCGGGGTTCATTGTTACCCTCAATCAAATATACATCACCTGCCTTCCCTCAACATTTGTACTAGACTTCACAACCAGATATATTAATATAGGTGTGAATCAATGGTGGCTGGTGAGCAGACAATAGAGGAGGGGCAGAACGCCCCTTTCAGCTGATAATTGGTTTTCACCTGATTTCGGTCATTTTTAGAATTAACATTATCTGAACTCAGAAAACACTCAATACTAATAGATGCGGCCGGTTCTCCTCACAGATGAGACACAAAACTTGTCATTTGGAGAAGAAAATACATTTAAATCAATATTTTTCAGTTGTGGGTACTTGTTGCTAATCTTTTTCTTTATTATAATGTAAACAATCATGAAGTGCAGGTTGGACAGACTGCATTGCAGCAGGATGTGCTAAGAGCACATGCGGAAGCTAACAGAGCGGTTTATCTTTCTTTGTGAATAATTAAAGAATTTAAAAAAAAAAATATATATATATATATATATATATATATATATATAAAATTGAAGACATGCATGCAAGAAGTACTTAAATACTTAAGTCGCATTTTGCAAAAAATGAGCTGACACCAATATTAAAAGTCACAATGGCCAGAGCATCATCCGATACCAAAGATTTCTCCAAAGAAGAACTCAAGTCTTGTGCACTGGTGTGTTTCCATTGTTAAATTTACTAAATTTTAGAGCGAGAAGTACCTCAGTTCATGACTCACCAATCAAAACACTAGTATGTGTCACTTGACTAGCTGTGAAAATGGGAACCATGGAGGCTAGACAGTTGGCTTCATTGCTAAAAATATGCAAGTCCAGCCATTTAGTGGTAAAAAGTACGCAAGTCCAGGTATTTAGCAGAAAAAGTGCTTGAGTCCAAAACTACTTTTCTTATTTATTTCATAATACATGCATATTTTTTCACAAAAAAAGGGTCTGTCAGCTCTCTACAGCCTCTGGAACCAGCAAAAGGCTCCATTGTGTGCTACCATTAAAAAAAAAAAAAAAAAAAAATCTGCAACTTGTCTTGAAAACTTTGACCCCCAAAATCTCAAAAATATTATTTTTTGACTTAGGTTCTTTTTGCACACAGGTGTTCAGTTGAATTTACTATTTCATTGCCACAACATTGCTTCAAGAAAGAAGCAATGCATTTATCTGCCGGTGGATTATCCTGATCATTGGAAAACTTGTTGATCAAGGAAAATAATAAAATATAAGTCGAGGTTACTTACGATAAAAAGGTCTTTTTTTCCCCTCTAATTTCAGCTGACCGGCCATCAGTGGTGTTAATGGGGTGAAAAGATTAGTAATATGCACTGTAAGATCCATTAGGCTAAAAACAATTACTTTCTGTGTATCTACATTAAATTAGTGACTATGTGAACAAAGATTAAATAAAGGCATATCAAAAACTCCTGAATACATTAGCTGTAGTATGGTTTGAAATAGTACCCTCATGAAGACTTTCTGTGCTCCGCCATTCTGTTTTGGCATAAATATAGAGAAATGCTTTGCATACAGTTTACTTTATTACTTTCTTATACGAACATGTTACTTTACATCTCATCAATATTCTGGCTCCTGGCTCATTTCAGTGATGCTGTCTTTGCCCACTATACATAAGCATCCCTGCTATCAAGGCTAATTATAGCAGTATTCAAAAATATAATATGGCAGACATGTTAAGATTAGCTTTTACGAACAAAAAAAAGCTACTTTAATGTAAAAAGGGAACTTTTACCTCATTAATATTTTGGCCCATGGGTCATTTTTGAGATGCTTGCCTTCCACTCCATGCTTAGTTATGCCTGCTATAAAGGCTAATTATGGCACTATTTTAAAATATTGTATAGTAGGCATATTAAGATCCGCTTTTATAAATTAAATAAATAAATTTACCATGAAGAAAAATCTCCTATGGGATTAAAGCTGAGACTGCTTTGTTTCTTGCATTAGCAAGGCCGAAAATGGATTTCAGTGAATTTATTTTGCATATATAAACTCAGAGCTCCGAGCTCTATCAGCAATTTGTGGAGAACGCTTTGTTGCCAGTGTCAAATGATTGCATTATATCATGGCACCAGCCGAAGCCTAATTAAAGCCGCTCGTCATTGTTTAATCGGTGAGTGAGTACAAACAAATGCTTTATTTAACTCATCACACGCTTAAAGCTGATCTTTCAGCCTTTTCTTTCATTAATGTCCGTATTTGTCCCTTTTAGCCCTGCTTGTCCAACAGCAGGCTATTTGTTGATTTTCCTGTGATGTCTAAGCGCGTAACCTCATTTTAAAAACATTGGCGTTCATTCTTTAAACATTAAAGCCTTGAAAGCTTAAGTTTACGAGATGTTATTTTTTGTTTAAAATTTTGACAGTCCGTGTAATAGAAATAAAGTGCTTTCAGTTTCCTGAAGTCATGATTACATCACCACTAGCGTGTTCAGCAAAGAAATTATGTATGATCTCCCACCTTAAAGGGTGATGAAGTTGCTGATTATATAGTGAGCACCATCATTCATTGGGCTGTGGCGCATTTTTTAATATTTGGGTTCTGTTGGCTGAGTCCATCACTCGATTTGAATCCAATCAATCATCAATTTTACATGCTGAGGAGGAGACTGAAGTCAAAAATCCCAGAAACAAGCAAGAACTTATGATGGCTGCAGTACAGGCCAGGCAGAGCATCACCAGGGAAGATACCCGTTGTTGATGTCTATGTGTCACAGACTTCAAGCAGTCATTGCATACAAAGGGCACACGACTGAATATTAAAATTATTACTTCATTCTACATTCTGTTAAACTGATCAATATTTTTAACACCCAAAAATAGATGGGGAGGGAGGGCTACATACAAAAGGTGCTGTCACTTCTAGATGGTTGATCCCATACAGATGAAAACAACCTCAAATTAAAGCTGACAGTCTGCACTTCAACCTCATTGGCATTGTATTCTTTCAAACTCAAAGTGCCAGAGTACTGAACCAAAATAAAATATGTATTACTGACCAATGAATTATGGTGCGCAGTGCATGACTATGACCTTGTACATTGGAGCCTCCAATCAGCACTAGGTGCTGATATCCTACCTGACAGGTGACATAATATATTTGTCCCGTGATGGGGCTCACCCTAGTGGCCATATGTTGTTACTGCAGCTTATAATGTACATTACAACTGTTCTCTTGAAACCCCTCCCTACCTCTCCAATGCAAAATAAATACCTCAGGCTGCAGTCACACTTTCTCCGGCACTGGAAAAACCAAACCTCCGCGGACCCAACATCCGGGAGAACAAACGAGTCTCACGCTCTTGCCGTTAGTCTGAGGGCGAGAATCTCCGCCCCAGGCCATTCGCCATGTCTGTTTGCCGAGGCTCGATCTCTACCACAGATCTGTCTCTCAGATAAGACCTCCCGCCCAACCCCTGCACTTTTCCCTCCATTATTCTAGGTCATATTTCTGGAAAAATGCTTTATATTTTCATTTACAATTTATTTATTTATGTTTGCCTCGGGTGGTGGTTTTCGAGGTCGCTGCTGGTTTTTTTTTTTTTTTTTTTTTTTTACAGGTTCCTCAAACATCGGCCCCACTCATCAGATCAAACCCCAGGGCCTGCACAGGAACTTTATCAAATACAAACTCAGCTTACGTGAGCAGAGCCGATCCGTTCCGGGACTTCGCGCTAATTTCTGCCGGTAATTATTAAATCAGCCCTATCGTGTATTCAATCTGACGTTCTCAGAGCTCCAGGCTGTGATGTGTGAGCCGAGTGCAAATGTTCTTCCTTGGTGTAATTTAAGAGCGAACCAACATGGACGTTTGTAGCATAACTACTTACTATTTACAAGGTTATGGTGTAGTATTCTGTGGGGCTCATATACTCTGCCAGAAAAAGCAGTCAGAACTAAAACTAACATGCACACTTGACTCTCTCGACCTGGATACATCCCAGAAATCCAGATTTATCTGAGAAGAAGACGGCTCAAAGTATTATTTTCATTATTTCTCATAATTAATTTCGGGTCATGCCCTTCTCTGCCTGTATATATTTTTAATTTTTCCCTCTCTTTTATTCCATTTCCAGTGCTCGATGAACCAACTGACTGCTGTATTATACTGAAGGCCTCCAATCACCTTCCACCATTCACAATTTCTCTAACGTGACATTGAAGGACTTCCAGAATTAATATTGGGAGAAAAGGCTTTTGTTTGATAATTGCACTCCTTTCACTACAATGATAAACCAATTCCTGTAGCAGTTCAGTCCTGCATTTTTAACATCAGTGGGAGGTGTGTGTATGTGTGTGTGTGTGTGTGTGTGTGTGTGTGTTCATTCATACCTATAGCACACTTTACTTTCCCAGAAAAATACCTAATGGCATCAATCCTCCTCAGAACATTCATCTATCAAAACAACTATCAAAGAAATCATAATATATTCACACTTGGAGCAGTGTGGGATCCGCCTTGCGTAAAGCCAGCCAATGATAAGGAGAAAGCTGTTATCCAATGTGTGAAAAGTAGGAAGTTTTATTTCAAAATTCTGTCACCTCGGAGATCCAGGTTGCTTTTATTATCAGCATTGTTTGGATTAGAGTTTTGATAATAAAGAGCTATTTGCTACTGGCCATCAGTAACAGTAATACTGAGATGATGCTCAAATAATTAGAGATATGAACAATACTGAATAATTTCCAAGATATCATGTACCCTTCTTATAAAGCAGTGTATATTCAGTCTAAAAGCCCTTGCCAGACTGAAAGGCTGTCTTTATTTCTATTTATTTTTTTCCTCAGGTTATCCATTGTGGGCGGTTACGCTAATGGAGTTCTCACATTAGCTGTTAAAAAGGAATAAATACCGAGCGCTATCTCCACAGAAATGCTAATTGGCATTGGAGCACATTGCTCTGATTTCATGTCTCCATTAAGACACAGACTGTGGATGAAAATTATGCTCCAGGCTACCTCGTCATCAGCGTCAGCGGCAGTCTATGTTCATTCTGACTTTAGCAGTTCTCGTATCGGTGAGCGCTTGTTCAATCTCCTCATAGGTGCTAACACATGGAGTACTGTGTGTTTTTAAGGTGCAATAAAGTGTGGAAATCACAGATTTGTTCATCTCAGTTTGTCACTGCCGGTAAGCGCTTCAGTCATAAGATTGTAGTGCATTAGCATGGGGGGTAATGACATGATTATGGAGGCACTCTTCTGTGCTGCAACAAGATGGACTATGATGCAGTGTAATGGAGTTTAGTTAAATGGAATTTACTGATGTTTCTGAAAGCCAAAAATAAGCCAAAATACTAAAATCACTCACAGATGAAGCAAATAACCTTAATAATCTTGTAGCAACAGGGTATATTGAGATCTGTAGGCAGACCTCAAATGGTAAGTGGACAGTCGACTCCTGGGTCCTGAGGCACTGTGACAGAGGATTTTTTGTTATGGTGAGATAAGTCAGACAGAGCATCTCTAAAGCAGCAAGGCTTCTGGGGAGCTCCCAGGCAGAAGTGATGAGTACCTACCGATCACAGTCAAAAGGAGGAACAACAATGAACCTGCAACAGGGTGTTGGGTACCCGAGGCTCATCGATGCAGGAAGGTAACAAAGGCTATCCCGTCTGGTCCAAACCTACAGAAATGTTACGGTGGCACAAGTCATGGAGAATTTTAATGACACTTACAGTATGTGACGAATGTGTCACTACACACAGTGCATCACATCTTCCTGTGTAGACTGCTTTGTAACTGCTAATCAGTTGGAGTGCCCATTCTCACCTTGGTCCACCTCCAAAAGAGTCTACGATGAGCATGTGGGCGTCTAAATTGAACCTTCAAACAATTGGAGAAGTTTTCCTGGTCCAGTGAGTCCTTCTGTCTTTTACATCATCTGTATCAGTTGGGTACCTTTGCACCATTTGGCTCAAGAAGTGATGGCACCAGGATCCATTGTGGGAGGCAGACAAGCCTGTGGAGGAAGTGTGATGCTCTGGGAAATGTTCTGCTGGGTAACTCTGGATCTGGGATCAAGAGGAGGTCATTTTGACGTCGCTTTAATGGTGGCATGAGGGGGACCAACTCAATATTAGGCAGGTGGTTTTAATGTTGTGGCTGATAGAGGTTCAGTATTGTGTAATTTTGAGTCTGCAAAAAATGGCATTTATTAATTACTATAAGAACATCCACACTGATGAATTATGACGTTCTCTTAATAGTATCTAGTCCATATGTTGTCTGCGATTTGAATGTGATAAGTAAAATCTAAGAGATTTTGCTAGGCAGTCAGTGTGTCCACCATTCATGCAGCTGAGAAAAAAAAAAAAAAAAATGACTCTGAATGTGACCCCAGTGATATCGTTCATCGCTGCCACTGCCGTTATAGCTATGGTGTGGACTTCGCCATCCGCTTGAGTTATAATGATTTTCGGGATGATGTATTCTCAGTCTTGTTATTGCTCTTGGCGTTGAGGGACTGTTATGCATGTGACAATGGGCCTTGGTCTTAAGTTGTGCCAAACAGTTCCCACATTTACCCTCCGGGTTTGGCAGCTTGTCATTTCAGGCCCTCCACAGTTCATGGTCGATATGGAACCATTTCCAGATTCTAAACGTGCAAGCTAAGCATTCAATATTTCATCGAGTGCTTGAGCAATTGCCGGTGTGTGGAGTGTTTTCAGACAGGCAATCTTGGGTTGACAATATATTTCCTTGCATGTTTTTCTTATGAGATCATGGACAAAGGGAGATTGAAAGTGCAGGAAGAGGGGACACAATCAAAGCCAAACTTTTTCAAAATTCAATAGGAATTATTCTTCACCACATTATAAAAGCAATTGAAATTTTTTACATAAAAAAAAAAGCTAATGCTGGACTCTCATTGGTTGGGGTACTTCATGAAAACAACTCATAGAATTGCATTCATGAGCCTAGGAGTCATTTTTGTCTGAGAGTACACAATAGTATTGACTGAAACTCAATATTGCACTAGATTAAATCAAACCAATTCCTCACATTCTTTTGAGCCAGAGTTACTCAAATATCCCATCTTACCTGCATTTACCGACTCCAGACAAGCAGGAAGATTTATAGAAACCATATTAAGCCTTCTATGACATATCACATTGCTGGCAAACAAGGAATTTTTCACAGAACGCATTCCTCCCAGCTATCTGTAAACCTGCCCAACCTTGTATGGCCCATGTTCCTAGTGTCCAAAACCAACTACTGAATTATAATTCTGTGTCCTTGTCAGACCTTTGAGTTACATCATGGTAACGAGTCAGAATCCATTGTGCTAAGAATCAATTCACATCTAAACATTGGTTTGTTAATATTGGCAAGAAACGTGTGCTTAAAACTGCAGTTTTAATTGCAAATAACCTGCAAACGCTTGTGTTCTTTGACACTCTACTGAAAATAACAGAGAAATCATTTTATTTGTTTGCTGCAATCTCAAAAAAAGAGCCCTATTACCAATTACAATGACATTTTTAGCTATTTTGGTTTGATGTTGTTCTACATTTTTGACTTAGAAAAATAACTTTTCATATGCCTGGTCATCAGCCGCAAAGGCCAGAGATGCATATGAATCTTTTCTTGGGTTAGTCTCCCACCCTGTCCACCAAAAGACAAAACAAATCTTCCTCATACTCATTGTAAACCCAGATAGTGTGGTGCTCTCAAAAGTTTTGTGGACATGGAGCGTATTTTGGAAAGTTATTTTACCATTTTTTAAGTGCTGTGAACATTAACTTGGCTTCCACAATTTTTTTTTTGAGGTGATCAGTCTCTACAAAATCTTTGAGTGCACCACACTATCCGGGTTTACTGTGCTGTATGGGCTCTCAGGCATACCGGTGTCATAGAAAGTAGTACAGTGAATATACTGCCCCACTGCTTACAAGAGAGAAGTGATGATGTAAGAGTTATGTACTCCAGGGTCGAAGTTTATGACATGCATAGTTCCATCTATTCTCAACAGACTTTCCGATTTGCTGCATAAGAAGAATAGCCTCAGATTAAACCTAACCTTTCATCGATTATCTATACGGCTCACTCCTGGACAGGGTCACATGGTCTTTTCATGCACTGGACAGATTACCAATACATCACAGGGCACATATAAGTGGGAATGGACAAAATATTGGAAGCACCCCTGAAAATGGCTGTAACTTTAAAATTTATGAACCACAATTACAAAAGCATCTACACAAGCTAAGCTTAGTGCAGTTTGCATGCGAATTGGCAGGATGTCTTTGCTGAAAAGAGATCTAACCACCAGCAGGGAACTCTCCAAAGGAAAATGACAATCCTCATAATTTCCACAGGGACATCGTAGTTGGCGCCCATATTGCTGGAGGACCAGTCACAAGATAGCGCAATTACCAGAAATCGTGAAGAAAAAAAGCAACAAAATTACACCAAACAACAACAAAAAAATAAAAACAGCAGCCGCACAAAAGAACTGCTGTCACAAGTCAAACTGTCCAATAGGAACAAGCAAACACATGGTGGAATATTCGCAAATAACCACTTAACTGCCACTCCAGTATTACAACTGAATAGAATCAATCCATATTTGGACCAGTCTCAACAATACCACTTTGTCATGACTTTTTCGCAAAGCTGATATTTATGGCAGTGTTTCTGATGATTTGCCCACCTCATCATACATCATTCATCCATGTATTCATCATACAGTACCTTTGTGTTTTCAATCAGCCAAATGTGCATGATCTTTTGCACTGCATGGGCAAACCAGAGTACATGTGCGAAATGTGTGCAAACGCGGCAAGAACATTTATTCATTTATTTATTTATTTATTTATTTATTTAAATCTTTATTTAAACAGGGAAACCCATTGAGACAACAGTTTCATTTGTGATTGTGCCTATTAACAAACAAAATCACATTATCAAAAGAAAAAAAAACATGGACTATATAGAATATTATATACGGTAAGATCATCACACGGCAATACATTTAAACATTAATCTGATAATGCCATAGTAACATTATTTAAAACATACACGGACCACAACCTCCAAATCCTTTATCACTTTTTCAAATTCCTCCAATGAGAATTAAGGCCTCGAATTTAAAAGTCTCTTGAAACCTATTCCATGTCTGCAAAGCTAAATAGCTGAATAACATGCAGCCTCCGCACAGGAAGGCCCCAGCCAGTTAAATGAGCCTGCAGTGAGATGACAGAGCAATCGGCGACACCGTCACACCTTCCAGCCCTTTCCCGCAAACGCACGTCTGAATCTTAAACTCGCAGCAGATGTACGACCCGCGCGTCTGATGACACAGAGGGGCCTGGGGGCATCGAGAAGAGAAATAGACTGGAGTTTTCCACAGGCGGCTGGCTCCGGCAGTGTCTTCGCAGTTCGGCTGTGAAGATGACTGATTTGAAATGTAAATCACCCCCTCGACGGTTCGGCGTCGCTGGCGAGCCCGTTCCCCGTCGGCTGACAGGCAGCTGCTACAGACCCGAGGCGTCAGCGAGTATCTCTATGGCTGTTTCTCTCCCAATATCCTCACCTTATTCTTTTTTTTAGAGGTTAAACTTTCACCCGGCTGTCTGTATCGCCCATTTTCTTCCCCAATGGATTTATCAGCGTCAAACAAAAACTGAAGTCAATAAATATAATAAGTTTGCTCAGAAAAATATCTGCTGCCATATGGACATTCTCTGTGTCAAAACCAGTCGACCTTAGCCTGATTTATATTTATATATACACTGAGAACCAGGAGCTGAAGCCAGAGTACTGTCTGTAGAGGAATACAATGCGCAAAATGAAGGACTCTGGGTCCCTGGTGGATCATACACTCTGCAATCTTTACATTGACAGTCATTGAAAAGCCAAGACTCTATCATTCATTCTGCCTCCTGTGATTCTGTTGCTCAATATGCTTTATTACAAGCTATGCATAACGGACTTGAACATACAAGGCTTTTCAGTCACCAAACAAGCGCCATTTTTAAAAATAAATTTGCTCCTCTATTCTGTTCATACACTGGCCATACAGCCACATTCCAATCCCAACAAAGTAACTGAAATAGGTCAGATGTGCAGCATCGCAGGAAGAAATAAATAGATAGATAGATAGATGGATGGATGGATAGATGGATAGATGGATGGATGGATGGGTGGATGATAGATAAAATTGCAAAGGTAAATAAAGAAACAACAATGCTGTTGAGTCTGGTATTTGGCCAGATTTCTGTTAACAATTGAGGATGTATTAGTTACTGTTGATGCACAATCAGCTGATCAGAATGTAGAAACAAAACAGCCGATGAGCCCTCAGAATTTTAATTAGGCTCTTTTATTCTCATTCTAATGCACGGGAGGCTGGCGGGAGATAGAGCGCCACATCTGTATTCATGAGCTGGACTTTGGAGATGTCTGAGGGAAGACTGGAGCGTCTGTGAACTCGGCTCTGGCTCCTGATAACATTCTTCTATATTTGTCTTGGCATTTCTCCAGGTTCAAATGAGAACTACTAACTGATAAAATACTGCCAAGATAGTGACGGATATGCCCTCCAGCGAAGTGCTTATTTATTGCCACCTGTGTAAATGCCTTGTGATAAGTTATGGCAAATGTTATGATTTCTCCTTCATAGAGACAATCCTTTTCATCAGAGCTGTGAAACATGTTCCTAAAGACGACATTAAGCTTTCATTATCACTGAATTGGCATTCGTTAATGTTGATATCAGTACAAAATGTACAAATATCTATGCAGAAGTCAGGGAGGTGAGTAATTTGATCTGTTTATGAACGAGCTACAGTATACTGTGCTTACAGGGGAAATTCATGGAAAGTAGCACTGAAGTAATACGTGCCTGTATAAATTAACTTCAGTGAGCGCATGTGGGGCAGCCTATAGCGTATTGACTGAGGTGGTTGACTGGGAGAGAAGTAGCTGGCAGTTCCAAGCTCAGAGCCTCCACAAGAAGATCTTCGCAGCTGTTGGGCCCTTGAGCGAGGCTCTTGACCCCACATTACTCCAGTGGGCTGATTGGCCCCCGTTTCTTCAAATCAACGGGAAGTTACTTTAAATCCTCTGCCAGGGGTAAGCCAGGGGTTAGCAGGCACAAAAGACTATCTAAAGCAGCCACACATACATAATGAGAAAATCATCCCTAGACACACATTCTGAAAGACTCGGGCCGTGCGCTTTGTCATGGACTTGCAGTTTTCCCCCCTCACACATTTTCATCTTGACACAAGTCGAATTTCAGTGGCTTTACTTGCGAAACAAAACAGTAATGGTTCAATATCAAACTGGCGGCTGGAGGCAGGCGTGGCCTGCCACTGACTGCAGGCGGAGCCCAGCAGAGAGCCACCAATCAGCAGTAACGTCTCGGTGCACGGTTTTCTGATTTGCGGATGGTTGCTACCTGCAAATCTCAAGTGCTAATCACAGGTGTAGTGATATATGTGAGTGTGTGTGTGTGTGTGTGTGCGTGCGCGCGTGTGTGTGTGTGTTGTGGTAGAAGGAGGCACTCTTCTCCTCCCCCTTACCCATCATTCTGTCTGTACCTGGCTATTCAACCAATCCACTCCCTTTGTTATCTTTTGAATGTCCCTCCAACCCCCCCCTGTTGATCATTCATTGGTTTTCTCTGCCATTTGTCCTTTTGTGTCAATCAGTTCAATCTTTACTGTAAAGAACAGCCCACCTTGTTTCAGCATAAATCTCTGGGCCTCCATCTTTAGGGCCTCATTCTATGCTGGTACCAGACAGACCCTCAGACGTCAGCATTAATAAACTTGATAAAAGACTATTGGCTGTAATCTCTCGGTTCTATGACAGTGCGTGTGTCTCTCTCTTTGTGTGCATGTGTTATAAATAGCTATAAGCTAGCTTGCATATAGTTACATGATATTTAATAATTCTAGTTATATAGCAAGAATGAGACATGAAAGTAACCTAGCTACAATCAAAGATAATAAAGGTACCTTTCATTTTTCCTTCGGGTTTTCATATGCCAGTAGTGGCAGACCATGCCTACTGCAAACTGCTAGCGTGAGATCAAAACTTTGAAGCTGAATCAATGCATCTCCCCCAAATATTCAGCTCTTTGACCTCGTCTATTGCAAGAGATCACCCCTCCCCCCCAGGTTCAGTTCAAACGCATCCTAAGAATGAGGTACCAACTGTGTTAAAGGTTTGTGAGCCTGTATTGATTCCCTTTTCTTGGCTTCTCTTCCTTAAAGACTGTGTGTTTCAGAGAGAGTCTGATTCTAAGTACAAGCTCACGCATTCGAGGCCTCCTCTGTTTGTGAATATTACAAGAGATCCCCTCCTTGAAGGCTCCAGTCCCAGTCAGATCTTAGGTGCCAACTGTACAAAGTGTGCACTCTCAAACTGAGTTTAGGTAGCTTTAGAGCTGCCAAATCTCTCTTTGGTGGCAGTCTAACATAATTAGGGAAGTTGGGGATGAGAATTTGTCACGTAAAGGTTGTAGGATCAATTTTTTTTTTTTTTTTTTTTTTTTGCTATTGTGACCTTGAGAAAGGTACCTCACCCGAATTACTGCAGAATAAATCCAGTTGCATGAATTTATACTGTGTAAACAGGGCAGTAGCTTTGTAAGTCACCTTGGATAAGAGTGGCTGAGAGTTGTTCCGCAAGAGCGAGGAGGAATTTATCATTTTCTGACTAAAATCCTCTTCAGTGCAGACATTTTAGGGCCTGCAGCTCCTGAGTCCAGCAGGAGAATTAGAAAGAGAGTAAATATGATATTTCTGGTGCTCTTTGCAATTATTTTTCATTTTTGTTTACTCATGAATGAAATGAGACACCAAGCCTTGGGGACAATAAGATGACTGGATCACCACAGGCCCCAAGTAATGCGGCTTAATTTTCTCTTTCGTAAGAGAAAAGATGAAAATATAACAAAAAAAGAAGTCCACCCCAAATGCCAGCCACTCTGAAATCAAACCAGACTACGCTGACACATACGCCAAAACAGCATAAAACAAAACAGCAGAGCACAGCAGTCCGTCAAAGGTTCACAGATGGACACTTTCGTCACGCTTCAGTCGATTTTCAAAAGCAGTAAATCTAGAAGAAGCCTCCTTCACTACACACGCTGCAACCCATCTTCTGTTAGCGCAATTACAAGCGTGAAGAGTGCGGCCATCGGTGACAATTATCCCCACTTTAATTGTCGGCGAAATGATTAGTGAAGCTGGCAGGATTGCTCCAAACCGTCGAGCGGTCGTACTCGATGATGAATGCCCGATTTCGCACTGCTGCAAATTGGAAGCAACTGGCGCCTTCTCACTGAAACTATTTACCGACTTGGACCTGAACCAGATATGAAAATAATATATATCAGTCTCCTTCTCTCTCTACCCTGCAGAAAATTTAATCTTAAATCAACATACCATAAACCATCTTAAGCCTTAGCTGGTTAAAGCAGTATTTTTGGTATCCTTAGCTGATTAACAAGCTGTTCATCGACTGATGGACTAGTCACCTATAGTCCACAGGTTTTAATCTATCTATCTATCTATCTATCTATCTATCTATCTATCTATCTATCTATCCCTGTGTGTCTCTCTTTCTTTCTTTCATTGTATATCTTCACAACACAGACACGAGTGGGAGCGATATTTAACCCAGCGACGTGGCAAGGCTATGAGCCAAAGACCAGGCTCCTTGTAGCTTTTTTGTGTTGGACCGCGACTGCAGAACAAAAACCGGGGGCCCCCCACACTTTTGGGGCTGTGAGAACACACGCCGGCCTTGTCGGGGCACCCGCTTTTCAATAGGGGATCTCTTTAGAGCCCCCCCCCCCCCACACACACACTTTTCTGCATGGCAAGGCCCCAGCTGTAGCTCTAATTCACTCTTTGCCCTCCCTGTCAACTCAAACCGAGTCGACTGTTGGCCTTTGTTCCGTCCTTCAGCGGACCTCCTCCAGAGTGACCCCAAAATAGCGCGCAGCCGCCCCGAGCTTGAAAGAAAGGCCGGGTACATCGCTGGGCCGGGGGGCCACGGTCGCCATGGCAATGATCAAACATCAGAGGGTTGTAGTTCACCCAGAATTAATGATGTCGAAACGCATTTCTGGACGATTCTAGGAGTTGGTCCGCTGTTTGCTAAGCAGCTGAATACAATTAAAATGACAAAAAAGTGCCCAGAAGAGTCTGAGCCAATTAATGATTTGTGAGGGCAAGCTCCCTGAGACCTGGAGAATTTGCTCTGTCTTAATGAATGATTTCATTGGCCGACTGATTGTGATGTAAACTCAGTGCACGTCTTCAGACGCTGTCATGGCTTTTCTCCATCGCTAATACCTGACACAAGTTTACCTCAGATCCAAAGAGCATTATATGGAGGGCACAATAAAACATGATTTGAAAAAAGGGAAATAAAGTGTAGTAAGGAAAGGATATTAGGGCAGTGTTTACAGAATCCACCATTCCTTGGATCCCTGTCTGAGCCTCTTGTATTTTGAACAGACGGGTTGATGCCTTTACCTGGTGGTTCAAACATTCGCAAAACTCTGGAGAGGTTAGATTACAGTGCAGCCTGAGAGAGAACGATAGAGACAGGAGTGACAGACAACGAGAGACGGAGAAAGTGGGAGAGACGCAGACAGATAGAGAGAAGAGGGAGAGAGAGAAGAGATGTAGACAGTGTGTGAGGCAGTAAGTGGGATTGAGATTGAGCCAGATAAATAGATAGAATAAGAGAGGGGGTAGAGTGAAAGACAAAAAAGGCGAGAGAATAAATGAAACTTGAAATTGAGATGACTTTACAAAATTAGTGGTGTTTTTGTTTTGTTTTTTGATAAGCTGAAAACCAAAGAAATAAATCAGGCATGCCATTTACTTATGTAAATTAT
This sequence comes from Gymnothorax javanicus, assembly GCA_029692085.1. Lineage (NCBI taxonomy): Eukaryota > Metazoa > Chordata > Actinopteri > Anguilliformes > Muraenidae > Gymnothorax > Gymnothorax javanicus. The sequence continues at coordinate 19,625,303 of CM056211.1, forward strand.
ACAATGTTGAGTTCAATGAGATGTGATTGAAATAGAGAGATACAGATTAGCTGAATGAAAGAGAGAGAGAGAGAGAGAGAGAGAGAGAGAGAGAGAGAGAACTGGAGTTCCTGACACAGAACTGGCTATCGTTTTGCCTAGAGGGTTCACTTTAGAATGAATATCACATTGTCCTGCTGAGCTTGTTCCAAGGATACGCTCATCGTTTCCAACCACTAACCCAGAGACGGAGAGTGAGACAGAATAAAATAAAGAAAGCCTCCTCGAAGCGGTACACAGATGAGAACCAGGAAGAGACGGAAGGCATAACTCCTTATTTCATGCCTGTGAAAATTTTAATTTATATTCTAATTCAACTATTCTCCAGGAAACGTTTGTTGTTCACGCTAAATCGGTGTAGCATTTATGAGTGCAGTTATGTATCTCCTGCATATTATGAAGATATGAAACTTATGTAAACGGAAAATAACTGTTTTCGGGGAAAAAGCTGCATTTGAGCAGAACATAAATAAATGACTGAAAATAAAGCTGACTGAATCCAAGTCAATTAACTCATCATTACGGACCGTGAGCTGCGGAAACCTTATTTCCGGAATAATTTGTATTTGCAGGGAAGATTTGTTTTCATGGAGATTACTCTGCTTTTTTTTTTTTTTTTTTTTTTTTTAGCTAGTTGAGTAATGAAGAAGTATTGACTTCTTAGTGTACTCAATCATTGACTCACATACTTCCTCACTTACTTTTGCTGTCTATCTGGATTTGTTTATACATTAAAATGTAGAGTATTAACCTGTGAAATAATTTATGCTGCCCCATTAATGAATTAACAAATAAATAAATAAATAAATAAATAAAATATTTCATTTTTCACATATGAAATGGCTGCAGTCAATGATTCTTTTAAAGTGGACAGGGAAATTGTGGAAAACTGTATTCTTAATTGTGCAGTGAATTGCCAAAGGAAATTGCATAATCTATTGGTTCCGGAAAACTTCTGCTTGTGTGTTCTTTGGTTTATGAGGCCATTGGTGAGATGAGCTCTGGGTCTGTTCTAATTGGTAATTTAAGTTGAGTAAAGCAGGTAATGGAATTTCAGTATGGATTCACCCCTGGTTTTCTTGTTATACGAAGCAACATCTAATACTGTTGCTGTAAACAGCGATTATTTGTGTGACCTTTCAGTTTTTACTGTTTGGCTCTGACCTCTCATTAACAAGCAGAGTTTGAATTGATTTTTTTTTTTTTTTTTGGGCAATTTATGTTATATTTTATGCTTTTATTTGTCTATTTGCTTTCTTTTTTTGGGGGGAAGGGTATGTTTATGTTATTGCTTGAAGCTCAACCTTAAGCCTACAAGCCACACACACACACACACACACATACATGCACACACTCACACACACACACATCCTTGTACTTCTATCCTTGTTAGGACATTACATTGACTTTCATCCATTCTCTGTATGTCTCTTCAGCCTCTCACTAATCTTAACAATAAGCAACGTATGCCTAACCTAAACCCTTACCCTAACCTTAACCTGTCTCTAATTCTAACCTTACCCCTAACCTTAACTAATAAGTCACAATTTGCCTTTGTAGTCGTGAGGACAAGCAAAAAAAATTCTAGTCCTCACTGTGCAGGAGGTGCAAGAACACGCACACACACACACACTCACATACACACACACACAAACTGACACACAGACACGCCCTCACATATCTTTCCGACAAGGACAAGGAGGGTCAACATGCATATCAGACGAACAACAAATGCGAATAATTTATACGGCGTGTATTCCTGTCTCCGTGTTGTGATTTGTCTCCTGTGCTGGCCTTGGTTTCTCCCTGACGATCGCAGACAGCCAGTGCTCATTAGGCAGCTCCCAGCTCTCTGCTGTCTCTCAGAGTTTAGCAGTGAACGCCTGGTTTAAGCGCAATTTCCAACCGCCATCCTTTATTAAATAACGTCGGAAAGACAGATCCTCGCACTAGCCCTATACTTTCTGAAAATAGTTCGACAGTAACTTTCCAGCTGCAGCCTGACTGTGACTCACCCAGTTAAATGTTTCGGAGTTTTAAGTTATTAATTTATTTCTTTATTTTTAGTTTTGATGTATATATTTTTTTTCACCCAGACAAGTTGGGTTTGTGATTAGGAGCATTTATGATGCAGGAGTTTCTTTGAAAACTGCTGACTTCACAATGGTACATAAAGTACATGCAGTGGTATTTACATCGGACAATAACATTTCTTTGAGTTGCTTTGAATTAAGATCGCACTGTAGTGCTCTATCAAACTCTATTTTGTGCTCTATTTTGATAACTCTATCAAAAATCTTTCTGTCATTGTCGGACAGTTGGCCTGGCCTTTATTTCCTGGCACCTATACCACACCACCACAGAAGTGAAACTCATCATTGTGGTTTTTAGACATCGTTCTTTTCAGATGCAGTTATGCTTGTCCCAATTATTATGTTTTTTTTTTTTTTTTTTTTTTAATGTATTTGAGATTGGTCCCCCATTGCATCAGTGTTCCAGACATCCCACCTCCTCCCACCTCTTTGGTACTATGGCACTTACAACCAACAGTCCAAAATCAGATCGAATGACCCTTTCCCCGGCTCTGTTTTCCACACAATTCGCACACTGCCCATAGATAATTGGCCATCGCATCGCCCAGCGAGATCAGATTTCAGCGAATGGGCCGTTCGCGTCCCCGACCAGTCGGCCTCTTACAGCCTGCCTGGAGCAGGTGAGCGCGGAGACTCCACTTCAGACACAGCGCGAGCATCAGACGTAATGGTTTGGCCACAGCGCGAGAATAAACACCGCCTCCCTTTCGGCAAACTCTCTCTCTCTCTCTCCCCTGGCGTTTAGCAAGCTGACAGAGGAGGTTACGGTGACGAGTGCGAACACAGTCAGCTGGGGTGGTCTGAAGTGGGAGAGCATTAGATAGGGGTCATTTGTTCTGTATGTTAGCGGCTGTCGTCAGCTACTTGGTGGGTCTCGCATAGTTTTGGACTCATTTTGAGCCAGCGCCAGCCATAGCTGGCAGCAGGCTTCGTATCTACAGTAAAGGACATATGGGAGATACCAGGGCACGAGGTGGGCGAGGGGGATGGTCTGGCACTGTCATACGGTGGGAAGCACTGCCGCCTCGCAGCAAGAAGACTGAGGGTTAGAATCCAGCCTGGGGCCTTTCTGTGTGGAGTTTGCATGTTCTCCCTGTATGCAAGGACTTCCTCCAAGCTCTTTATTTTCCACGTAAAGTCCGATGGCAGGTATTTTAGACACTAATTATCTCATAGGTCATGTGTGTGTGTGTGTGTGTGTGTGTGTGTGTGTGTGTGTGTGAGAGAGTGAAAGGTGTGTAATCTATGTGATGGACTGGTGAACAAGCCAGGTTGTGTTCCTGGATTGGCTCCAGCCCTGCCGGGTTTACATTTACCGGGTTTTTGCTGCTCTGTTGTCACTACTTATGGTCCCTTGCTGAATGAATGAACTAAACCAAATGCCACCTTTTTTCACTTATCTTCAATTCATTTTTAAAAAATAAATTCTGACACTCACACACACACACGCGCGCTTACACACATACACATGCACGCACGCTGACACACGCGCACTTTATGTTTTGTGGTGACATCCGATAGATTTGCATTCATTCTCTAACCAGTTACCCTGACCTTAATTATACCCTCTACTTGCCCAACCTTAACCTAACCCCTAACCCAAATCCTAACCTAACCCTAACCCAACCCAAACCAAACCAAACCCTAACACCCTAACCCTAACCCTAATTTAGCTCAGTTACCTTATAGGAACCAAAAAATGTCCCCATAAGGATGATGAAATCTGATATTTGCCCCCCACAAAAAGTAGGAATGCACACACATGCAAACGCATGCACTCGTACACACAGACACATACACACACACACACACACATGCACACACCACATTTATTTGCATCGTAAAGCTAGTGACAAAACACTTTTCCATCATAAAGTTATTGACAACAAATAAATTGGCCTAATCTTAAATCTTAAACAGGCTGCCCTACAAAAAATGAGATAAAATAAAATAAAAAAAATAAAATAATGATCTATCCGTTTTTTGATGAGATTGACTGTATGTGTCTTCAGTTTGCATCATTCTGCTTTGAGAGCAATCATTTCAGAAGCTGCTGATTTTGTGACTCCTCGGCTGCGCATTTTCCATGTTGTAGATGGGAGGAACTGACCGGGTTCCTGGCAATCTTTTGTTTTGAAGTTTTCAACCCAGCTACTTAATTTTATTTATTTTGAGAGCTCTAGGCAAGTGTACTCCAGGTGCACCTGTCATGCAGTTTGAGTTACCTTAACTGAATCTGTTTGGAGTCAAACAAGGGTCAAACCGGTTCTTTAAACCTCAGCCACAATAACACTGTTAGCTGCAAGATATGAGATCAGCGATTGTCTGAAAATAACTAGCTTAAACAAATTAATAACAAATACAGTTATTGTCACAGTAAGCTCTTGTAGCGCTGGTTATTGTTAATGAGCATTTTGTATCTTCTGCCAAACAGTCAAGCAAGTATTTTATATTTTCATCATTCATCCATGTGATAAATTCATGGGGACACAACCGTAGAAACGGGGAACTGGTGATGTTTGTTTTTTTTTTTTTTTCATTCAGTTCATGAAAAGTTTACAAAGAAGTTTTTCAAGGTTCTCAAAAATTTGGTAAAAATGTTGATGATTTCTGGGACATAAAATATCAATCAATGGTATCAACACACTTTCCTTGTGTTGCAGTAGTCTGTTTTTGGTAACATTTATGTCCTCCGACTTCCGTTAAAAAAAAATAAAAATAACTAAAATAAAATAGCGAATGGTAGAACGTAAATAGTGAAAAGTTTAAAAATAATAATTTGCTACACAGCGCAGTGTCCAGACCCTCGGAATACATGAAACACTGTGGGCTACTTGGCAAAAGACACAGACACATTGTTTCCATTTTCCAACAGCGGAATAAAAATTAAACTCGTTCGGCTCTTATTAGAAAGAAAGGTTGAGGAGAATCTCACCACATGCAGCACATCTATGGGAACATCTACCACCGTAATGGTGAGGGGTTTCATTACCATCAGCTCCTGGGAAAAATGTGATATGAGAAATTATTATTAGCTATTATTATTGCAAAAGCACTGTAATACATTTCAGGCTGGCTAAACTTCGAAATAAAATTGCTGCCTTAAAAGTGAGTCAGCTCAACTTGAAGATTAACTTAGTTATGCATTATCTCGACAAGCTGTGAGTTAAAACAAAGTTTAACTTCACTTGAGTTCAGATCTTAAACTTGTCATGAGAACTTGAGTTAAAGTGAGTAAATAAGTTGACATAACTGAATGGAGCTATGATGTTTTACAGTGTGGTGGTTGTTGTGATTCAGATTTAGATTTTTTGTTGTTGTTGTTCTTGTTGTTTTTAAAAGCACTAAGGTATTCATTGTTATTTTCCTCAGTTTGAAAAACATAATTGTTTCCAAACTTTTGATGGAACATTTTGATTTTCCATCGGTGTTAGGGAGCTTGTTCCGAAATCCCACAGACTGTGCTCTCTCAGGACGGCTGAACATATGATGTCTGTTTGAAGACGACTTCCCTTTAAACAGCGAATAAATTTAAAATACCTTTGCTAATTTGTACCGCTTACCTAAGGCTTTATTTCCTGATCATACGGACTGAAATTAAGCTTCAGAGTTGATGTGCTGCCTTTTTTCCGGCCATAAATTACGTTTGGCTGCAGTTCAAAAGCCTTTTAGTGATAGCATTTATACGTGGATATAAATTTTAGCGAGACAAATCTCCAGATATAATTTCCCCTGCCTCAGAAATTGAACGCAGGCATTACCATAGGATTATGCACGGAATATTGTAGATGAAGGAAGCAATTTTTTGGGAACAAGAGTTGGCATAAACAAGGACAGGTGTAACTAGGGTGTGCCTTCTTGCATAGTCAGTTATATCATTTAAGTCCACGGCTGCGGTCGAATAGTCAAAAAATTAAGTCTTATTGTCTAATTCCTAAAGCCTATTCTTTGACCTTGATGGGCAACATTATTCGGTTAAGGAAAGATTATAAGGACTCAGGAAAAGACAACTGTGGTGCTAAGAAAATTTGACAGCAATAACACTAGGTGAAGTCATCATGCGCTCCATGTTTGTTATATTTGTTTGTTTTTATGAACGCCCCGATGGATGGTGCGGCCCTTTAAATATTGCTTGGGAAAGGAATTGTGGAGTAACGTTATCTTTTTTTTTTCTCGTAAAGGACGGTCCACTATGTTCTATGCTAAAGGAAAGAAGCATTGAAGCACCTTTCCTTGGTTTTTAAAAAATTTGAACTGGTCTTATCATGGCTGCCATGTAAATAATTCTGAGTCACATTCTAAGAACAAACAAAAGAGAAACTGACCGCTTTTCAAATTTCGTCTACCACATGTAAACCTCTGAATCAAGTGTCCTGTGCTCTTTGTTATCTGTTTTGACAGACCAAATGTAGGACTTTGGGGATTTTAAGCCTCCTCTGATCTCAGACAGTGTTTTGTGGGACATGGATGGTGGTTTGAAGAAGCATAAAATGCAAGACCCCTTAGAGAACAAGGCATTCTTCCCATTCAGTGATTTTTTTCCCTTCTGAGGGAGATGAACAATTGTAGGTCTTTAGGGTACTGTCGCGTACCAGTACCTGACAATGACATACTGGCAAACCATTATAGCCTATTCATCTTACCGATTATACAACAACAGCTTTTTTCTCTTCTGTACCGTCAATTCTGAGAAAAATATTCATGTAGTTTTGAGTGTCTGAGTGTGACGCTTTAATGCAGGGGTGTGCAATCCTGGTGCTGAAGGGCCCCCACACGGAAAGAACCTATATAAACATATAGGTTTTAATATAGGGCCACATATAAGTTTTGCATATATGCGACATACATAAAATTGGCCGTTTTCATATATTATAGGTACATATACCTATATGTACATATATGTACCTATAAAATATGAAAACGGCTAATTAAAATGTCAACTTTTTTTTGGCATTTCCAATTCCACCCAAATCTGAGATATTCAATTAGTGAACTATGTACAAGTCCTGAGAATTTCTCACACATGCCGCCTACTGTTGACAATTCAGGAGAATGTACATTGGCCACTGTTTGCAATTGCCTTTATGCATTTGCTGGCCAAAACTTTGCATGCTCAGCACAAGGGCAGAAGACAGACAGACAGATACTTGACCAGTCAGAATCTTATTTATCAGCGCCCGTCTAGCCAACAGGACGTGCCTAGGGGAACTCTAATCTACATAACCCTTCCCAGCAGGCCTTTTGAATTTGCATCCCTGTAGCGCATTGGCCAATTGCACGCTACTTCTGAAAAGAGCTGCCAACCACAGCTGGTTGATACAAGGCGGGGATTAAAACCTGTATGTTTATATAGGTTCTTTCCGTGTGAGAATTTAAGAATCCTTGTTATTTCTTCCCTGTAGGAAAAAGTCTGGGACCTTTAGTTGCTATACAAGCATCTCAGATAAAAGACAAGTGTCTGTTCATTAAAACTGTGAACAGAAATGTAGACTTTGTCTTCCCATTAACCACAGTGAAATGCTCAAATAGATGTGGGGATGAAAATGACTTTTGAAAGGCATGTTTACTTGAATGTATGTTCTTCTTTGTACTTTTATTTTGTTATTTTTGTTTTATTTTGCTACATTTAGACTAAGGACCTCTGAGCCATATTCATCAAGAAACTGCATTACAGACAAGATAGAAAACATTGCATTTGGTGGATGTAACAGTGTACTGTATAACCTTTCAGTGGATGTGTATGAGCTGTAATGATGTGAATCCAATTTTATCTAATGTGGTGAATCTGGCAGTGACTTAAACTTGAAAAAATGCTTAATTGATGAAATAAACATCATCAAACCATTTTGTTTTTGTACATTTCCTTCTCTTCCACAATACACAACTCAATCTTCATAGAATGGAAATAAGTATGGTCAAGAAAGAATTGATGACCTTGTTATTGTTAATGTTTCAGGAAAAAAATGTAACACATAGTATTAGATATTTGTGTTTATATCATAGCTTTTTGTCTCCTCTCACTTGCCATAGTTAATAATGACTGGTTTACACATAACATGCCGTTGTCACATGTCAACGTGTATTTAGGATCAAATGTGATGCCAATCTCACGTGTTCACATGCGATTAATAAGTTATTGCGTGCAATTCTCGTTATTTCTGTAAGGGACTTTGGACTAATATGCAGATATTACCTTGAGAATAAAAATATGAGCTTGGCATCATGTATGACAGTTGCAAAAGTGAGATTAGAGCTATACAATAGGTATGACAAACAGAACCTGCCACTGGGTATAAGAGCTATATAGGAGACATATACCTTGTATGTACATATAGGGCCTATGTGGAAATAAAGAAGCAATATAGGATACCTATATGCCCTCTATAAGCACATATATGTACCTGAATTTGGCCTATATGTGGCATCTATGCGATATATGCTGCATATATGCGGCATATAGGTTGCATATATGCATGTATATGTTCATATAGATTCTTTCCATGTGGGCCGGTGTGAATGCAAGTTTTTATTTCTATCAATTACCCTGACTAATTGAGTTAATTGATTGCATACATAAATACAGATATGCGCTAAGATTAGGTCAAAGAAAATGATTTATGTAGGGAGACAAGAACAGACTTTGGTGGTCATTCATGATAATTTAAAGAAATGCACCTGAAATGTCAGATTTCATAAATGATTTGACTAATTTAGATAATCAACTAATTAAAGGCCAGAGGTTAGTGTGAAAAACCAGGGACAAATACGGCCCTCATTGCCCTCCTCTGCTTTAATGCATACTGCTCAAAAACAAACAAACAAATGAATGAATGAATAAACAAACCTCAGACTGTCATCTAGCAGACAGAATCCCTCTTATTGGATACTCAATTGTCCAAAATTCCACAGTTGAAATAGTAAAACTGTTTCCATAAACCACATTTATATGCTGATAGTTGGAACTGACTGGACTGTACAGTTGGTATTAATCTCTGCATGATTTATGACCATGCAGAGAGCTCAACTGTAAAACAAGGCACATTTAAAAACTGCTGGACTGTTTCAAAATCCACTATTTAAATGGTGAAAAAGTATAAGGAAATTCACTACTGATATACCAATATATTCTCATTCCAACTCTTCATATAGTGACGCTACCTGACCAAGCGTTGATATACAACAGAATGGCTTTTAGCGTTCTTATTTGATGCTTACGGTGAAGGGTTAAGGGTTAGGGGATAGGGTTCGTTTTAAACTGGCATCAATAAGGATGTGCCAAAAGCCTCCTTTTGCGTTGTATATCGACGCTTGGTCAGATGGCGTCACTATACGACGTGTTGGGATGAGACTGGGGTCAGTATAGAGGTAATGGTGTTTCACAATACACATGTGTTAGTGATGTTAGGATTCTCTGTATGTCGCCTGGAAAGGCTGCAGTCCACAGTCTTGCCTGGTCTGCATTCAGAACCAGATCATGTCCTGATACTCTGGATGAAACACCTGGCAGTCCTTTGAAAGGTGAGTATAAATATGAATCAGAATCCAGACAGACAGAGAGGTTTTGACACTGGATGAGGAAGATGATCCTCGACACTTCCCTTTTCACTTTAAGTGACTGGTAAGCTTTTTTCCGGCTTTTTAGATGGTCTCCCTGGAGACGCATGATAAAATGCGAGTAGAATTTTTCCTCACAGAAGGACTGAACTGGAAAAGAAAGTTTTACGGGGGAAAAAAGTTTAACTTAAAGCTTGGGGACTGCACACACAGAAACAGAACAGGGCGAGTCATGTACTAATCATGTGATTGTGTTATATTATACTAGTAGTCATAGTTTACTAGTTAGTGACTGGACTACTGCTTTTAGTTGTTTAGAAATTTGCTACTGACAGAAATCATCTTCAGTGTTTCCATTGTCCGAATACCTTGTAAGCTCTATATATCCATTGAGTTATTTCATGTAGCATGGCGCAATGGTTAGCATTATTGCCATGAAAACAAATTGGTTGCAGGCTGTGATTGTGTCAAACCTCACATGTAGTGCATTATACATGCACTTGGATAACCTAGTTATTCATAGTAATGAAGTGTCAGAAATGTTACAGTAAGTTAACACATAAATAGGTTTCAGAAACTGTGTTAAGGCACTGAGTGAAACCTGTTTAACAGATGTAGGTTTCTGACTGAGTTACCCGGTTACTTCATCGCAAAAGCGTTTATCTGGGTTTTGTTTTCAGAACATTGAGGCCTTGCATCTCCCTTGAAAGTACTGTGGGCAAAGGCTTGGATAATCACATTGGTTCTTTTCCTATTATCACAAATTAATCCCAACAGAGGTTGAGTTAGATGTATGTGGAATAAAGCTAAAAGCATCAGCAACTTCATACACAAAACAATGCAGTATCCATCTTTGTAGCTTATCCTTGTAGGTTTGTTTGTGACTTGCTCTATGTACAGAGTTATTAAAGCACATGTAAGCCCATTGGGGGCTTCTACTATCATCTAAGGAATGCACATGAAGCAAGATTATTGTGTCAGCAAGGTATATTGAGCCTTAGCAAGGGTTTTTAATGTCACAAAGTTGGCTCACCTCCAACCTGCTATTGTGACTTATATTTTTACTTATAGTAACTTTGACTGCGAGTCAATTTTTGGTTTGCCTGGTCTCCTTCTGTAATAATGCTTGTAAAACCTCAACCCTGTAATCCACAATCAAGTCAAATGAATATTCTACTTCTCTCTCTTTTTTCCCTTCAGGACAACCTGGGAGTACCAGAATATGTATTGTGCAGTGATGTCACATGAATGTATAAATAGTCATATGGCCATAGAAAGAATGCAAGCAGAGAGATGTGAGAAACAAGACTAACATTATCAGTAAAATGGCAGACTTGGCAGGAGATGGGAAGTAAACAGATGCACATGGACACAGAAAACAGGACAAACATGACAATAAAGCAACACGAAAGATACTGAATTACAATACAACAGAAATGTGCAGGGAAGGGAGGAGGCGAACACAAGGGAATCAATACAAACACACATGGAAAATTAAGCTAATTAACTGAAACAAAATGGCACAGATGACAGAAAGGAGAGGAAAACAGAAATACAAACATAACAAAACAACCAGAGGAATTCCGACAGTGATAATGCCAAGAAAATACTTACCTGCTTTTGTCTTTTTTATGTAAATCAGAGTGTGATAGTTGTCACATGCTGTGGATTATACTTACCATTTCTAAATACGATTATGTATTTTAGGGAACCTGTAATTAGTGCAGGCACCAGCCATCATAGATCAATGTTGATGTTGATACAACTATTTTTAAAACACAGTAAGCAGCATCTTATTTGGTGCCATATTTTAAGATATTTTTTACCAAACCCAGCCTTGAAATAGACTTCATAGTAATAGACAGCTCAGTCATCGGGGTTTAAAAAAAAAAAAACTCTGAAAGTGTTTGTTTTAACAACATAAGCAACCTTTTTTTGTCTCTGCTAGAGTTGATTTAACACTGCTGGGGTTGATTTCTCTCCATTAAGTTCGCTGTAGAGTTATACAGTAAAGTGTAAGCTGGGGCTATGCAGATTTAACTCTCCTCTCATTGCACCAAGTATTCCTGTAACTCTGCCTGCTACTGTTGCCCTGCTATCCATGAATAGCTGACTCCCACTTGACTTGACAGAATCATCATGGCTGTGTTTTTAACCTGTATGGAAGAATACACTTAACTCTGCTCCACTTGTTTTTAATGACACTCTGAGCACATTACACTTTTGAATGTGTGTTAGTGCACCCCCAGAAAGCATTAAGTTCAATTGGCTTCCCTGAACAGGCATTTTCAAATGGGGCACACAGTCTGTGCATAATTGAGATTTCATCACTAAAACTTTCATGACTGCGCGTCTCATTTGTCCTACATTATTTGGCCTCATCTGCCTTGAACTGCTTTTTCGCAGTAATCGCTTATTTGTCATAATATCAGAAATGCAAGATATATTCAATGATGTGTGGCAAGGCCAACTGTTAAAATGCAAACAAACTAAAATATTGTTATATTCCTAATGGCGTCGTGCTTCGTTACGGTATATTATATGCACTGAAGAGAAAAGGAAATTCAAAATAAGTGGATTAAAACAGGCTGGCAAAAAAATAATTTTGTCACAGAGAATGCCATCGTAACCTAGTAACAGCAATGAGTTCCTTTGAGTTGCTGGTCCACTGATAATCCGTCACTTGGTGTGATCGCATACTGTATAATCGCATTAAAATATTAATATCAGTGAAGCCAAGTTCATTTTTGGCTCAGAATGGACATTCACGCAATTGTGCACTGGCTGTTTTCAGTCCAGTTCGTTGGAAGTAACTCTTCTGCTGGGTCTATTTAGCTTTAATTCACTTTTGTTTTTAAAGTTGCGCTTTTATGAGCAGCTGAATGTGTGCTAAACTCAGCCTCTTCGGCGCACTTTGAAATTAAGCCAAAGAAGAAAGAAAACTGGGACATGCAATGATGAAAGTGAACATTTCTGTGCAGTCATTCTTTTCAGTTGACTGGCGAATAAGGGATGGGTCTTCTTAGCAGTTCTACCTCTCCGCGTACAAGCAAGGAATGTAGAATCATCATGTTTTAATACAGGACTCATCAAATCACAGTCCTCCAAGGGGCAAAAGTGCTGGGTTTTACACACCTGGGAGTCAGGTGTGAGAACAGTCTGCCGAATCAAATGTACTAGTTTGTCCAGTTAATTATGCAGCAGGAAGTATAACCTTGACTGTATTCAAATTTGAGGGACATGCCATTTGACGTACTATTTGACGATCAATATAAAGGCAATGAAATTCAATTTGTGTCACCAGCGAATTTGCATGTGCTCTGAGCTCCATAATCTTTGGGACAAATGTATTTTATCTTTGTTTTGGCTCAGTTCACCACTTGTACATTTCCAGTCAAGTGATTCATGCATGAGTGAAATGCACATTCTGTGCTCTTCTCTTAATGGTACAGTTAACACAGTTTAATATCACCCTGCAGACATAACAGCCCTTTAATACAAAGCAGCCCCCATTCCGAAGCATCACGATGGGATATGGGATACCTACTGTGGCCAATGAGATGGCTGACTTAGCTTGCAAGGTTTCGAATTTGAACATTGCCTGCTTTTTTTAAACTTTTTTTTTTTTTTTTTTATCAAGTAGACAAACAGTTGAAAGCTGAGCATTTGGTGACCTCAGGCACAATGCGTAAAAAATGCTTTCCATTTTTTTTTTTCAGTTTAAAAACAATCATTTCCAGCAATTTTTGTTGAATACTATTCTACCCATTGAAGCAGGGTAAATAGAGAAATCACATGAGAAGAGGGCACAGAACAATACACCCTTAAACAAGAGGGCAAATGGCGTAGGATTCATGCCTTAATTACTTCAACCAGCCTTGCCTGTGGCGCTGGAGAGATTGCTCTCTTTCCCTGAGTTCACAGTGATTTATATTCCCACTCTTTCAAAGAGAGCCTGTTATCTTTAGAGCATTCAGTACCCGTCTCTTTTGTTCTGTAAACTGTTAAGTGTGAACAACCAAGTAACATGACAGTGGAAACAGCATTCACTGTATTCACTTTACTGTATCTTAAATGCTGTCATTCTGTGTGTGTGTGTGTGTGTGTGTGTGTGTGGGCATGCCTGTCTGTGCATGTGAGGGCATTTGCAAGGTGTTTATAAGTATGCCAGCATACGTGTGTTTGTGTGTGTGTGTGTGTGTGTGTGTTTTGCGTATGCAAGTGTGGATGTGTGTATTTGTGCGTGTGTGCACATGTGCACTTGTGTGTATGTGCATGTGTGTTTGCGTGCGTATGAGTGTGTGTGTGTGTGTGTGTGTGTGTATGTGCGTATGAGTGCATGTGTGTCGGGGGCAGCGCAGGGGGAATCGGGGGCTCCCGTAAGTCCATTGGAGCATTGGATTATTGAAATAAGGCACCATGGGCAAAGTGCTGGTCTAGTTTTCCGTTTCGCATCCAAACCCTTTTCTGCGGAGCTATTGTTGCCATGAGAACCTCACTAGCTCCCAGCATTGCTCTTATAATGTGAATTCTGTACAGTTCTGTCTGTGAGAGAAGATTGTGATGAAGCCCTTGACCGAGGGTAAAGGAGAAACCAGGCGCTTTTTCAGATTTATTTTAGGCGGCAGGTGCAGCAGTTTTCAGTATTTTTATTACATAAACATATTTTTTTCTAAAATAATTTTTTCCTTTCATTTTAGCAGTCAGAAAAAAATAAATGGGTCGAGTACATGTTTGTCCTAATTTTACTTTGCTCTCCACAATTTTAGATTTGTAATCCTAGAATCTGGGAGGAATTGCTGCGAATATTTCATATACACAAAGCCTTTGACCAAAGTCTGGGCCTGTGGACAAAATAAAATAGGATAAGAGCAAGGCATGGACTTTATCCAAATCTCTATTTCTACGGTGCTTTTTTGCAGTCCAATTCCTGACTACGCCCCATTTTGGATGGTCTTCCCATTGAGATGGTCACCTCAGGATCCAAATTCTCTGCAGTCATTGCTGGCTTCATAGAATTTAACACCAGCGCCTGAGGGCAACAATTGTGGTTTATTGTTAAAAATACCATTTCCTTTCTTCCATGGCCATCAAGAAATCTGCCTGTCAAAATGGCTGAAGGCCTGAGTCTCCATGGAGAGGAGAAATATGCTGAATGTTGAGTATCTCATAGCTGTCACGATCACCATCACCATCACCTGTTTAACATTCTACATTCTGAGTAAGGAAATAACGTGTCTAAAAAGACACAAAAAGTTTGCTTCTGAGGTGAAACCTCATTGGTACATAAAACTATATGACTAACTATACATAATTCATTTGTAATCTTTTTTTTTTCCTTGTAAAAGGAACTTTATTTGTACCCAGATATCATGGCATTGTACTTTTACGGTACAACAGGGAAATCTAGTCTCGAAAATTTACCTCTGCTGTAAGTTTATTTCCGAGAGTGCCCAGTAAAATGCGTCCATCAATGATATATAAGTATGTGAGAGTACTTTTCAAGAGGAGGCTTGAAACGGCAGTTTTCAAGGACACTGTTCATGCCAGTCTTATATCTCTCTCTCAATATGTACACTTTTTTGCAGGTTTATTTCAGTTCTAAAAGTGTGAAATTACATTACGGTAAGTAACATTAAGTAGAGTGCATTGAGAAGATAATCTGAGGCCGTCAATCAGCGTGGTCGAAAACTGACATCCAGTCGTTTTATATTTTTATTCACAATCATATTCTAAAAGAGTTGTTCACTTAAGGTATTACAAGTGTTCCACTTTGGTGTAAAAATATTTAGAAAATGCGGCAGAAAAAAAAGTTTGTTTTGTTTTTATTTTAACATCCCTGCTGTGTAGGTTTCAGCTTTTTAGACTGGCTAAATCAGACCTAAAGGAGCCAAAAATTAATTGCTGGCTGTTGGCCTGCTAAGAAGATGTGGTATTTCCGGGTTTCATGTAATTTTGCCATTTGGAGAGAGAGATAGAGAAAGAACAACCCACACAGACACAAAAACAAGCACTGAAAAAGTCTTCTCCCACTTTCCTCACAAGTTCCTGGCAAAAAAAATAACCAACTAATATACAAAGTAAAAACAAATGATAAAAATAAAGCGAAAGTGGTCTTTCAACTCTCTGCTTGTTTTAACTTGTTGACTTTCATCTACCAGATCCTCTTTTTAGCTTTACTGCACATCCCTGACATGTGCTCTGTTTTCAGGTGTACATGGTAGGGCGAGACAAGTCAGGTTCCCAACAGGACCAAACGGAGCAAAGCTTGTGGAGCTAGCTCAGTCTTATAAACACTCTCATTCATTTCAGCCACTGCACCACCCCTCTGTAAGGTGGGCTATTTAAGCTGCTCTCCTGCTCTGCCCCTGCTGCTAAAACATGTCTTTGCCTGCTGCTGTGCTGCATCACTCTTACCTGCTGCCGGTAAACATTCCACCTCCAACCCAGCACCAAGCTCAGGCCTCTGAATTTCCCTTGGTGGGCGGGGGTGAGAATATCCAGATACTCCCTGCTCTCTCCTCAAGCAGAATGGTGTGTGTCCGGGTCTGTGCATAAATGTAGAACTATTACTATATCTACCTGTTAATGAACCATTAAAGTACCTGCACGCTGACTCACTGAACTACATTACTACATTTGATTTATCAATATACACTTCAGACAAAGTAATATTTTTTTTCATATTTACATAGTCATATGTGGCTCCGTGCTCCATTATTTTAGATTTGTAGTCGGACAATACACATGATGCTAATTATTACCTTGCAATAAAGGGCATTTTTATATATTCCCGTTGCCGTGTGTTGAAATGATTAAATTTGTTTATCTATGGTCATTCTGGGGATCCCTCCATGTTCTTACAAATGGCTCTGCAGTTGTTTCGAATTAATCAGGTGAGTTAACTGCTTCCTTAGAGCAAGTATGGGGTATTTATATCGAACTAATTTGTCGGTCTTGATGCGACGCGACTGCTCTTAACTGCTGCGGGAGGAAGCACAGAAGGTAATTCTCTATGGCGGATTGTATGTTTCAGGGTGGTCTGTGATTCGGGCTCGGTTTGGTGAGGGGAGATCATTGCTCCTCAGCTCCAGATGGCCAGGGTGTGCGATCTTTATTTGTACACAGACTGCCCTGCCCCGCCGTGTTTCTGACAGATGCTTAGTGCTAAATTAGATTCCTGACATTAAAAAAAGGGGCTTCGTGCTCTCCTTGGAGCTAGAGCTTGGTAACGGTTAGGAGTCATTTTCATGCACCGTTTTTAAAATGAGAAACTGAAAAAGATTACAGAGTAGTGGGCACCAGGGCTATATGATGGTGTGTCTCTGTTTGTTTGCAGGTGTGTTTGTGAGTGCAGACTTGTGTGTGTGTGTGTTTGTGTGTGTGTGTGTGTGTGTTTTGCTTTGAAACCCAGTCAGAACTAATATGAGTAAGCTTTCACACAATCACCTTTCAAGGAAGTACATTAAAATATTTGCTTATCTGCATTTCCGCATTACCATCTTCATATGAATAGTGCTTGGCTGGTGTGTGTCCCTCTACTCAATTAAAGCCTCGCACTCGCACTAGGGCATTGGAGCATTATTAGCTCGCGAACTGCGGACATCTGTTATATGTCACGGAAGGATCCGGCAGCCTCACGCTGTTGCTTCAGCTCAGCGCATCCCCCCCATATCCTGCATTCTGAGTGGGCGCCTTCGGCGTAAGAGTCATGTCTTCCGTCGTTTTGTCACCGGTTTTTTGGTGGCTGCCCTGCTGGTTCAGTGCTTTGCTCTGAAACGTTTTCCTCAGCTGTCGATGGCACTATTCAGCTCTCATCACTGCATTCCCCTTTCATTATGGGCCTGATCCTGTCACAGATTAGAATTTATTTTTTGAAATGAATTTACTTATTTTTGTTTTCAGAAGTTCAATTGATAATTGGCCTTTACGGACCAAACAGTACTAGGGCCTCCCAGAGAGGAACCGGCCATTGGAGAGTTTCCCGGCAACTACACACCTTAAGGGGCTTTTATTCAGTTTTCTTTCGCACCGCCAATAGGAACGCCATACGGCGAAGTAAGCCGCCTGGCGGTTGCAATACCATCACATTCAGTACTTCTGTCACTCAGAGTTCCTCTGGCGTTGCGAAAGGACCGAAAATATCCCTCAAAATGGGACTTCAATCATAGTCTTGGCTGGACAAAACACAACATGTTTTTATGCTAAACTTGAATTGTCCAAAATGTGACTTAAGTACTTTTAGTGCTGGGGTCTTCAATTGAAAGTGAGGAAGGATAGAGAGAGACAGGAGTAAAACCGCTGGATCAGTTTTTGGGGTTAAGGGCCTTGCTCAAGCGCCCAATAGGAGAGTTCTTCCCAATTTAACCACTCCAGATGCAAATCTGAATCAGCCCCACCAAAGGGTCAAACCAGCAGCTCTACAGTTTCCAGTCAAACTGTTAACCATGAGGCCACCCTTCCCTCCCGGAGTACCCTGCAGCCCCATTTTGGGTGGTGGGCCTGACTAATCTCTGGTTGTGACCATTCCATGTGAGCCAATACCAAAATGTAGAAACTCAATTGTTGATGCATCAGCCACCGCGAACGATCAAGTTTCAGAGTTAACTGAGCGATGATGTTAAGCCAGGGCTAAAACCTTATAGAACATTCAACATGATCTTTTTTTGCTCTTCGATTGCTCAAGAGGTTTGTGTGTGTGTGTGTCTGTGTGTGCTTATTTGTGTGTGTCAAATTTTTCCTTTCTTTATTATTCCTAGTCTACGCTGGGTTTCCATGAAAAAAAAATACTCACAATGGACACACTGCAACTATTAAAGATAAATTAAAGTTAATACAGTAATTTGTATAATAGACTTGAATCAAGTGAGGAATTCAGATGTTTGAAGAAAAGGGATAAACTACTGCTGCTCTATTTTTTTTTTTTTTACCACAAATAGATTCCACATAGCTGTGGAAGAAATCTAAGCCCTGTCTCCCGGCCTCTGTGTTTACTGTCTAGACTGTCTGGTGGATACGACGCATTCACTGACATCTGGATGACAGGGACAAGCCTTATATTTCCGAGAGACAATTCCCGTATTGATATATGAGTTAAATATTCCCCGTAGGCCGTTTGGATTAAGCATCTGCAACCTGAGCCCCGGGCGGAGATTGACGCGAGGCGGTCGCTCGATTCCGATGTGATTAGGTCAATTTGAAGAATAGGTTTCCTCTTTCGCCATATGGGGTTGGTGATGGAGAGGGATATGTGTGTTGGGGGGGGGGTGGATGGGCAGGAGGTCCTGACTTGTCAGAAAGGAAAATAGTTCCTGCATAATGCTAGCTGTAGAATTTTATCGCTCCGCACCATCTACCACCGGCGTAAATGTGAGTGACGTATCCATTTCCCATCAATTTTGAGGGACAATTCACAGCCACGGCGAGGCCCTAGCTGCTCTTTTTGTTTAAATAAGAATACAATATGAAATTGGGTTATGGTGCGACAAAGTTAGACAGGGCGGTCTGTCTCTTTA
Source organism: Gymnothorax javanicus (assembly GCA_029692085.1). Lineage (NCBI taxonomy): Eukaryota > Metazoa > Chordata > Actinopteri > Anguilliformes > Muraenidae > Gymnothorax > Gymnothorax javanicus. The sequence goes on from CM056211.1 coordinate 19,644,504, forward strand.
GTGGCAAATTCGGTCAATTTTAATTAGGCTGATACAGCCGCAGGGGCTAAATTACATAAACTTGACCCCCGACTGGAGCGTTTGTCTGCGAATAGTTTTGAGCTCAGAGGGGTTAATCTGAGACTAATGCAGGCACATCCTGTCTCCCTGCGCCAGCTGTTTTTACTTGATTCAGTTAAATAGTCCTTAATGAATCTCAGAATTTGCTGAGTTCGAGTCTGTACTAAACTAATCTACTCTCCTGCTGCTAAATTTAGCTTTTTTTATTGCTAGAACATCAATCCTCGCTCACATCTCAGATTTATGAGTTAAAGTAGAGTATATTTTAAGGAAGTTGTTTTTTTTTTTTTCTACAAGTGAATCTGTTCTTTGGTCATATTTTTAATCAAGAAAAATACATATTTTCTGGCCAGTTATGCTGTCAGATTGCTGCAAACCCCTGTACAGATACACACACGCACACTCATGCGCAGATTTGATATGATTCACCTGTCAAAACATCCCAGGTTTTTTTAGTCTCGTGTAAATGACCTCTGCAGTCAGAAAGACAGGTTTCCCTTTGATAGATAACAGTTGGGATAGATGCGCCAACCTGGCGCTCTTCTCTGGTCTTTCTTTCACTGTGTAAGGCTTGCCTTTTTTTGAGGAGGGGAAGAGTGTGATGGAAACAGACAGTTGAAAAACCACCAAAAATCTTTGTGTTTGTTCTATTGGGATTTGAGGTCAGTCTTCACGGATTCCGCAGGAGAATCTCACTAGTCGAGCTCGAAACTATGAATCCTTTGCCTAAATCAAAGTGTTTTTCAGTTCAGAAGCGAAATACGATTTCCCCGCGTTAGCTTTCCTCTGGATTTTTTTTCTTCAGCATGGCTATGTCAACAAAATCTCACCACAGACATGGCAGAGTTGCTTAAGTTAAGTGGAAGCAATATTTTAGACTTTGAAACTATAGCTTTTTTGTTGCCAAATGGTGTGTTAAAATGATTTAAAGTAATGTCAGCACATCTTTTTTCATAATGCATATGCATGTTTTTAACCTGTGTTACACCAAACCAACTTTTTTTAAAATTTTTAAGTCTTTTTATTGACCAGAGTGCCACGTAGATAAGATACAATTTTAGCACCTCGACTAGCGTACCAAGCCACCCTCAAAACGGAGGTTAAATCTGTTTTTCTTTTATTGATTAGAAGAGGCGTGATGGAAAGTGGCAGGTTCAAACTGATGTAGCTATCATTCCACGTCCTGTGGGAAATATTTACGGCTACAGGTTCTAACGTCAAAACTGTAATTCATCCATTATAGCCTCAAAAACCTGAGACCTGAGGGAGCGAAGGATCAAAAATAGGCCTTTTCGTTCTGTCACCGAGGCCTGTCAACGGTCTGTGTCAGTGTGAAAGACGTGATGGCGACAGAGAGCTGAAGATTGAGGTAAATCGGAGTGGGCATCTCCAGGGAAGAGGTGTTATGTTGTAAAGGATCTGTGGAGAGAAATTGGCCTGAGGTTTTGGCCGATTTTATTGAAAGATGCCTGTGAAGAGAAGAAGAATCAGAGGTTCAGATGCGTGAGACTGCTTCACATCAATGTTAAAGGCTCATCTGCACCAACTACAATAACTATCAAGAACAGTGAGGCAAATAGGGTCATGTTTGTCTGAGTACGATCAAATTGTATCCAGGGTACAATTAGATATATCAAAATGTACTTCAGTCCCTGGAATTTCTGTCAAAACATACCCCGTACCCTGGATTTGACACTTTTTGATGGAACTGGGGTACATTTTGACAGACATGCCAGAAATCAAGGTATGTTTCGATATATCTAATTGTACCCTGGGTACAGTTCGATGGTATCCAGTTCGAACATGACCTTATAACCTTATAAGCTAGAAATAGAAATCTTTATTGTCCACTCATGTAGAAATTTGTCTTTGTCCCCACAAAAGAACATTTACCACACACATGCACAAATGTACAACAAACATATTACTCAGACCCACACACACACACACACACACACACACACACACAAGAGCTTCTCATCCCATAGATGACCAACAAATAAGAGTATTCAAACTGATGAACAATAGAATACTGAGAATACTCTTTCCGCTATATTGTCCATCATTTTGAAACATTTGTTTGTTAGCTGTCAATGTTTCTATCATTCATGCAGCTGGTTAAAGTCACTCTCAAAGTAATCCAATTGATTTTGTTTTTCTGTCATGGCCAGTGTGGCTGCAATGCGGACCTCGTCATCCTCAAAGGTTAGAATGATTTTAAATACAATATATTAAGATTTGTAGTTATTCTTGGCGTTTAGAGACCTTCAGTCAGGAATTGAGATGATCCTATGTTGTGGCAATTCACTGCCTGATTGGTGGAACGAACAAGACCATTCAGCTTTCAACTTTTATCTTCGCCATTGTGGGAGGGAACAGGCACTAGGCCTTATTCTGTTCCCCATTATTACACTTATTCACAACCACTCTCTTTCAGAAAGCTATTTCTCAGGCCTGGATTGTTTAAAGAAAGGACTCTTACACAGCATATCATATTGGTTTACTTACCTTACCACGCAAAATCGAGTTATTTTGTCCGCAAAGTTAATTTGAAAGCTAGCTCTTGAGATTTTATTCACTGGCTCTTCTCTGTGAACATCGCTGTGTAATCATGAGGCTGCCACAGATCAGGCTCTGCAGCTCTGTCTCTACACGCCTTCAATCTGTAAAATCCTTTAATACGTCCGCGTGCCGATTCGCTTTTGCAGCCCTGCGTTCAGTCGATATGGGCTATCTCGTCTGTGTTGACGCGCGATAGAAGTGTTTCTTTTTCTTTTTTAATGGGAAAAAAAGAAAAATCCTTGTCTTTGGGTGAGTGCAGAGAGCTCTTTGTCAGCCTTGCCATGAATCAAAATGTGCTTGTGTTTGAAAAAAAAAAAAAAAAATGTCCTCTCGAGTGTTATTAATTCCAGCTGGTACTTGTTGGTTGTGTGGGAGGCTGCTAATGGAAACATATGCTGATAGAGGAGAGAGCGGGGAAAACTTATTCATAAGGTGCTCGCACATATCTGCCAGGACACAGGAGCACGCACACACACACACACACACATATGCGCACACACACAAACATACTCACACTAAGACACACACACCCGTGCACATGTACACATACACAAATGCGCCCAAACACAGACAGACGCGCGCACCCTCACACACAAATACACCCCACACACACACACACACACACACATAAACTAGCGAACACAGAAAAACACCCACACACACATGCACATACATGCGCACATGCAAAAACGCACACACACACTCATGCACTTACAAACACACGCATACACACACAATTTGTTACTTTAGCTCATTGCAGTACCACACCCATACCCCCATCGCAACCTCCAACCATGTCCCTGTTCGATCAGGATAGGTGCCTCCTTCTCGAATGACACCCAGTTAAGGGGGGCTGGCGGGTGGGTGGGGGAGGATGGTAACACCTGTGCTCGGCTCATAAAGACAGACAGACTGTGGGTGGCGGTTCATCGATTCCTTGCGGCTCTACAGCGCCGTTACGGCTAATTATACTGCTCTCTGTAGGACTGCCAATCACAGTCAGCGTGGGACAGACTGGGCCAGGTATCAGCGTTAGCGCCGAGTCGATACGAGAAAATAAAACAAAAAAAAATTAATCAAGTTCCACTAAATATCTACCTTCACTCCGGAGGGTTTGAGTGAGTAATGGGCACGCCAAGCTAAGGCAGTCAAAACCTTTCAAGTCAAACCAGGTTGAGATCTAGCTTTAGTTGTAGAAAAAGAGCATGTTTAGGAACGAAACCCTATGATTTCATTGAGGAACTTTATGTAATTCTTTGTGAAGCAGAATGGTGTAATGTGGGCACTCTTACACTTTTCATCTGCTCGATGTTGGCCCGTGGAAAGAACCAAGAAGGGGTTCTCTCGAGACAAGCTGAAGAACCCTTTTATTTCAGAGATCATGAGTAGGTGTTCAGCATGGAAGGGAATGTACACAATAGAAATATCACAAAGGCCCTGACTGAAAGGGAATCTTGAAAAATATTAGGGCATAGAGTTCACTATGATAGTGGAGGTCTAATACGCATGAGATCTCTTCAGGGGGCATACTACTATCCCTGATGAGGAGAGACATAGTTTTTAGCCTGTTCCCGTCAGGGGTATAGGTCGTTTGGACTCTATGCCAGTTGGACCCTAACTGAATGGACCCAATACCGGTTGGACCCCAGATCAGTTGGACCCCAACCCTAACCCTAACCTAACCCTAACCCAACTGGTCTGGGGTGTAACTAGTCTACGGTCCAACTTGTCTGGGATCCAAATGGTATGGGGTCCAAACGGTTAGGGTCAGGGGTCCAACTGGTCTGGGTCCAACTTGTATGGGTCCAACAGATACAGGGTCCAAATGACCCCTTCCCCAGCTTTTTGTTGGTGCATTGATTGACTACTAAACTGGTGCCTTTGGGCATTTTGGGGTCTCTGGGGGTGGGGGGAGAGAGAGATATTTGTTTTTCAAGTAAAAATCCACTGTAGTTTTATAAGGTCTTCTCCATGTGTAAGGTCTTCAGATGCTTTTTTTTTTTTGACTAGGGAACACCTGTTGAAAGGTGCTACTATCTTTTTTAGTGAGTTGTGAATAGAGAGAGTGTGTTGAGACAGCGTAGGGCTTGGCTCTCTCATAATGCACACAGTGTCCCTGAGGTTTGGCATCCAACCGTGAGGGCTAAGAGAACCTTCCAGAGTTATTGTATAATCATCCAGAGCAGATTTAGCACTCAGCTGGGGAGGTGTTTCCGGCGAGATAAATTCTCCTGTTTCTGCATCGCCACTCTTTTCTCCATCATTAATTAACCTCCCCTACCCCCTCCCCATAGAGCCATTCTGTATGCAAATTTTACATATTTATTATTGTTTGTTATTTATTCAGTAACTCATTTATTTGAGAGTGTCAGAGGGCTTCTTGCTCTATTGTTTTCTCAGCTTGCGGTTCAGCTGGATCGGCGCCCCTCATTTATTCTTCTGAAGTAACGCAGGGAATTTACACTTACTGTGGCATATTCCCAAACGCACTGTAGCAGCATTTCACACACTTGAACATATCAGAAAAATGTCTTCACAAATCTAGCAGAGCTGCATTGAAAGCTAAAAAAAACTACCAGAAGGGACTCAGTGATTCTCCACAGGAACCCCATCTAGATGAATTAGGAAAATGGTTCTTTTTGGAATTATTCATACCTTTTGAATTGAAAAAGAGAGTTCCATAAAGGACTGTGATGGGTTGTCCTATCCTTACATCCATTATCTTACCCTCTTATTCCTGTATGAAGACACAGGGTGGGGGATGGGTGAGCCGCTGGACTCTATCCCAGCATACCGTGGTCAGACGGCTTGAAGACACCCTGGACAGTGTGCCAATCTACGGCAGCATCATGTTCTCCTGCGGATTCCATTTCTGTTTCGAGACTGCATGCTCTAGGGGTCTCATTTATTAACAGTATGTAGGCACAGAAATGATCCATTCACCAATTTCTTTGTGGAGTTCGGGTTTATAAAAACAAACCTGACATTTAAAAACACGCTAAATGAATACAATTATGCACATATATGTTCAAAGTTCCAAGTTAATCTTGATGAGTTACATTAAAAATTGCATGGAGTTTAGCTTAACCTCAGTTTTATAATTTGGGATATTCTTTGACATATGCCTTTTATATATATATATATATATATTTTTTTTTTTTTTTTTTTTTTTTTGAGCATATCTAATATGGGGTTTTGAAATCCACACGTTTTTATAAATAAGATCCCAGGACAGGGGAAGAGGAAGGCTGCCGCTAACAGTCACATAGAGAGGGATGTTTTCCACGAGCGAGTCAGTGATCACCGTCCGGAGCGGCCGGGGTGCTAATGCAGACCTCGTCCTGCCTGAGATACTGAGAGAGACTGCCTATGGTTCAGGCAGGACAAAAACTCAATTACAGGGCGCTGTTAGAGCTTTTGTGTCTTCATTATAATCTGCATGGAAAAAATATCGCAGGTTTTTTTTGTACTTTTTTTTTTACGTCTGAAGAATGAGTTTGACTTTCGAGTTCTGTTGTTTTATGTTACAATTTATTCAAATTTTTTTTCCCCACTAAATGTAATTTATCCTGCCCTTAGTAATTTGTTCATTTGTCTGTGTTCTCCTATACTGCATTGTAGAGTTTGAGAGGGTTGCCAATAAAAAGGAGGGGCAGAAAGACAGGTCAAACTTTTGATAAAGGACAACAGAAATTTTAAGTTAAAGATAACATCATGACATATGCAGCCATCATGGTGTGTCTTTAAAATGTTACCTGAAAAACTTGGCTTTAGGATCTTTGAGAGAGAGGAACTGAGAGAGAGGAAGAAAAAACAGGCAGTGAATGGCACTTTTTGGGCAAGGCTGTTCTACCATGGAGGTGGGGTGGAGTGGTGGGTGATGGGTGGTGGTGGTGGTGGAGGAGGTGGGCACAGAATAATCCCATGAGGAGCAGATAGAGGAGATAGGACAGCCAGCTGGCAGGGTATAATGTGGAGCGTAGTGGTCTGGCTGGGTGGTGATGCATTGTCTGGAGATAGGATCAGGCAGCCCCATTCACAGCTCCCAGTGCCAATGCGTGGGCGACGTGAATTTCATTCCTACAGCCACTGAAACCCAGCGAAGCTCGCCGAAGAGGTGTGTAATGCGCATTTAGCAAATCTCGCACATTTAGGTTCTGAGTTAAAATATCTTTCAAGTCTTTATTAGTATTTTCTAGTGTATTCTAACACACGAAATGCTCTCATCACAAACTAAGTCCAGGTTCTTACTCTCTAAGATAGCTGAATTAAGCCAGCCAGGATCAATAGAGTGCAGAGAAGTATTTGAATTAAAAACAAATACAAATTTGACCCAGGTCAGGAATTTGGCATTTGCCTGGGGAAAAGGTCAGTGCAGACTGTCATAACGATGGAAGAAGAGAGTAAGTTGGATGCTTATGAGCTTTTTTAAGCATTCACCGTTCTGAAGCACCCTCTTAAAAACCAAAACCTTGGTTTTCAAAAGAAAAAAAAAAAAAAGTGCAATTATAGCGGCTGAAAATAAGGCCAGAACTGAAAGCTTAATACACACGCTGATTGTGGGCGATAAATAATGGATAGATGCTAAATGAGCACAGGAATGTATTTGCATAAATGAAATACATCTGCATGCCGTCAGACCAATGGTGAATGCGTTTAAATGCGTCCTCTTTTACAAAGCTGCATTAAGCGCGACTCATTTGAGCACATGCAGATCATTTTGAAATGAGAAGGGCACTTTGAACTATCATTTTAGCATCAACATAAGCATGCACTCTTCCCCAAGAAAGGTCTCATTTTGCCTCAGCTCTGCAGCTTTTTTTTTTTTTCTCCATGTTTGAATGAAGCTCAAATTGCAATGGCAACTTTGCAAGAATAGCCTGGTTAATGGACTCTCGCGAGGCCGTCTCAGAAGGCTTTCGAACTTTCGGCTGACAACTGTTATCACCGCGCTGACTCACATTCATCTTGTGAAAGCTTTAACTTCGCTAAAATAAATGCCTTTCTTCAGGAGAGAAATTGCCGACTGCGGATTCCCGCGTAGAAGTGTGAAATCATTTTCTCGATCAAGTTGAAGTGGAGTTTATGTTGTTTTCCACTCAATATTGCTCAAAATACCCAGCGAGATTCATTTTGGTTTGGAGATTCTTCATTGCTTTCTGATTTATTATACTGATAACCACAGCCAAGTGTACTGAGCGTCGAGAGCACTCAAAACTGCCTCAAACTTTCACCACTGCGGTTCATTTATCTGAGATTTAGCCCATTCGTCAAACGGTGCGGAGGAGGCAGTAGCACGCTGCAGCTCAGTCGTCAAATTGCAAAACTTTCAGTTTCTTTGAGATCCTAAATTGCTTTGTTTCTCTCCCACAGTTGTACAAATAAAAACTAAGTCTCAAAGCAGGAGTCAGAGCTTGAGAAATCACTTCTAATTTTGATGCCGGCATCTGTGTTTATAAATGGGGCACAGCTTGTGGAGAAAGTTCAGGCAGACAACTCAAGGACCTTATGCTCATACACACTCCCATACATTTCTGCACTGCCCCACCCCTCTGTGAGATATTTAAGCTGCTCTCTGCTTCTCCCCAGCTGCAAAAATATGCCTTTGCCTGCTGCTGCACTGCATCACTCTCAGCTGCTGCTAATTACATTACCTGCACCTGCAACCCTCATAGCTGCTGATAGTTAACGTCCTACCTTCACCACCCCATCATCTACCTATGGCCTCTGAAAATGTCCATTTTCCCCCAGAGGGGTAGGGGGTAGGGACTATATATTCAACTCCAATTCCGAAATAGTTGGGAAAAAGTGTAAATTATGAATAAAATCAAAACGCAATGACTTTCAAATCACACCAACCAGTATTTTATTCACAATAGAACAGAGATAACAGAGCAAATGTTGAAACTGAGAAATTTTACAATTTTATCCACAAAATGAGCTCATTTCAAATTTGATGGCTGCTACAGGTCTCAAAAAAGTTTGGAGGGGGGCCTGTTTACCATGGTGTTGCATCCCCTCTTCTTTTTAACACAGAGTGAAGGCGTCTGGGCAGTGAGGAGACAAGTTTCTTGAGTTTAGTCATTGGAATTTGATCCCACTCTTGTTTATTACTGGCTTCCAGCTGCTGGAGAGTTTTGGGTCTCCTTTGATGGAATTTTCGTTTAATTATGCGCCAAATGTTCTCAATCAGTGAAAGATCTGGACTGCAGTCAGGCCAGTTCAGCACACGGACTCTTCTACTACGAAGCCATGCTGTTGTAATGGCTGCAGTATGTGGTTTTGCGTTGTCCTGCTGAAATACACAAGGCCTTCCTTGGAATAGGTGTCGTCTGGAGGGGAGCATATGTTGCTCTAAAACCTTTATATACCTTTCAGCATTCATGGTGCTTTTTAAAACATGCAAGTGTCCCATACCATATGCACTAATGCATATCCATACCATCAGAGATGCTGGCTTTTGAACTGAACGCTGATAACAGGAGGGGTGGTCTTTCTCCTCTTTAGCCCGGAGGACACGACACCCATGATTTCCAACAAGAATGTCAAATTTGGACTCGTCTGACCACAGGACACTTTGCCACTTTGCTACAGTCCATTTTAAATGAGCCTTGGCCCACAGAACACGGCGGCGCTTCTGGATCATGCTCAACAATGGCTTCCTTTTTGCATGATAGAGTTTTAGGTGGCATCTGTGGATGGCACGGCGGACGGTGTTTACAGACAGTGGTTTCTTGAAGTATTCCTGGACCCATTTAGTAATGTCAATGACAGAATCATGCCGGTGAGTGATGCAGTGGCGTCTGAGGGCCCGAAGATCACGGGCATCCAATAAAGCTCTTCGGCCTTGTCCCTTATGCACAGAGATTTTTCCAGTTTCTCTGAATCTTTTGATGATGTTATGCACTGTCGATGATGAGACCTTCAAAGCCTTTGCATTTTGACGTTGAGGAACATTGTTTTTAAAGTATTCTACAATTTTTTTACGCAAGCCTTCACAGGTTGAAGAGCCTCTATCCATCTTTACTTCTAAGAGACTCAGCCTCTCTAAGACATCCCTTTTATAGCCAATCATGTTACACACCTGATGCCAGTTAACTTAATTAATTGCTAAATGTTCTGTCAGCTGATTATCTTATATATTAATTGCTTTTTCAGCTCTTTTTCGCCTGTGTCCCAACTTTTTTGAGACCTGTTGCAGCCAGAAAATTTGAAATAAGCTCATTTTGTGGATAAAATTGTAAAATGTCTCAGTTTCCACATTTGAAATGTTATCTATGTTCTATTGTAAATAACATAATGGCTCATGTGATCTGAATGTCATTGCATTTGGATTTTATTAACAATTTACACTTTGTCCCAACTATTTCAGAATTGGGGTTGTATATTGACACTCACTACTCTCTTCTCCTCAAGTCCAGTGGGCCTCAGGTTGTGTCAAGATTTGGAGCCTAGATGCGAAAATACCATTGCATCGATTTGTTAATGTTTCAATAAACCGTTTGCGAACGACCTGGCTGACTGAAATACACCACATTTAAAGCAGCCTGGACTCCCATTCTGAGCATGCACATTGAATGTTTTTGGTGATTCATTCCAAAAAAGATGTTCACTTGCTTCCCAGAGCAGTAATTATAAAAGCATCTGGATGTTAACCAACAAATTAGGAATAAAAGTGATTTAAACACAGAACTAAAAGGGCCAGATTCAATCAATTCAATTTACTAATGATGATTAGAATGTTTGAATAGGTCTATTTGATGATAATGATGATTAGAATGTTTGACTTGGTCTATTTGATGATAACATGACTTTTCCAATCAAGTAGTTGAAGCCACAATGGGTAATAATGAAGAACAAGTCCGAATTGTCTTTGTGGTTGCATCAGGGTTTATAACAGTTTGCCCAGGGGATGCACATTAACTAAAACTATCAATTATTCCGCCTGGGAGGACTTCAATTACTTTAGGAATTCAATTTATTTTAGTCTTCAGCATATATATATATATATATATATATATATATATTTTATTTATTTTAAATTTAACAACAAACACAATACTCCAGTGCATTTGCATCTCTCCAAATGCATAGATCATATTTACCGTTCGTTTTGAGCCTCTACATTAGCATTAATAGCACCAGATATATAGTGGGGAAATTTTGCTAGCACTCAGCTGCTAATTCTGGCTTGGCTTCCATGTGGTCCTTGACACTTCAGTTATAATTGAATGGGCTTGAGCGTAAAGCGAAAGTGGGATGGATGATTTCCCCTTTTTGTATTCATAGAGTTGTCATATTAACATGAAAAAGGCTTTTTGAGGTTTGTATTGAGTAGCACAGGCCACATGTGGTCCGCAGATGCTATTTGGATAACCGCCGTCGCTGGTTTGATGGACGGTGCATTGACAGTGAGGTAAATTGTCGACTGCGAGATGAAGGCAGTCTCTGTTCCGGTAGTTTGGGACTTCACAAGCCAAATGGACAATTCTGGCTATCGCTCACAATCAATTTGCCATTTTGTTCCATCTAAAATCTCATCAAGGAACCTTTAATAAAGACTGTATGTGACAATATTCTTAAATTATATTACTTTGTTGACAAAACTATTAATTTAATGACAAATGACATGTGCCTTACTTGAAAGCATTGCTGAACATTCTCATTTGACTTTGCAGAACTCAACTGGGGGCGGTTAAATGTTCATTGTTCTACGATTGATCATTGCGTAGGGGCAATGTACTGTCCTGTGGGAGTTTTGGCATTTGTGGCAATGCTCCAGGAAAAAAGAACAATGGTTTTGACTGTACCTTTATATCAAAGACTTATTCCTTGAAGCATATCTCATTTCTCCATGATATATGGTCCATTAACCGAGAATGCGTAGAATATAACAGATTATACAGGGCATTTCACTTCTAGTTACTAGTGTCTATTTTGCATTAGGGGATGAGTGGATACAAACTAATCAAAACTGATTGCTTCCATGATGAATGTGCTTGTAATCTGGTTTCTGTTAGCCATGTCTGATTAAAGCATTTGTATAAGCTATCATAAAGATGATGAAAGTGAATTCTTCGGATGACCTGTAATTTAAGACCAGTTGGGGGGAAAAAATAGTCAGAACATATGAGCTGCTCTAGCACGATTCTATTAAGGAATACTGGCCTTCAATATGATGTGTTGGGCCCTTATATCATGTTCATCTCTCGAGAGGTTTGTACTAAGCCTGGAATCAATAAATAACTGTCCGTCATGCCTCATGTAGCCTTAGAAGTACATACGTGTCCACGTGTTATTGTATTTTCTGTGTTAAAAAGTCAGTTTTGGCCATTAAAAAATCTCAAGAGACTTTGTTAATGAGTAAAGGAGGGAATGAGAGAGTTGTGTGTGAATGATTGGAGAAATATGTAGGACACAGATGATAATGTCAGCAGTTCACCCAGGTAGCGTCGTAGTAGATTGCTTGACAGGAAACTGGGCAGTTGCTGGTTTGAGCTGCTTTGCATTGAATTGTAATCAGCATTTTGGCAGATGAAGTTTGGAAGAACTCTGCCGTAGGGCCCTTGACAAAGGCCCTGTACCCCTAAAACTGCTCCTGGGGCTTTACCCCTGTTTCTGTCACTCTCTATACTTGCAGCTTTTCTCTCTGGATAAATAATGGGTTAAAAGCAGCTTGTAATGCAGAGATTGCATGCAGTTATACTATAAGCAACCCTACCATTGTACCCATTAACACTGAATATAAACCGAGTCACTGCAGCATATATTTCGCTATATTAATGGGTGGTGTGTGTGTGTGTGCATGCGTGAAAGTGTGTACATATACCACAATAACAACAACAACATAACAGCAGTTATCCAAGACCCTCAGACCTTCTGGTCAAAGAGGAATATTTTTTTTCTCAGGGTTTAACCCATAATGCCTTGTGGATGTATACAAATTTACACAAATAAATGTTGGAAGCCCCTTTGATTGACAGAGAGGGATTAAAAAAATAAATAAATAAAAATATTTGAGTGTCATCAGGGCTATTCAAGCCCACTCAAATATATTCTCTCAAGTGAACACACTCAGGAAAAACAGTGCAAATCATTATTTTCAGTTGTTTGAAAGGTATTGCAAAAAGATGAGGGGTGGAACTTGCGTTGTCTCGGTGATGATGCATGATTATGATTTTAATAATACATTGGATTCATACTGAGGCTTTCAAAGGCATGCAGATGATTCTCAATTTTTACACTGAGAGAAAAGCACATGAACAGATAGCAGCAGAAGAGGTAGGAATAATGAAATAAAGGAGAGAGAGATAGAAAAACACATTGAACGAGAAATCAGAACCTGACAATCGAAGAAAAGCGGAGGTGGAATGGTATGTGTGCATGTATTTTTTCTTTGTGCAAATGTGTGTTTGCATGCATACACACATACATGGACAGAAATGGTCTTGCCAAGGGCTTGGGAGATATTTCAACCCAGACAGCAATCCAATTGATCGAACTGCGGCCATGTCGCATGCTAGCAAAATTATCAGCTGGAGTATGGGGACAGTTATGGGAAATCAAATTGGAAAGTCTGGCAGAGTCACACGCTACTGTGTTGCTGACGTCTTCATAGTCTCCACTGTACTTTCAATGATGTCACAGGGAGTCATTATTTTACTGTCAATGATGTCATAGAGAGTCACCATTGCACTGTCAATGATGTTACGGAGAGTCGTCATTGTACTGTCGATGATGTCGCTGAGAATCACAGTGATGTCATAGGAAGTCATCATTGTACTGTCAAAAATGTCACAGAGAGTCACTATTTTATTGTAGATGATGGCCCAGTGAGTCAACGCTTGTGTAGTTAATTGTGACATTAGCCGCAAGGTACTTTTGCTGCGTCTAAAAGATCCGACACGTCATTCGAGCAGAAGTAGTTAGATATCCCACAATGGATAGAGCCACCCTCTGGCAATACTCATGAGCACTGTCTGATACAATAATATAATGCAGGGTAAAAAAGATGGAACCTGAAATTAGACCCTATCTATCAAGCACACAATTCATGATATTGGCTCTCTGGTTGGAATGAGGAAACTCAATTTTGGATAATTGGAATTTGAACTTTATTCTGATGAATGGAAGTTAATTTGAATGAAAAGAAAAGGATTTTTTTCAGGCTGGGCAGAATCCAATTTTGGGTTTTCGTTCATGCCAGTGATTTGCTGCGAGAAACTGCCAAGGTACAGCTCAGGATTTGGGATTAGAACATAATTAGTTTGTGCTGAATAAAGAACTGGACATTGTTTGACATTCAAATGAATAGAGATTTGGCTCAAACGGCAATTTTTCAAAAGACTGTTCAGATGAAAATAAGAAAATCAATGTTACTGCTCGTCAAATTAATGTAGGTTAGAATCAGAGATCAAATGGAAAAATTGATTGATTAGATTTTTTAAAATTTTTAATCATTGTACTGGTTGGCATGGTGGTGCAGTGGGTAGCACTGCTACCACAGAGCAACAAGGTTATGGGTTTTAATCCAGCCTGGAGCCTTTCTGTGTGGAGTTTGCATGTTCTTCTGCATTGGCCTGGGTTTCTTCCCACAGTCCAAAGACACACATGTCAGGCTAATTGGCGACTTTAAAATTGACCGCAGGTATGGGTGTGTGAATGGTGTGTACATCCTGAGCTGGATTGGCGAGCTGTCCGGGATGTGTTCCTGACTTTTGACTATACTCAGCTGGGATAGGCTCCAGCTCACTTGTGACCCTAGTGAGGAAGAAGTGGTATAGATAATGGATGGATGTATGTGCGCACATATTTTCAATTTGTGCATTGCGGGCACAAAAGTGTGAAATGCGCTAATTTAATGGTGTGCCAGTTTTCTGCAAAGCAAATGTCATCCATGTTATTTCTAATGCGGGATGAGAGCACACTCGCCGAGCCTGATGACCAGCCTGGCACGATGAGTTGTGCTGATGGAAGAAGTCCGTGTCATGCGAACAGGCTAACATCACGAGAAATGGCAGGAAGTAGGTTATGTCACAAACCCATATTTTCTCAGATCCAGCCATATTCTGCCCCGTTCCCTTCCACTACTCCTCTGTTGGGAACACAGTCATCTGGTCTTAACCTCAAAAACCATCTCTTCTTCTATGCTGGAAGCTACATTCCATGGGGCATTCCATAAATTACATTGATTTCCATTAAAAAATAGCTGCAATTTGTTTTTATCATTCTTAATGCTACTAGACCCACTTGCATGACAGATGACTAGCTTGGCCTTTGGGCCTGTAAGATGTTGTAGCTTGAGGATTTCCTTATCATGCAAGCTGGCTTACATGAGGAGAAATGTCAGACATCAGTCTTGGTGGTGAGTCAGTGTGACGAATCCTGTAAATATATGACAGGATAATGTATAGTAACTTTTAATGGGGTAAAGTCACTTAAGATTCAACCTCTAGCTCCATTATACTTAAATCTAATCAGGATGGTCTTAAATATACAACTTAATGTTAATGTATCAGTCATCACTGGCAAGTGAAAGCAATAGAATTCTAGAAGCCTGTCACAATTATTTTTGAAAATAAATAATGAGTAATAAATGGCAAAATCAACACTTGGAAGGGGTAATGGCTGAGAAATCACGGTTGCAGTTTCGCAGAAGTAAATTTGAAATCATGACGGTACAGCCAGGCCATTGACTGTAAGATCTGTTTTCAGCCTATCAGTCTCTACTGCTGTTCATGATTAGTTTCCAGCTAACACAATCCTGTAAGGCTACGAAATGTATAAAGAACAGGAAATGAACAGTAATCCCTCAAAAAGTCGTATCCATACATCGATTTCTCCAGAGACTGACAAATTAGCAGACATAATTACGCCAATATGATCTAATACATTTAAGAATTCCTCTATGGATCGCCCAACGTTTACTGTACACTGCTGCAGATCAACTGACGTTGCAATAATCCGTATTGACCAATCTGATGAATGCCTTAGCGTCCAGGTTTTTGCCCTGCTGTGTATGATTAAGGACTTTGCCGGAAAAATCCAATGAACATTAATTGGCTGGCTCGTCCGTTAAAGACAAGGACAGAATAGAAAGCAATGAGGGCAAATTCTGTTTTGTTTTATATTATTGATGCTTAATGGATGGCCGAATTGCTGCTCAAGGCTATGCATTTTACAATCTCTCCCGAGCAGCATTAGGTCTCGATCTCTATAATTCATAACACAGCCCTTAATACATTTTTGATGCCTCTGCACTCTGTCCAGGAAAAGCCCAAGGCATTTTTTTTTTTTGCAATCTTATCTTTCCCTAGAAGTTATAATTTATTATTACAAAGTTTCCGTCATAGATAAGAACTCCTTAACACAATCCATGCATGTAAATTAAGAGTGTTGGACCATATTTACCATCTAGTAAACGCTTTGTGCTTCATATTGACCGATAGGCATTATGAATTGAACTTAGTTCGGCCTGACCTGTGTAGGAGTGCCGATTATCTTTTGTGTGCACTAATTGTACATTGCTCATCTTCCACAGGAATGTTATGTAAATGAGAGGTGGTGCGGGAGATGTGATTGGATGATGGGTATTACATCGGCATCCTGTCGTCGAGTAGAACAAGAACAGTCAGCCTCTCTTCAGTATTTTTGAGTCCCCTGTGAATCTTTCTTGCAAAATATAAATATGTGATACTGGGATACAGTAAGTGAGGCTTCTGACCCGCGCGTCTGTTGCTACGACGATGCAGTGGCAGTTTCCACAGTGAGCTGTGACATGGTGTCGCTGTATGGATTCTGACACGGCCGTTTGCATTCGCCTGCTATGCCGCCAACTCAAAGAGATCTCCCGGGAATACTTCTCACCGCACAGAACAAAATATAAATAAATAAAATAAAATGAAATCAAATGTGACTTGGCTGTTTTGAGAGAGGACCACATGTATATTTAATGCAGGGAAGATGAGAAAGACCACAGAAGTTTGATAGATTTTTTTATTTGTTTATTTTATTTTTTTTTATTTCTGGTTATTTATTTATTTCAACACTGGGCTCAGTTTATGTCCATTTCAGTTTTTTAGTTTTTTCAAGAAAAAAAAAGACACTTCAAAGGCTCACATACTGAAATCAATCACCGAGCTGAAGCTACAGGGACTTGGCAACGTTATATTTCATTCGATGTTGAATTGCATTAGTCATGGCATCTGTTATTTTTCATTAAAACACGCTGTGAATATTGCCTGCCATTTTCTTCATTGACATTTTTGCTATGTACGCGGAGCAAAGTTCACTTCGTGTCAAAGCTGGTAAATAGGTGCCAAACAAGCTCCTCCACTGTGGAAATTTCTGGACCAAAGAGAACTAGACAGAAATGGAAATAAATGGCTTATTTCAGATAAACCTGTTTCCAGTTGGCTACGCATTTCTCTGCAGTTTTTTAGTACTTAGGTACACAGTAGTTTCACAAAGGCCTTGAAGAGTGTGTTTTGTGTTTGGATTTTTGAACATAGCTGCAGGGCTTCACAGTTGGCAGCTAACTTGAATATGACACAATGAATATGACAGTGCGTTATGTGGGTCACTTCTTTATTAAAGTGCATTGTACAGTAAATCTACAAGCATTTTTTGCATTACGAAAATCCCCCGCCGTCAATTTTTTATTTTTTATTTTTTTGGAAACGTCAGGTAGATAAATAATTGCATTTAGAACAGTTTCATAGTCACTATAAGATTTGGATCACAGAATGAGATTTGAGGGATGTTGAGGATGTGACCACAGTTTTTGGGCAAAAATATAGAAAATAAATATTTCAGGCAACCAAATCACAGGTAAATAGTCAATTGCAGTATTTGCAAAGGAGGGGTTATTTCAACCAGAATCTATGAGAAGATGCAGCTCTAGACGGATTAGCCTAGCTGATATGCTACTGTAGATTTCCTGTGTGGTGCAGAGAAGGAAGGCCTGTGAACAGACTTGAAAATAATCTCAACGCTATTGCATCAGCCCTGGTCCCGGACGTCCACAGAGTCGTTACCCGGCACGCGCTCCGCCAAGGATCCCGAGCCCCATGACGACTCCTCTCATTGGGCCCCATTATCTCGAAAAATCCGCATTTCAAATTATTTCTCTTAACATCAAAGTTATTTTTCTGACACTTTCATAAAACTTGACTTTCTGTTGACTAGACTTAGCAAGGGCCAGCCCCTGACTAATGTGGGGTTAAGGCTCCAGTAGCTGATCTTTTTGTGCCTACTTTGTTATAAAATGACTGAATTTAACAGTTAAATTAAGGCATTGTTTCCTGGTTATTTGAACTGTAAGAAGAGTCCTGCGTGCATTTAACTGTGTTTTACACTTGACATACACGGAACGCTGTTGTATACTTATTGTAAAATTACAGTTAAAATAACTGGCAAAAAAGATGCCAGTTAGATTAACTAGCAAAAAATGGTGCCAGTTTATAACAGTGTACATTAGGCTCAAAGCATCAACCTTGTGTTGCATGTACCAACCTCTTGGTTAAATGTTTTAGCTTTTCTGGAGGACTCCAATAAGTGAGGGCCCTTGGAATTATCCCAGCTTCTACCCTTGCCTCTTCTCTCTGGCAGCCCCTCTTATAGTTTTTTATTTTTCAAACTGTAATCGACAGATCGTTCCGGCCAACAGAAGCAGGTGAAGGGCATTAACCGTGTAATTGCCCAGTGTTTGAAAACAAATTCCAGAGAACAAACTAAAAATAAAATTATGAAAATCTATTTTATTCTCATATCCTTGGTATGAAACAACAGATATTTTGCGCATTATAAATGTAAAAAAAATGAGATTAGAACAACTCATTGATTTTTCTCGATAGTAGGAGCTGGTGCCGCCCACGACCAGTCACCGAATTGATTGCCGTTCCGTGCCGTCACATCCCCGAAGAGCTTCCCCTGGCCTAAAAATCACAGCCAATTTATTCCAGCGCTAATGTGGCATGTTTCAGCATGCAAATGTAGTCCATTTAATGAAGAGTGTGAGGTCTAGAAAAAGAAAATGGCTGCAAAGGCTCCTTTGTTGTACAATTGAGGAACCCGATCCGGTATCCAGTTCAAGCGTTCTTTCTTGGGCAAAATTCTTTGTTTGGTTGTTCTCAGACTTCATGATAGCAGTGAGAACTGTAATAAATACAAAAGGGTGCAAGCTTGCAACGAGGAGCTAAAACAGAGGTCTAATATTAAAGTGCATACTAAGGGACACACATGACCACTTAAACTCTGAATTTTCACTTAAGTTCTCCCTTAAGAAAATTCAAGACTAAAAAAGCATTTTTTTTCATATTGTAGGACAATGTTGCATTCATAATCTGTATCTGCTGGTTGCGGTGCTTCACTAAAGCTACATCATACTTATACTGAGTGAAATACTTAAACTAAGGATGCCATGTTTTTATGGCCACAGCAATGCATCAAACGGAAACCATCTAGATCTTGAACATTTTATACACATTTCCTTGTTATTCAGCAGGACATATTTGGGGTCATTGACAAACTTGGGATCTTCACCAGAATTAAAATAGACCTGAAATTCCTCAGGTTGGAATATAGCAACTGCATTTGACAGACCCGCATATGGGTCCATTGGTTTTCTGGGGTACGACAGGTATAGTGGGGCTTTCACTGCCTGTATGTGAAGAGCAAAGCCTAAATCAGGGGTGACCCACAAAAAGAACTGATCCATTTCTGGATATTTGGCCACCCTCTGCTCTTTAATATCAGCAGGGTCACGTCTGGGCTTGCATTTGTGTGAATACTAGCTATAGCCAGAGACTGCAAATGTATCCTAAATATTTCACCTCAGTCAAGCTGCAGAGTGAACCAGCATCATTCATAGTGTAGTCCGAAAACACAGCAGAGGTCACTGGTGAGAACAAAGACCTACCTGCATGTTTTTATTCCATTTATTTATATCAGGGATAGTCAAACTGAAGACCCTAGTGCTAAAAGTACTTAAGTAACAAGATGTCCATTTTGACAAAATTGAGGCAGTGGACTTGGATAACTATAAATGACATTACCTTGCAGTAACCCTTACCTCACGGTGGGTGAAAATGTGACTTTAGTACTTTTAACACTTGGCTCTTTGATTAGGTCCTCAAACACAAAATACAGCCCAGGTTTTTACTCCTCAGTGGGAAATTAACTGAATTATTAGCACTACTGACGTCCCAGCTGAAAACGGCCGACACGATTTGAGGAACAGGTGTGCATATCACGCTGTCAACATGCTTGGCCTCGAAAACACCTGGCTGAGATTAAACCGTACGCGGTATGCAGCCGGTTGATGGAAGATGGAGTACGCCCTGGACTCTTTGAGTGGGCTAGCACTTTGATCCTCGAGAACAAGCTCGGCACACCTGTGTCACATAGCGCTCTTCACCGGCGTGGATGTGTAGAACTTCTCCCTGTCGGTACCAGCTGTGCTTTTTTTTAATGTTCAGACCCACTTGTCTTTGGGCTGTGGGATCAAACATCATTCCCGGACCCGCCACGTCCCTGTGATAAGAGTGCATCCAAAATAGCTGAAGAATACACAGCCTCCCTTGATAATGGACATGAATCTGAAGTAGTTTAGCTGGTAGCCATGACAAGGAGCACATGAATTGTCTATTTCATGAAGGAAAGGAGGCAATTTTGTTGCTTCCCTCCAGCAAGGAAACATGGGTACAACCTTGAGAGAAAGGAAAGAATGAATATAAGCCACAATCCTTTGCAGGTACAATGGGGAAGACGTCTGATTGTCCACAAATGTATCCCAAGGTACCTTTAAAATATCTATGTAAATTTCCCTTGACCCCTGTAGAGTTTTCTTGTGAGGAAAAGGAAGAGTGGAGAGGAAAGGAGGAAGGCCAGCTGCAGTCATTCTCTTCCTCTTCCTCTACTGTTTCTGCTTCCTGTTCATCCTTCTTAATCCGATTATTCCTTTCTCTTTTACTTCATCCCTTTCTTTTTCATCTTTTTCTTTTGAAATATAGGCAAAACTGAAGAAAAAAGGCTGATTTCAGATAAGATATTTCACAATATGGTAACATATTATTCATACGTGTACATTTTGTATACACTCACACATTGTGTGTGTGTGTGTGTGTGTATATATATATATTTTTTTTATTGGTTATGTATGTTATTGCCCGCATGCAGTAAAAACGGCCTGCCAGTATATCTTGTTTTGGCCGACCTGTATTGGCCGAGTTCAGCATGTGCACAAGTAACCATTGGCAACTGTGACATTCGCTCTCTTCAGAGAAGCAGACGACAGTCGCGGACCAAGCATTTAGCTCTTTAATGAGTCTTGAAGTCGCGTACTTCAGAAGTCATAGTCATAATATTGTTATGATAGCACAACATACTTAACCAATTAATAAAAGTAATAGCTTATTTTCGCATTGCCTTGGCATTGGCCTTTCGGTCGCGGTAACTGTGGCATTCGCTCTCTTCAAAGAAGGAGACGACAGTCGCGGACCTAGCATTTAGCTCTTTAATGAGTCTTGAAGTCGCATACTTCAGAAGTCATAGTCGGCCTGCGGCCTCGGGCCAATACGGCGACCCTCAGGCCAATACCACAGTACAGGTTCTTTAGCACATGGAGTGTTCACTTTTTGATAAAAGCATCAAATTTGGTACACGTGTGCTCTGACATATTCTAAACACGATAAGAGGTGGACCCCTATGTAATTAGCCATTTAAGGGGGCGTGGCACCTAATTTTCAAAATGGCCGCCATGAAATATAAAAAATGGCCTATATCCACATCTAATTAACATTTGTGAGTGATTTTAAATGTTTGATTATATTCTCCAGACACAAGGAACCAATTAAGATCAAATTAGGACAAAATTCATCGTTTTAGGGGGCGTGACACCATATTTTGCTTCCATGCGTGCTATAGCGTATTACATTACGCTTTTGCTTTTGCTGTTGCTGTTGCTGACCTCTTGGCTGTGCTGTATTGAGACAGAGGAAGACGTAAGGGATCGAATCTGAAGTTTTACTCTTGGTTAAACGGAGTTATCTGAAACTAATTTGTGTGTTCAGGCTCAAACAGTATTAGAGATTAGACAATTTGCTCCCGAGGTATAACCTTTGTCGCATTAGGGGCAGGGAGAATCTTCCTCCATCATCTTTTTTTTTTTTCCCTTTTTTCCCCTTTTTTTTTTTAACAACAACTCGGTGAGCAAACAGCCAAATTAAGTCGCTAATCTGGTCAAACAAAGGCGACGGGGTTTTTGGGGGTTTTTTTTTTGAGGGGTTTCAGTCTCCCGAGCAAAGTAAGGTAAAGTAAAATAAATTTAAAGCTAAATTTAAAGAATAAACTAAACGCTAAGTAATTGTCTAACTTAGTGAATTGTGATATACAAAGTAAGTCAGAGTTGTTTTCAAGACTGAGGTACACTGTCGCCTGCTTTTTTTCTGTAGCTGATTTAGCTAACTAACTATTGTAAGCTCTCAACGCAGGAATATATCAAATTACCGATATCTAACTATCTGGCTTGGTTTCATACTTGGTCGCTTGCCTTCATACAGTCTTCTAGCCAATAAATATTGACGCTCACCGGGTTTTTAGTCCCCTTCGTTCTCTATCCTGACCGCATTACCGCATAAACGCATTGCCAATCTTGAATATTAACGCGAACCGGGTTTTTGTCTTTTTTCGTGATTTTATTATCATCGAAGGGCTCTTCTGATTAAACACATTGCAAATTACGTTATCTTTGTATTTTCCTCCGGTTGCGGTGCCTTGATCAGCTGATTAAAGTTTAACTGCTTGTTTGAGTGCTCAGCGACAGCTTGTTGGGGAGATACTGTATAGTTAGTTCGCCACGATAAACGACTTGTTTATTCGGTCCGTTTTAATTAAAGGAACCGAGGCTTAACTCTTATCTTATCTCTTTGGTTGTATTTGTGGCTGGCTAGCTAGATAGTTACTGTTTGCTTTTTTTGGCTGGGGATCTGAGATTTAGTATTTAGTCAATAGGACAGCAGTCACTTTAGTCGTCCGTAATTTAAACGAAAGACCGAGTGCTCCGCCTCCTCCTCCTCCAGTTTCTCCTGGCCGTAGTATAGCCAGTCTTTTATCTGGGTTCTCAGCTAAGCCCTGTGAGACTTTTTGGGTTAGTATATTAATAGTACCGGTCTAGATAAATTCAAGTTGGCTTATTAGGAGTGCTTATTATCGATAGAGTTTCTCAATTTGGTATTTCATTTCTGTTCACTAAAAACTAAGCCCCTGTTAAAAGAGGCTTATTATCCATTCACATAGTTTCCCCCATTTTCTATTGTGACTGCTGCTTAGGGCTTCTCAGGTTAATTAATTAATAAATTGTGGTTCCTGAGCTTCTGTCTCGCATTAGTAATTTTCTTTTGTTATCTAGGGTGAGCGAGGTCATTAGGTAGGGGTTCAAAATGTGGCCAAAACTATGTGACGGTTGCAGGATGATCGCACTTTTGGAAAGAGATTTCAGGGTGGGTTTGTCTGTCACCGTGCCAGCTAATTGAGCATCTGGAGAGCAAGATCCTTGTTCTTCAGGGCCAGTTGGCGGCACGACATAGTTCATTAGAGTTCCTAGAGGAACTAAGTAGTATGTCGCTTTAGAGAAATGGTCTGTACGCCAAAGCAGGGTGGTGTGGGGACCCCAGAGCAGGCAGGAGAGAAAGTTGGGTGACGGTAGGACGCCAGCGCAGGAAAGGGCGTGCACACCGTAAGGTGTCCAACCGATTCATCGAATTTGAGAGTGAGGGGACTGATGAGCAGCAGGGCACCCTGTTGGCCTCTACCCCTCAGAAAAGAGAGTTATTGATAGTGGGGACTCAATATTAGAGGAATAGACAGTTTAGTCTGTTCATGGACAAGGAGTCTCATGTGTTGCCTGCCTGGTGCCCAGGTAGGAGACCTCCTGGAGCTTTTACAAGCTCCTGGACAGAGCGGGAGGGGATCCAGTTGTCATGGTCCATGTTGGGACTAATGACATAGGTAAGGGTAGGTTTGAGGTTCTGCAAAGCAAATTTGTTGAATTAGCTGAAAAGCTTAGGAGCAGATCCTCCACGGTAGTGTTCTCCGGGATTCTACCGTACCACGAAGCAGAGGGAAGCAGAATTTTATCTGGAGGTTTAACACATGGCTTGGTGTAGGAAAGAGGGGTATGGGTTTATGGGGCACTGGAACTACTTTCGGGACAGGGGTGACCTGTTCAAGCCGGATGGGCTACACCTGAACCGGAGGGGTACCTTTGCACTGGGTCAATGTTGAGGGTAGCAGAGAGTTATTTAAACTAGGGACTTGGGGGGCAGGGAGGTTAGAGAGTGTTACACAGAGGGAAATGCAGTCTGCCCTGATGGAAGCTGACAGCGTTACATGCACTATTGATGATATATTTTTAAAGCAAAAAAGCATGGTGAGGGGGGCTTTGAGCAGCAGGCGATGGGAAATTTTTGTTCATGATAACCTGAAATGTTTTTTATCTAAATGCAAGAAGCATTAAAAAATAAATTTCAAGAACTTGAGGCCATTATGATTAGTGAAGGCTATGACATAGTTGGGATTACAGAGACATGGCTTAGTGAAGAGGATGGAGATGAATATAATGTAGAAGGTTATAAGCTCTTAGGAAGGATAGATGTAATAGGCGAGGAGGGGGTGTAGCACTCTATGTGAACGAAAACATAAATGTGCAGGAAATTCTAAATTGAATATTCCGTGCCTTGTGAAGATATCTGGGTCAGGCTCACTGGCAAACACGAGACTGGTTTAAACATAGGTGTATGCTATCAACCACCAGCTTTGGACAGTACAGTCAATGAAATGCTCCTTAAGAGGATTACGCAAGCTTGTAGAGGAGGAGGGACTATTATTATGGGAGACTTAAATTATCCTGGTATTGATTGGGAAATGGTGAAAGGACAGGGTAGGGGGAGGAAGAATTTCTAGATGTCATAAATGATAATTTTTGGTGCAGTATGTTAATAAACCTACAAGAGAGAAGGCAATTTTAGATTTGCTGCTCTGTAATGACCCAGATAGAGTTAGCAATGTTGAGGTACTGGAGCCACTTGGGACAAGTGATCACTCTACTATTAATTTTGAGGTTTCATGGGAAGTTAAAAAGGTGTTCCAAAAACAAAAATTTTTAATTTTAGGCGAGCAAACTTTGACAGGATGCGGTCATATCTAAGTGAAACAAAATGGGAGACACTCCTGGACTGTGAGTCTGTAAATGAGATGTGGGAAAGATTTAAGGGGGTTTTACTTGATTCACAATGTAAATTCATTCCAAAGGTGTCCAAAAGTAAGCTGAAAAAGCAGAATCCTCAGTGGATGACAGCAGCTATTCGTAGGAGTTTGAGGGAAAAGAGGAATCTTTTATAAGATGTACATAGAGGATAACAATGAGATTACTAAGGCCGAATTCTGTAAAATGCGGCTGTGGTCAAAAAAGAGCTGAGGAATGCTAGAAGACTGTATGAAAGACAAATTGCAGAGGGGGCAAAAACTAACCCTAAGCGCTTCTTTCAGTACTGTAGCAGAAAAAGGAAAGTCAAAGAGCAGGTTAAGTGCATAAAGAATAAAAATGGATCGCTGCTATATGATAATAAGGATATTATGGACACCTTAAACGGTTACTTTGTTGAGAATTTTACCTTAGAGCGGGTCTTTATTCGCCAGAGGGCTTGTCCAATGCTCAAGATTATTTAGCGGGAATTGAGGTTAGGATAACGTCAGATAGACAAGTTGCATCAACTAAAGGCAGATAAGGCGGCGGGTCCTGATGGCTTATATCCTAGAGTGCTCAGGGAAGTTAGTGAGATCATCTTTAAGCCGCTATCTGCCATCTTTAGACGGTCTTTAGAAACTGGAGAAATACCAAATGATTGGAAACAGGGCAATATAATACCAATATATAAAAAGGGGACCGTATTGAGCCAGGTAATTACAGGCCAGTCAGTTTAACTTGCATTGCGTGCAAAATATTGGAATCTATCATAAAAGATGAGCTGGACTTATTTCTTGAACGTAACAATATCTTGAGGGATAGCCAACATGGTTTTTAAGAAAGGAAGGTCATGCCTGACAAACCTTCTGGAATTTTTTTGAAGAGGCCACCAAGACTTATGACCAGAGCAGGGCTTATGACATCATATATTTGGATTTTCAGAAAGCATTTGACGACAGTACCGCAAAAAAAGAGACTAATTTTTAAAATGAGCTCCATTGGAGTTACAGGTGGTATTCTGAAGTGGATTCATAACTGGTTGCAGGACAGAACACAAAGAGTGGTGGTCAGTGGTATATCATCTGAGCTAGGTAGGGTGGGGAGTGGCGTCCCCCAGGGATCGGTGTTGGGACCCCTGCTGTTCCTCATCTACATTAATGACCTTGATAGGAATATTGAGAGCAGATTAGTGAATTTTGCAGATGATACTAAATTGGGGGCTTGGCAAATAGTTTAGAGTCCACTAAAGTGATTCAGGATGATTTGGATAGAATTCAGAATTGGGCAGAAATGTGGCAAATGAAATTTAATGTAGCAAATGTAAAGTAACATGTAGGTAATAAAAATATTAGACGGGATTACTTCATGGAGGTTTTAAACTGAATGTGCTCCACAAGAGAAAGATCTGGGAGTGATTGTTGACCAAACCCTCACAGGCTCTAGCCATTGTGCCGTAGCTGTTAAAAAAGCCAATCGGATGCTGGGATACATTGCCAAAAGTATTGAGTTCAAATCCAAGGAGGTGATGCTTCTTTTGTACAACACATTTGTCAGACCACATCTAGAGTATTGTGTACAGTTCTGGGGACCATACTTTAAGAAAGACATAGAGGCTTTAGAGAAAGTTCAGAGAAGAGCCACGGCTAATTCCGGTATTAAAGATGAAAGCTATGAGAAAAGGCTGAAGATCCTTAATCTCTTTAGTCTTAGGAAAAGGAGACTAAGGGGTGATTTGATTGAGGTCTTTAAATATGTTAAAGGGATTAACAAAGTGAATTATGTAGGATTCCTTCAGCCAAGTGTTGTTAGCAGAACTCGGGGTCACAAATGGAAGCTGACTAAAGGTAAATTTAGCACTGATATTCGGAAATATTTCTTCACCCAAAGAGTAATTTCAAACAGCTTGCCTGACCATATTGTTGAGGCAGAGACCTTAGGAGTTTTCAAGAGCAGACTTGACTTCAAGCTAGATACCATTGAGTCATTGAGTATCTGAAGTGATATATTCACGATGGTACAAAGAAACTGGCGAGCCTAGTTGGGCTGAACGGCCTGTTCTCGCCATTCATGTTATGTTATGTTATGTTATGTTATTTTCAAAATGGCCACCATGAAATATCATAACAGCATACATTCACTCCTAATTAATATTTTTGAGTGATTTTATACACTTGACCATGGTTTATAGACACAAGGAATCAATTAAGATCAACTTAAAAATAAAGTTTCCCATCTGAGGGGGCGTGGCAACTTATTTTCAAAATGGCTGCCATGAAATATCAAATTAACATTCTTGAGTGATTGTAAATATATGACTATATGTTTTTTGTCACAAAGAATCACTTAATATAAAATTAATTTAATTAAAGGATAAATCATTTGCATATATGCAAAATGTCTATTGTTTCAAAAATAGAACAACTTCTATTCTAAGTAATCAATAAAGAAACACCAGATGTAATGCTTTTATTGCCATCTGTACAATACATGTACTCAAAACTAAATGTATAATATTTTGCAGATGTCCAGTTATTTTGAAACTCATCACCACAGAAATAAATCCCACATGCTCAGTTAAAATGATACAGTGGCTTGTTGCAAATCTTCGGTAATGCATGACAATAACTGTCTGCAGATAACTTGTCCAGGATTTGTAATTCCTTTGATTGGGATCGAAAATTGCCACTTGAAAAGCTCAGACGTGTCAAACACCCTTTTGTAATAGGTTGTGATTTACAAAAATAAAGGCTTTATTGTAATTCATAATTCCACTGTAAATAGGTCCGAATGTTATTGAACAACTCGATAGTTCTTTAATGAATAACAAATTACAAAACCGAATTCTTTCTAATTTAATGTGGAAATTTAAAACATTTGCCATACGTCCCAGCATGTTTCCTTTCCACATCCTGTAAAGGATGAAGTAGTGTCACACCCAGTCAGGCTGCGCAAGAGTGGCAGAGCTGCTGCTTTTTGCTGCCCAAGATTTGAGGCAATTATGTGGGCCCGAATGTATTTGAATGTCTTTCCTGTACCAAAGCCGACCCAGAGTTCTGAAATATCTAGTGTTGGTACTATGGAAACTGCAAGTACTACCACATCAGTGTCCACTGTTCGAATGCCAACTTCCCT